>CM060082.1:501730-759230 GCA_030533445.1 Cyprinodon diabolis
AGGGGGTGGATCTGCGCTGAGTGATAAACCCTCCGTTATATGAACGACCAAAACCACTACAGATTAACCAATGATGTGTTTATTCTAATAATTCAGGATTACAGAAATCTAACATCTAGGCAAACATTACACACTACTAGAAAAATAAACACGAGGTAGATTAAATGACTAGTTTAAAAGAAACATCGAAAATAAAGAATTAAACGAGATAAAAAAAAGAAATAAACCATAAGAGTCCGTTTACTGGCGTCTGAAATTGTCCAAAATATGCCAGATAATACATTCACTAATGTCCGCTAGCATCAGGTATAATAGTGCAATTGATCACGTACATTAATACATCCAGCTTAGTATTGGTAAATTATTAAACATGTATTAACAATAGCAGCATTCAGCAAAAACTCTTTTTTTGCCTGGTAATGTAGCGATGTGTGTGAATGGTTGTAGCTAAATGGGGAACCACCCCCCTTTGTTCTCCACGCGGATAGGGGAACAAAGAGAAATGGGGGGGGAAAGGGGGGGGCGACCTGTAATCAAGATGGCGGCGACCACGGGGATCCCACGTGGCTGAATGTGATAACTTTATCTCTATCTCAAAGCAGAAACAACAAGAGGACAGGAAAGCCAAGAAAGAAAGTAAAGAAGCACACACTTATTTTAACCAAATAAACAAACCCTTAATCAGCACAGATAAAAAAAGGAACTTCAGCATTAATTCAAAACCCTAAACTGCCTTTCTCTCGCCTGAGCACAACAAGTCTGATGCATCAAAAGGAAAGTAAATTGATTTTACTGTGAGATGCGTCGTCCGAGGGAGGTTGGCATTTCCACGGCAACCGCAGCTTGGTTTCTGTCAGGCAGAGGTTCTCTGCCACCGGTCCGCCTCTCGGGAAGTTCAGTCAGTTCGGGGCCGCAGCAGAGGGCTTGATATGCTCACGAGTTGGAAAGGAGGGATTTTAGGAGGTGATCTTAGGAGGTGGTCGGCTAGAGAGCGTCCTCTCAGCCGATTCTTCCAAGGAAGGGGAAAACGAAACTCCACGGTCAGCTTCAAAGGCTTCTGTTTTCCCAGGCGGCGTGGCCGTTATGCACGATGGAACACTGCGATCCGTGACTTTTGACGCAGGAAAACGAAAGCTACTTCCAGTCAGCTTTCTTCTGGTATTTCACGTGAAATGGGTCTCTCCTGACGGGCTCCAAACCCATGGAAAAAGAGGCTGGATGTCTTCTCGCGCCGGCTTTTAAACCATGTGTGACACGGGAGCACTTCCTGTTGAAGTATTCGGCTGATTGGTCCATTTGAGGTGGCCGCCTCCCACAGTGGGCCGGGTCTTCTTTGTTCTTGTTTTGGAGGGAATCCTTTGTTCTCCCTTGTGGAGAAGAGAAGGGGGATGGGTTCCATGTGGCTAACAAGGGGGATGGTTTCAGATGGCTCACCCCACTGATTTAGCTCCATTTTGGCAATATATCCCAAAATATTCCCCCCTTTTAGCTTTGAAGATTGGGTACCCGTCTCAGTCTTTAAAGCTAACCAAGTTCATTAATCCATATTGCCAACAAGGTTGCGTTTAGGTGTCCAATGTGCAGTTGGCAGTTCGTTAGAGGTGGGTGCTGGCTCAGGGAGAGGAGGCAGGTGCTCGGCGAGTGTATTTCTAGCTAGCTAACTAACCTCATTGCAATGTTACCAAACATTGAGACACAGACATCTGTTGTACATTTACCACACTTCTAGTATTCTTGGTTCAGTGTCCATATTTAAGCGAGAGAAGAAAGGAAAGAAGCATGCAAAGAGGACAGAGATGGGTGAAAAATACTAATTATGATTCATAGCCTTTACTTTCAGGGGTTCGGAATCTGTGGCGCTATGAATCCAGGGGAAAAGGGTGAAGGTGTCTAGTTTCTAGTTCTTATTCCCTAGCACGCTGTGTGTGCCATCGCCGTTGTGATGATCCTGGGAATAAGAACCATGGAATGGACATTGCATAGCATCTGTGCGGTCATTTCTATGCATTAGATTGAGCTTGGGATCGATGTCAATATAGGCTAATATTGAGGAGGTTTAGGTGGTCATGGGTTTATCTTTCAAAACTCATGCTTAACGCGGAATAAGCCTATACGCATTAGCTCTCTGAATGATAAGGAGATTTAGCATGAATCCAATTTCTAAGCTATCAGAGTTTACAAAAACTGGAACGACTAAGTTATAAGCCAGGTGAATTTGCAGGTGTTGCAGACATTAGAGACCGTTCAACTTTAAATCTTTACCAAAACTAGAAAGGGAATCAGATGCGTGTGATCACTCCTTTTAGTAAGCTGGTTCCAGATGAGTCGTCTAACCTGCATACATTTCTGACAACTTCAGAGGATATCATGTCAAGTTTTACCACTTCTGTCGGATCTATCCAGTGCATTATGCTCACAAATGGTTTATGGATATTATGACCTTGTAGTCCTTCCCTTAAGAAGAGGCTAGTTCAAAAGCTGTGAAATTTTGAAATGTGGAAGTGAAACCTTATGAGATCAGTGCATGTTTTCCTGTGTGTTAACATACACTCAATCTGACTGGTACTATGCACATGTGTTCTTAAGAATGGAGGTGCACTCCATTCCACGGGCGGAAGTGGATTCTGGGTTGCATTTCATTCTGTCTACCTGCTCTATGGAGAAGAATGCTACAAATGCAAGATGTTGAGTACGTTCTATCGGGATGAGAACTGGTCCGATCCAGTTCATCTGTAAATTGAGCCAAATGGATGTAACCCCCCTTTGCTTGGGAGGAGTTAGTTCCAAAAGGGCTGATGATGGGAGCTGACAGCAGGTGGAATGTTCTGAGGAACACCCCTGTTTGCTGTCATGAAGATTGTGGAGGAAAAGATATTTCAGTGAGTGGTCTTCCTCCAGCCCAGGGGCGCTGCGCCCCTGAAAATATGCGGCTTGCAACCGACGGTAATAATCTCTCGGAGATTCATTTCTTTTCTGTTGGATGCCGAGGGCACTGAACATCGCGGAGCCCGGATCCGTGTGCACTGAATATTCCTCTCTCAGTGCTTGACAAAGAGAGGAATAGCGGTCCCGAACAGAGGGCTGGAGGCTCTCTATGAACACATGCACGCTTCTCGAAGTAGTTTTCCAGATTAACTTTAACTTCTCCCGGGCGGAGGGATGGGGTAAGTCTAAAAGACAACGTTCTACCTCTCTAAGGTAGTCTTCGATTGTGGATTCAGTGTTGCTGGGGTCAAAACGCTCTATGTCGTGGGCGAGGGATTCAAGTTGTCGCATCCGTAATCCCTGTTCTGGGACTGGGGCTGGACCGTCTGAATCCTCATCTGAGAGCTCTAGCCAGCTACGGTTGCGGTAGGTTGGAAAGCTCTGCTCTGACCTCCTTGGAGGCAGGTGAGACCGCTCATGGTACACTGGTGAGCCTGTTGCTCCGTAGCCTTTAGGCCATGGCCGCGGCTCAGGGCGGTAACGCTCACCAGTGTCCCATGGTTGGCTGTACAGCTGCCTTTGTGGTAAGGGTGTGTCATAGCAGATCGTGCTTCGTGTTTGGTCTGACCTGCTTGTCGCTCTATTACTGGGGCCTGGCATGCCGCTCAGGCCCTGCATCCTCTGCGGTCTAAAGCTGCTCTGCTGGATGGAACTACGCACTACGCTATCGAACCTTCCCTGCTCCCTCATGCTAGCTCTCTGCTCTGTGGCTGCCAGAGGAGGATCTCCCCTGGTACCCCTTCTATCCACCTTATCCAAAGCAGGGATGGGTTCGCTTTCTTCTCTCTTAAGAGAACCTTCTGTTCTTTCTTCTGATCTTTTGTCTGACTCTTCGTCTGAGTGTTCATCTGACCCTTCGTCTCGTGGGCAGGGAGCAACCCCCCTTTGCCGTTCTTCCAGGACGTTAGAGGTCGCCATCCTATTCTCTTCTGCTCTTCTTGCCCTTCCTTCAGCCTCTGCACGCAGTTTTTCGGCCTTCACGCGCAGTTCTGTTTCTAACTGGGACTTCCTCTGATACAGCAACGCAAGTTGACCAAGCACGTTTGCAATAAGCATTTCTTTCCCTGGCTTCCTAGTTGACTCCATTAGTTTCTCAATCTCTCTTTCACAAGCCTCTAGATCCAAACTACCAAGGGCTCTGTGTTCGTCTTCTGACAACGAAATCACTGAGCTTATTAAGTTCTGGGCTTCCATTTCGATGGAGGCCGCAGAAGCTCCCACTGCTCGCTGATCCTGATCCCTATCCATTTGATTCGCTAGGGGGGACACAAAGCAGGAAACGCAGCGCACTGGCTACAAATCGCTAACCGTGTTAGCACTACACGCACTAAACAAACACGCTCCGTTTACTATAGGTTCGTTACCTATACGGCAGGTGTACAACGTGCGGATAAAACAATACGAAGGTTGCTTTCAACTTGCGACCTCCTCTTTAATTTGACAGGTTGCCGATTTGCTTTTAAATCTGTGGGTTTCTAATGGTTTGATTCACTCACCTTTCAGTAAGTAAGATTGGCTGGTTCGAAAGTGTGTGTATGTGTATAGATGTGTGCCTGTGTATGTATATATGTGTAGAACACTGTTAACAAACAACTCTTGCACACAAAATGGATAATGCAGTGTTAGAAAACCTGGCAGAAGTGGTAAACGGTGGCAGCAGCTGCACAATTAAACCTGAGGTTTTTCTTTATACCTGCAGTTTAAGTTTAACCACTCTCCAATTGTTAAAACACTGTTTGTCCACAGCACAGAAAGAAATAGTGAAACAGCATGAAAGAAAGAAAGTAAAATTAAGGAAAAAAAACAAGTCACTCCTTCTCTACACCATTCAGCTGCAATTTCAGAAGCCACCACCAGGGGGAGTCGAGGTGCCTTCACCTGGGAATTTTCAAACTGTTGTTGCAATAACGCTCTTGCACCACCAGATGGCGCCAAAGAGAGCACTACACAATTTGGATCTCAAAAACTGGAACCAGCTGAGTAATTGTAATTACATAAGCTACCACTAGGGGGAGATGACAATCTCTGCCAACGTGGCCTACACTGACCCAGTCACTGTGACTTTAAGAACCCTTTTGTGCTGCACCAATCCACAATTTGATCTCACGGCTTCAGAATAGCAGCAACCAACAAACAACGCAGCCGAAGTCCCAAATCACCAATTCTCTATTGGATTATAAGTCTGAGATTCAATTAACTGGCCGTTAAATCTACTCAAACCCGCTGGACTCCGTCACTGCAACACCACAAATACACCCGGTCTATTTTAGCAGTAGTAGCGCTTTAAGCTGTTTTAATTTCTGGATGGTTTGTCTGTTATTCATATAACGGACGTTTCAGTCTCAGGCCCACCCAGGGACAACGCCAATATGTTGTGCAAATATAATGTCCTGCAGATAATGAATGGATGGTTAACTAGAACTGGAGTTATAGTTAATTATTATCCTATTCAACATTGAAGGCAAAATCAATTTAGTGTTCTTAGGTGGATAATTATAGCCCTAAATTGTCTACTTACCGGTTGTTGATCCACAACTGGAGGGTTCCGGGACCAGCTGTCAAAATCCAGGTATCCACCAGTCTGGTGGCCCCGGTTAAGTTATCAGCAAAGCTATTAAATTATCAATAAAGAACCTTTTATCTCTGTTTATTCGCACTATTACCAAAAGGGGGTGGATCTGCGCTGAGTGATAAACCCTCCGTTATATGAACGACCAAAACCACTACAGATTAACCAATGATGTGTTTATTCTAATAATTCAGGATTACAGAAATCTAACATCTAGGCAAACATTACACACTACTAGAAAAATAAACACGAGGTAGATTAAATGACTAGTTTAAAAGAAACATCGAAAATAAAGAATTAAACGAGATTAAAAAAAGAAATAAACCATAAGAGTCCGTTTACTGGCGTCTGAAATTGTCCAAAATATGCCAGATAATACATTCACTAATGTCCGCTAGCAGCAGGTATAATAGTGCAATTGATCACGTACATTAATACATCCAGCTTAGTATTGGTAAATTATTAAACATGTATTAACAATAGCAGCATTCAGCAAAAACTCTTTTTTTGCCTGGTAATGTAGCGATGTGTGTGAATGGTTGTAGCTAAATGGGGAACCACCCCCCTTTGTTCCCCACGCGGTGAGGGGAACAAAGAGAAATGGGGGGGGAAGGGGGGGGGCGACCTGTAATCAAGATGGCGGCGACCACGGGGATCCCACGTGGCTGAATGTGATAACTTTATCTCTATCTCAAAGCAGACACAACAAGAGGACAGGAAAGCCAAGAAAGAAAGTAAAGAAGCACACACTTATTTTAACCAAATAAACAAACCCTTAATCAGCACAGATAAAAAAAAAGGAACTTCAGCATTAATTCAAAACCCTAAACTGCCTTTCTCTTGCCTGAGCACAACAAGTCTGATGCATCAAAAGGAAAGTAAATTGATTTTACTGTGAGATGCGTCGTCCGAGGGAGGTTGGCGTTTCCACGGCAACCGCAGCTTGGTTTCTGTCAGGCAGAGGTTCTCTGCCACCGGTCCGCCTCTCGGGAAGTTCAGTCAGTTCGGGGCCGCAGCAGAGGGCTTGATATGCTCACGAGTTGGAAAGGAGAGATTTTAGGAGGTGATCTTAGGAGGTGGTCGGCTAGAGAGCGTCCTCTCAGCCGATTCGTCCAAGGAAGGGGAAAACGAAACTCCACGGTCAGCTTCAAAGGCTTCTGTTTTCCCAGGCGGCGTGGCCGTTATGCACGATGGAACACTGCGATCCGTGACTTTTGACGCAGGAAAACGAAAGCTACTTCCAGTCAGCTTTCTTCTGGTATTTCACGTGAAATAGGTCTCTCCTGACGGGCTCCAAACCCATGGAAAAAGAGGCTGGAAGTCTTCTCGCGCCGGCTTTTAAACCATGTGTGACACGGGAGCACTTCCTGTTGAAGTATTCCGCTGATTGGTCCATTTGAGGTGGCCGCCTCCCACAGTGGGCCGGGTCTTCTTTGTTCTTGTTTTGGAGGGAATCCTTTGTTCTCCCTTGTGGAGAAGAGAAGGGGGATGGGTTCCATGTGGCTAACAAGGGGGATGGTTTCAGATGGCTCACCCCACTGATTTAGCTCCTTTTTGGCAATATATCCCAACAGACCCTAACACCTATTTTAGGCCTATCCGTCAAAATTGTCAAACAGGGTTGGATTTTGGATATGTTGTTTGAGACCTAGCACTGAGTGGAGTCTGTGAGTTTGATGTCCCAGGAACCTACTTTTTGAAGTACTTGAATTCCTTGTTGTATCCTGCCAGACCGTCAAAGCAGTTGAGTGTACAGCGGGACACAATCACTTTGATAGTAGAGTCTGTTCTGTCTGCTAGCAGGATATCTTCTTGTGGTCATAGGACCCTAACACCTATTTTAGGCCAATCGGTCAAGATTGTCGAACAGGGTTGGATTTTGGATATGTTGTTTGAGACCTAGCACTGAGTGGAGTCTGTGAGTTTGATGTCCCAGGAACCCAGTGTACGTTCGTAGCAGCGTTCGAGTTTGTCAAAATCTGCATTTTTGATGGCTAATTCCTCGTAGATACTTTTTCCAATCTGTATCAAACTTGATGTCTGCCTCCCTCCTCTGAGACTCTACAAACTTGAAAAAGCCCAGCTTTATGGAACCTTCCGCTGGCTATTTGTCCTTCAGAATTATCCTAGCTGACTGTGACTGATGGCTATTTTGTCAGTGACGGGGAGCTGCGCACTGTGTAGTTGAGCATAGAATCCTACTTTCTTTTAGAAAATGACAGCAAAAAAGGCTGGAAAATTTCTTTCCCATTCAAGGTAATTGGAGGCATACCCCTTTTATTCTTATATGATTACCTTGTAATTTTCATGCCTGTATACTAAAAGGTATATAGGAATCATGAATGGAATAGGTGCCACTGATCCTGTCAGCTCTGGGTCAATGGAAGGATAAGCATCTCCAACAAACTAGGCTGGCTCAAATGTATCAAAATAGGTGCCTTGGGTCTGAACAGATGAGGCTTTTGGGCTCCTCCTCCTCTTATAAGTGATCAATAGCTCGTGCCTCAACTTAACAACTGCTCATTCTGAGGGGTAGGGGGCTCCATTGGCCACTGTTTAACAACTTTCAGCTGCCTTCAATGGGGCCTTTGACTTAGACTGTTCCACATCATACTTACCTGGCAGAGGCGACACCTTGATCATGAAGGAGGTTCACCCAGAGTGAGGTTTGCTATTGCACCCCGGCAGTGCCGACCTTTGCGAATTCCCCATATGTGGGAATTTCAACTTCATAATTTGTGGTAGTGGGGGACTGCGGACCCCATCTCCCCTGGTTTATGTCCAAAGAAACACATACTTTTTGAAGTGCTTGAATTCCTTGTTGTATCCTGCCAGACCGTCAAAGCAGTTGAGTGTACAGTATAAAATACAATGCAATATCTAAGACAAACTTGTCCAAAATAAAGTATTTGCCAGGACAAAAGTTTGAATAATGGTTGTGGTCGTACAGGGGTGGATTTCGGATATGTTGTTTAAGAGATTGCACTGTGTGGAGCCTGTGATAACCCCGGTTGTCATTGTACGGTCGCAGCAGCGTTCAAGTTCGTCAAAATCTGCAATTTTGATGGCTAATATCTCGTAGATACTTTGTACAATCTGTATCAAACTTGATGTCTGACTCCCTTCTCTGAGACTCTATAAACCTGAAAAAGCCCAGCTTCCTAGAACTTTCCGCTGGCTATTTTTCTTTGCATAACTCAAGAACCTTTTGGGCTTGGGACCCCACAATGGCAACACACAATCCATTGACAGTCTGGAACAAGTGTGTAAAATTTGGTAGCTATACCTATTGTAGAAAATAGAATTTATTGATCACAAAATGGATCAATTACCTCTCCTCATTTAACCCGGTCCCTTAAGGTGCAGTGGGATGCCTAGGGAAAACAGTGGGGTCAATGGGTCTTGCTCAGAGAGCCAGCTGTGGGTATTTCAGATAGCGCATCTCTACACTAGGCCAACATTGCCCTATATGCAACAGTTTGGATAGCCCAGAGAGGTGTAAGCCTGGGATGCTTGTGTTTTCAAAAAGACAACTTCTAAATACATTGCATTGGCCAGGAATTGAACCCAGGTCCCCCACATGGCAAGCGAGAATTCTACCACTGAACCACCAATGCTGAAAAGACACAATCACTTTGATACTAGAGTCTGTTTTGTCCGCTAGCAGGATATCTTCTTGTGGTCATAGGACCCTAACACCTATTTTAGGCCAATCGGTCAAGATTGTCGAACAGGGTTGGATTTGGGATATGTTGTTTGAGGCCTAGCACTGGGTGGAGTCTGTGAGTTTGATGTCCCAGGAACCCAGTGTACGTTCGTAGCAGCGTTCAAGTTTGTCAAAATCTGCATTTTTGATGGCTAATTCCTCGTAGATACTTTGTCCAATCTGTATCAAACTTGATGTCTGCCTCCCTCCTCCGAGACTCTACAAACTTGTAAAAGCCCAGCTTTATAGAACCTTCCGCTGGCTATTTGTCCTTCAGAATTATCCTAGCTGACTGTGACTGATGGCTATTTTGTCAGTGACGGGGAGCTGCGCACTGTGTAGTTGAGCATAGAATCCTACTTTCTTTTAGAAAATGACAGCAAAAAAGGCTGGAAGATTTCATTCCCACTCAATGTAATTGGAGGCATACCCCTTTTATTCTTATATGACTACCTTGTAATTTTCATGCCTGTATACTAAAAGGTATATAGGAATCATGAATGGATTAGGTGCCACTGATCCTGTCAGCTCTCGGTCAATGGAAGGATAAGCATCTCCAACAAACTAGGGTGGCTCAAATGTATCAAAATAGGTGCCTTGGATCTGAACAGATGAGGCTTTAGGGCTCCTCCTCCTCTTATAAGGGATCAATAGCTCGTGCCTCTACTTAACAACTGCTCATTCTGAGGGGTAGGGGGCTCCATTGGCCACTGCTTAACAACTTTCAGCTGCCTTCAATGGGGCCTTTGACTTAGACTGTTCCACATATACTTACCTGGCAGAGGCGACACCTTGATCATGAAGGAGGTTCACCCAAAGTGAGGATGCTATTGCACCCCGGCAGTGCCGACCTTTGCGAATTCCCCATATGTGGGAATTTCAACTGCATAATTTATGGTAGTGGGGGACCGCGGACGCCCTCTCCCCTGGTTTAAGTCCAAAGAAACACATACTTTTTGAAGAGCTTGAATTCCTTGTTGTATCCTGCCAGACCGTCAAAGCCGGTTAGTGTACAGTATAAAATACAATGCAATCCCTAAGACAAACTTGTCCAAAATAAAGTATTTGCCAGGACAAAAGTTTGAATAATGGTTGTGGTCGTACAGGGGTGGATTTCGGATATGTTGTTTAAGAGATTGCACTGAGTGGATCCTGTGATGTCCCCGGTTCTCATTGTACGGTCGCAGCAGCGTTCAAGTTCGTCAAAATCTGCAATTTTGATGGCTAATATCTCGTAGATACTTTGTACAATCTGTATCAAACTTGATGTCTGACTCCCTTCTCTGAGACTCTATAAACCTGAAAAAGCCCAGCTTCCTAGAACTTTCCGCTGGCTATTTTTCTTTGCATAACTCAAGAACCTTTGGGGCTTGGGACCCCACAATGGCAACACACAATCCATTGACAGTCTGGAACAAGTGTGTAAAATTTGGTAGCTATACCTATAGTAGAAAATAGAATTTATTGATCACAAAATGGATCAATTACCTCTCTGCATTTAACCCGGTCCCTTAAGGTGCAGTGGGATGCCTAGGGAAAACAGTGGGGTTAATGGGTCTTGCTCAGAGAGCCAGCTGTGGGTGTTTCAGATAGCGCATCTGTACACTAGGCCAACATTCCCCCATATGCAACAGTTTGGAAAGCCTAGAGAGGTGCAAGCCTGGGATGCTTGTGTCTTCAAAAAGACAACTTCTAAATACACTGCATTGGCCGGGAATTGAACCCGGGTCCCCCACATGGCAAGCGAGAATTCTACCACTGAACCACCAATGCTGAAAAGACACATTCACTTTGATAGTAGAGTCTGTTTTGTCTGCTAGCAGGATATCTTCTTGTGGTCATAGGACCCTAACACCTATTTTAGGCCAATCGGTCAAGATTGTCGAACAGGGTTGGATTTTGGGTATGTTGTTTGAGGCCTAGCACTGAGTGGAGTCTGTGAGTTTGATGTCCCAGGAACCCAGTGTCCGTTCGTAGCGGCGTTCAAGTTTGTCAAAATCTGCATATTTGATGGCTAATTCCTCGTAGATACTTTGTCCAATCTGTATAAAACTTGATGTCTGCCTCCCTCCTCCGAGACTCTACAAATTTGAAAAAGCCCAGCTTTATAGAACCTTTCGCTGGCTATTTGTCCTTCAGAATTATCCTAGCTGACTGTGACTGATGGCTATTTTGTCAGTGACGGGGAGCTGCGCACTGTGTAGTTGAGCATAGAATCCTACTTTCTTTTAGAAAATGACAGCAAAAAAGGCTGGGAGATTTCATTCCCATTCAATGTAATTGAAGGCATACCCCTTTTATTCTTATATGATTACCTTGTAATTTTCATGCCTGTATACTAAAAGGTATATAGGAATCATGAATGGATTAGGTGCCACTGATCCTGTCAGGTCTGGGTCAATGGAAGGATAAGCATCTCCAACAAAATAGGGTGGCTCAAATGTATCAAAATAGGTGCCTTGGATCTGAACAGATGAGGCTTTAGGGCTCCTCCTCCTCTTATAAGGGATCAATAGCTCGTGCCTCAACTTAACAACTGCTCATTCTGAGGGGTAGGGGGCTCCATTGGTCACCGCTTAACAACTTTCAGCTGCCTTCAATCGGGCCTTTGACTTAGACTGTTCCACATCATACTTACCTGGCAGAGGCGACACCTTGATCATGAAGGAGGTTCACCCAAAGTGAGGCTTGCTATTGCACCCCGGCAGTGCCGACCTTTGCGAATTCCCCATATGTGGGAATTTCAACTGCATAATTTGTGGTAGTGGGGGACTGCAGACGCCCTCTCCCCTGGTTTATGTCCAAAGAAACACATACTTTTTGAAGAGCTTGAATTCCTTGTTGTATCCTGCCAGACCGTCAAAGCCGGTTAGTGTACAGTATAAAATACAATGCAATCCCTAAGACAAACTTGTCCAAAATAAAGTATTTGCCAGGACAAAAGTTTGAATAATGGTTGTGGTCGTACAGGGGTGGATTTCGGATATGTTGTTTAAGAGATTGCACTGAGTGGATCCTGTGATGTCCCCGGTTCTCATTGTACGGTCGCAGCAGCGTTCAAGTTCGTCAAAATCTGCAATTTTGATGGCTAATATCTCGTAGATACTTTGTACAATCTGTATCAAACTTGATGTCTGACTCCCTTCTCTGAGACTCTATAAACCTGAAAAAGCCTAGCTTCCTAGAACTTTCCGCTGGCTATTTTTCTTTGTATAACTCAAGAACCTTTGGGGCTTGGGACCCCACAATGGCAACACACAATCCATTGACAGTCTGGAACAAGTGTGTAAAATTTGGTAGCTATACCTATTGTAGAAAATAGAATTTATTGATCACAAAATGGATCAATTACCTCTCTGCATTTGACCCGGTCCCTTAAGGTGCATTTGGATGCCTAGGGAAAACAGTGGGGTTAATGGGTCTTGCTCAGAGAGCCAGCTGTGGTTGTTTCAGATAGCGCATCTGTACACTAGGCCAACATTCCCCCATATGCAACAGTTTGGATAGCCCAGAGAGGTGCAAGCCTGGGATGCTTGTGTTTTCAAAAAGACAACTTCTAAATACACTGCATTGGCCGGGAATTGAACCCGGGTCCCCCACATGGCAAGCGAGAATTCTACCACTGAACCACCAATGCTGAAAAGACACAATCACTTTGATAGTAGAGTCTGTTTTGTCTGCTAGCAGGATATCTTCTTGTGGTCATAGGACCCTAACACCTATTTTAGGCCAATCGGTCAAGATTGTCGAACAGGGTTGGATTTTGGATATGTTGTTTGAGGCCTAGCACTGAGTGGAGTCTGTGAGTTTGATGTCCCGGGAACCCAGTGTACGCTCGTAGCAGCGTTCGAGTTTGTCAAAATCTGCATTTTTGATGGCTAATTCCTCGTAGATACTTTGTCCAATCTGTATCAAACTTGATGTCTGCCTCCCTCCTCTGAGACTCTACAAACTTGAAAAAGCCCAGATTTATAGAACCTTCCGCTGGCTATTTGTCCTTCAGAATTATCCTAGCTGACTGTGACTGATGGCTATTTTGTCAGTGACGGGGAGCTGCGCACTGTGTAGTTGAGCATAGAATCCTACTTTCTTTTAGAAAATGACAGCAAAAAAGGCTGGAAAATTTCTTTCCCATTCAAGGTAATTGGAGGCATACCCCTTTTATTCTTATATGATTACCTTGTAATTTTCATGCCTGTATACTAAAAGGTATATAGGAATCATGAATGGATTAGGTGCCACTGATCCTGTCAGCTCTGGGTCAATGGAAGGATAAGCATCTCCAACAAACTAGGGTGGCTCAAATGTATCAAAATAGGTGCCTTGGATCTGAACAGATGAGGCTTTTGGGCTCCTCCTCCTCTTATAAGGGATCAATAGCTCGTGCCTCAACTTAACAACTGCTCATTCTGAGGGGTAGGGGGCTCCATTGGCCACTGCTTAACAACTTTCAGCTGCCTTCAATGGGGCCTTTGACTTAGACTGTTCCACATCATACTTACCTGGCAGAGGCGACACCTTGATCATGAAGGAGGTTCACCCAGAGTGAGGCTTGCTATTGCACCCCGGCAGTGCCGACCTTTGCGAATTCCCCATATGTGGGAATTTCAACTGCATAATTTGTGGTAGTGGGGGACTGCGGACCCCATCTCCCCTGGTTTATGTCCAAAGAAACACATACTTTTTGAAGAGCTTGAATTCCTTGTTGTATCCTGCCAGACCGTCAAAGCCGGTTAGTGTACAGTATAAAACACAATGCAATATCTAAGACAAACTTGTCCAAAATAAAGTATTTGCCAGGACAAAAGTTTGAATAATGGTTGTGGTCGTACAGGGGTGGATTTCGGATATGTTGTTTAAGAGATTGCACTGAGTGGAGCCTGTGATGTCCCCGGTTCTCATTGTACGGTCGCAGCAGCGTTCAAGTTCATCAAAATCTGCAATTTTGATGGCTAATATCTCGTAGATACTTTGTACAATCTGTATCAAACTTGATGTCTGACTCCCTTCTCTGAGACTCTATAAACCTGAAAAAGCCTAGCTTCCTAGAACTTTCCGCTGGCTATTTTTCTTTGCATAACTCAAGAACCTTTGGGGCTTGGGACCCCACAATGGCAACACACAATCCATTGACAGTCTGGAACAAGTGTGTAAAATTTGGTAGCTATACCTATTGTAGAAAATAGAATTCATTGATCACAAAATGGATCAATTACCTCTCTGCATTTAACCCGGTCCCTTAAGGTGCAGTGGGATGCCTAGGGAAAACAGTGGGGTTAATGGGTCTTGCTCAGAGAGCCAGCTGTGGTTGTTTCAGATAGCGCATCTTTACACTAGGCCAACATTACCCCATATGCAACAGTTTGGATAGCCCAGAGAGGTGCAAGCCTGGGATGCTTGTGTTTTCAAAAAGACAACTTCTAAATACACTGCATTGGCCAGGAATTGAACCCGGGTCCCCCACATGGCAAGCAAGAATTCTACCACTGAACCACCAATGCTGAAAAGACGCAATCACTTTGATAGTAGAGTCTGTTTTGTCTGCTAGCAGGATATCTTCTTGTGGTCATAGGACCCTAACACCTATATTAGGCCAATCGGTCAAGATTGTCGAACAGGGTTGGATTTTGGATATGTTGTTTGAGGCCTAGCACTGAGTGGAGTCTGTGAGTTTGATGTCCCAGGAACCCAGTGTACGCTCGTAGCAGCGTTTGAGTTTGTCAAAATCTGCATTTTTGATGGCTAATTCCTCGAAGATACTTTGTCCAATCTGTATAAAACTTGATGTCTGCCTCCCTCCTCTGAGACTCTACAAACTTGAAAAAGCCCAGATTTATAGAACCTTCCGCTGGCTATTTGTCCTTCAGAATTATCCTAGCTGACTGTGACTGATGGCTATTTTGTCAGTGACGGGGAGCTGCGCACTGTGTAGTTGAGCATGGAATCCTACTTTCTTTTAGAAAATGACAGCAAAAAAGGCTGGAAGATTTCTTTCCCATTCAAGGTAATTGGAGGCATACCCCTTTTATTCTTATATGATTACCTTGTAATTTTCATGCCTGTATACTAAAAGGTATATAGGAATCATGAATGGATTAGGTGCCACTGATCCTGTCAGCTCTGGGTCAATGGAAGGATAAGCATCTCCAACAAACTAGGGTGGCGCAAATGTATCAAAATAGGTGCCTTGGATCTGAACAGATGAGGCTTTTGGGCTCCTCCTCCTCTTATAAGGGATCAATAGCTCGTGCCTCAACTTAACAACTGCTCATTCTGAGGGGTAGGGGGCTCCATTGGCCACTGCTTAACAACTTTCAGCTGCCTTCAATGGGGCCTTTGACTTAGACTGTTCCACATCATACTTACCTGGCAGAGGCGACACCTTGATCATGAAGGAGGTTCACCCAGAGTGAGGCTTGCTATTGCACCCCGGCAGTGCCGACCTTTGCGAATTCCCCATATATGGGAATTTCAAGTGCATAATTTGTGGTAGTGGGGGACTGCGGACGCCCTCTCCCCTGGTTTATGTCCAAAGAAACACATACTTTTTGAAGTGCTTGAATTCCTTGTTGTATCCTGCCAGACCGTCAAAGCAGTTGAGTGTACAGTATAAAATACAATGCAATCCCTAAGACAAACTTGTCCAAAATAAAGTATTTGCCAGGACAAAAGTTTGAATAATGGTTGTGGTCGTACAGGGGTGGATTTCGGATATGTTGTTTAAGAGATTGCACTGAGTGGAGCCTCTGATGTCCCCGGTTCTCATTGTACGGTCGCAGCAGCGTTTAAGTTCGTCAAAATCTGCAATTTTGATGGCTAATATCTCGTAGATACTTTGTACAATCTGTATCAAACTTGATGTCTGACTCCCTTCTCTGAGACTCTATAAACCTGAAAAAGCCCAGCTTCCTAGAACTTTCCGCTGGCTATTTTTCTTTGCATAACTCAAGAACCTTGTGGGCTTGGGACCCCAAAATGGCAACACACAATCCATTGACAGTCTGGAACAAGTGTGTAAAATTTGGTAGCTATACCTATAGTAGAAAATAGAATTTATTAATCACAAAATGGATCAATTACCTCTGCATTTAACCCGGTCCCTTAAGGTGCAGTGGGATGCCTAGGGAAAACAGTGGGGTTAATGGGTCTTGCTCAGAGAGCCAGCTGTGGGTATTTCAGATAGCGCATCTGTACACTAGGCCAACATTCCCCCATATGCAACAGTTTGGACAGCCCAGAGAGGTGCAAGCCTTGGATGCTTGTGTTTTCAAAAAGACAATTTCTAAATACACTGCATTGGCCGGGAATTGAACCCAGGTCCCCCACATGGCAAGCGAGAATTCTACCACTGAACCACCAATGCTGAAATGACACAATCACTTTGATAGTAGAGTCTGTTTTGTCTGCTAGCAGGATATCTTCTTGTGGTCATAGGACCCTAACACCTATTTTAGGCCAATCGGTCAAGATTGTCGATCAGGGTTGGATTTTGGATATGTTGTTTGAGGCCTAGCACTGAGTGGAGTCTGTGAGTTTGATGTCCCAAGAACCCAGTGTACGTTCGTAGCAGCGTTCGAGTTTGTCAAAATCTGCATTTTTGATGGCTAATTCCTCGTAGATACTTTGTCCAATCTGTATCAAACTTGATGTCTGCCTCCCTCCTCTGAGACTCTACAAACTTGAAAAAGCACAGCTTTATAGAACCTTCCGCTGGCTATTTGTCCTTCAGAATTATCCTAGCTGACAGTGACTGATGGCTATTTTGTCAGTGACAGGGAGCTGCGCACTGTGTAGTTGAGCATAGAATCCTACTTTCTTTTAGAAAATGACAGCAAAAAAGGCTGGAAGATTTATTTCCCATTCAAGGTAATTGGAGGCATACCCCTTTTATTCTTATATGATTACCTTGTAATTTTCATGCCTGTATACTAAAAGGTATATAGGAATCATGAATGGATTAGGTGCCACTGATCCTGTCAGCTCTGGGTCAACAGAAGGATAAGCATCTCCAACAAACTAGGGTGGCTCAAATGTATCAAAATAGGTGCTTTGGATCTGAACAGATGAGGCTTTTGGGCTCCTCCTCCTCTTATAAGGGATCAATAGCTCGTGCCTCAACTTAACAACTGCTCATTCTGAGGGGTAGGGGGCTCCATTGGCCACTGCTTAACAACTTTCAGCTGCCTTCAATGGGGCCTTTGACTTAGACTGTTCCACATCATACTTACCTGGCAGAGGCGACACCTTGATCATGAAGGAGGTTCACCCAGAGTGAGGCTTGCTATTGCACCCCGGCAGTGCCGACCTTTGCGAATTCCCCATATATGGGAATTTCAAGTGCATAATTTGTGGTAGTGGGGGACTGCGGACGCCCTCTCCCCTGGTTTATGTCCAAAGAAACACATACTTTTTGAAGTGCTTGAATTCCTTGTTGTATCCTGCCAGACCGTCAAAGCAGTTGAGTGTACAGTATAAAATACAATGCAATCCCTAAGACAAACTTGTCCAAAATAAAGTATTTGCCAGGACAAAAGTTTGAATAATGGTTGTGGTCGTACAGGGGTGGATTTCGGATATGTTGTTTAAGAGATTGCACTGAGTGGAGCCTCTGATGTCCCCGGTTCTCATTGTACGGTCGCAGCAGCGTTTAAGTTCGTCAAAATCTGCAATTTTGATGGCTAATATCTCGTAGATACTTTGTACAATCTGTATCAAACTTGATGTCTGACTCCCTTCTCTGAGACTCTATAAACCTGAAAAAGCCCAGCTTCCTAGAACTTTCCGCTGGCTATTTTTCTTTGCATAACTCAAGAACCTTGTGGGCTTGGGACCCCAAAATGGCAACACACAATCCATTGACAGTCTGGAACAAGTGTGTAAAATTTGGTAGCTATACCTATAGTAGAAAATAGAATTTATTAATCACAAAATGGATCAATTACCTCTGCATTTAACCCGGTCCCTTAAGGTGCAGTGGGATGCCTAGGGAAAACAGTGGGGTTAATGGGTCTTGCTCAGAGAGCCAGCTGTGGGTATTTCAGATAGCGCATCTGTACACTAGGCCAACATTCCCCCATATGCAACAGTTTGGACAGCCCAGAGAGGTGCAAGCCTTGGATGCTTGTGTTTTCAAAAAGACAATTTCTAAATACACTGCATTGGCCGGGAATTGAACCCAGGTCCCCCACATGGCAAGCGAGAATTCTACCACTGAACCACCAATGCTGAAATGACACAATCACTTTGATAGTAGAGTCTGTTTTGTCTGCTAGCAGGATATCTTCTTGTGGTCATAGGACCCTAACACCTATTTTAGGCCAATCGGTCAAGATTGTCGATCAGGGTTGGATTTTGGATATGTTGTTTGAGGCCTAGCACTGAGTGGAGTCTGTGAGTTTGATGTCCCAAGAACCCAGTGTACGTTCGTAGCAGCGTTCGAGTTTGTCAAAATCTGCATTTTTGATGGCTAATTCCTCGTAGATACTTTGTCCAATCTGTATCAAACTTGATGTCTGCCTCCCTCCTCTGAGACTCTACAAACTTGAAAAAGCACAGCTTTATAGAACCTTCCGCTGGCTATTTGTCCTTCAGAATTATCCTAGCTGACAGTGACTGATGGCTATTTTGTCAGTGACAGGGAGCTGCGCACTGTGTAGTTGAGCATAGAATCCTACTTTCTTTTAGAAAATGACAGCAAAAAAGGCTGGAAGATTTATTTCCCATTCAAGGTAATTGGAGGCATACCCCTTTTATTCTTATATGATTACCTTGTAATTTTCATGCCTGTATACTAAAAGGTATATAGGAATCATGAATGGATTAGGTGCCACTGATCCTGTCAGCTCTGGGTCAACAGAAGGATAAGCATCTCCAACAAACTAGGGTGGCTCAAATGTATCAAAATAGGTGCTTTGGATCTGAACAGATGAGGCTTTTGGGCTCCTCCTCCTCTTATAAGGGATCAATAGCTCGTGCCTCAACTTAACAACTGCTCATTCTGAGGGGTAGGGGGCTCCATTGGCCACTGCTTAACAACTTTCAGCTGCCTTCAATGGGGCCTTTGACTTAGACTGTTCCACATCATACTTACCTGGCAGAGGCGACACCTTGATCATGAAGGAGGTTCACCCAGAGTGAGGCTTGCTATTGCACCCCGGCAGTGCCGACCTTTGCGAATTCCCCATATGTGGGAATTTCAACTGCATAATTTGTGGTAGTGGGGGACTGCGGACGCCCTCTCCCCTGGTTTATGTCCAAAGAAACACATACTTTTTGAAGTGCTTGAATTCCTTGTTGTATCCTGCCAGACCGTCAAAGCAGTTGAGTGTACAGTATAAAATACAATGCAATCCCTAAGACAAACTTGTCCAAAATAAAGTATTTGCCAGGACAAAAGTTTGAATAATGGTTGTGGTCGTACAGGGGTGGATTTCGGATATGTTGTTTAAGAGATTGCACTGAGTGGAGCCTGTGATGACCCTGGTTCTCATTGTACAGTCGCAGTAGCGTTCAAGTTCGTCAAAATCTGCAATTTTGATGGCTAATATCTCGTAGATACTTTGTACAATCTGTATCAAACTTGATGTCTGACTCCCTTCTCTGAGACTCTATAAACCTGAAAAAGCCCAGCTTCATAGAACTTTCCGCTGGCTATTTTTCTTTGCATAACTCAAGAACCTTGTGGGCTTGGGACCCCACAATGGCAACACACAATCCATTGACAGTCTGGAACAAGTGTGTAAAATTTGGTAGCTATACCTATAGTAGAAAATAGAATTTATTGATCACAAAATGGATCAATTACCTCTCTGCATTTAACCCGGTCCCTTAAGGTGCAGTGGGATGCCTAGGGAAAACAGTGGGGTTAATGGGTCTTGCTCAGAGAGCCAGCTGTGGGTATTTCAGATAGCGCATCTGTACACTAGGCCAACATTCCCCCATATGCAACAGTTTGGATAGCCCAGAGAGGTGCAAGCCTGGGATGCTTGTGTTTTCAAAAAGACAACTTCTAAATACACTGCATTGGCCGGGTCCCCCACATGGCAAGCGAGAATTCTACCACTGAACCACCAATGCTGAAATGACACAATCACTTTGATAGTAGAGTCTGTTTTGTCTGCTAGCAGGATATCTTCTTGTGGTCATAGGACCCTAACACCTATTTTAGGCCAATCGGTCAAGATTGTCGATCAGGGTTGGATTTTGGATATGTTGTTTGAGGCCTAGCACTGAGTGGAGTCTGTGAGTTTGATGTCCCAAGAACCCAGTGTACGTTCGTAGCAGCGTTCGAGTTTGTCAAAATCTGCATATTTGATGGCTAATTCCTCGTAGATACTTTGTCCAATCTGTATCAAACTTGATGTCTGCCTCCCTCCTCTGAGACTCTACAAACTTGAAAAAGCACAGCTTTATAGAACCTTCCGCTGGCTATTTGTCCTTCAGAATTATCCTAGCTGACAGTGACTGATGGCTATTTTGTCAGTGACAGGGAGCTGCGCACTGTGTAGTTGAGCATAGAATCCTACTTTCTTTTAGAAAATGACAGCAAAAAAGGCTGGAAGATTTATTTCCCATTCAAGGTAATTGGAGGCATACCCCTTTTATTCTTATATGATTACCTTGTAATTTTCATGCCTGTATACTAAAAGGTATATAGGAATCATGAATGGATTAGGTGCCACTGATCCTGTCAGCTCTGGGTCAACGGAAGGATAAGCATCTCCAACAAACTAGGGTGGCTCAAATGTATCAAAATAGGTGCTTTGGATCTGAACAGATGAGGCTTTTGGGCTCCTCCTCCTCTTATAAGGGATCAATAGCTCGTGCCTCAACTTAACAACTGCTCATTCTGAGGGGTAGGGGGCTCCATTGGCCACTGCTTAACAACTTTCAGCTGCCTTCAACGGGGCCTTTGACTTAGACTGTTCCACATCATACTTACCTGGCAGAGGCGACACCTTGATCATGAAGGAGGTTCACCCAAAGTGAGGCTTGCTATTGCACCCCGGCAGTGCCGACCTTTGCGAATTCCCCATATGTGGGAATTTCAACTGCATAATTTGTGGTAGTGGGGGACTGCAGACCCCATCTCCCCTGGTTTATGTCCAAAGAAACACATACTTTTTGAAGTGCTTGAATTCCTTGTTGTATCCTGCCAGACCGTCAAAGCAGTTGAGTGTACAGTATAAAATACAATGCAATATCTAAGACAAACTTGTCCAAAATAAAGTATTTGCCAGGACAAAAGTTTGAATAATGGTTGTGGTCGTACAGGGGTGGATTTCGGATATGTTGTTTAAGAGATTGCACTGAGTGGAGCCTGTGATGTCCCCGGTTCTCATTGTACGGTCGCAGCAGCGTTCAAGTTCGTCAAAATCTGCAATTTTGATGGCTAATATCTCGTAGATACTTTGTACAATCTGTATCAAACTTGATGTCTGACTCCCTTCTCTGAGACTCTATAAACCTGAAAAAGCCCAGCTTCCTAGAACTTTCCGCTGGCTATTTTTCTTTGCATAACTCAAGAACCTTGTGGGCTTGGGACCCCAAAATGGCAACACACAATCCATTGACAGTCTGGAACAAGTGTGTAAAATTTGGTAGCTATACCTATAGTAGAAAATAGAATTTATTAATCACAAAATGGATCAATTACCTCTGCATTTAACCCGGTCCCTTAAGGTGCAGTGGGATGCCTAGGGAAAACAGTGGGGTTAATGGGTCTTGCTCAGAGAGCCAGCTGTGGGTATTTCAGATAGCGCATCTGTACACTAGGCCAACATTCCCCCATATGCAACAGTTTGGACAGCCCAGAGAGGTGCAAGCCTTGGATGCTTGTGTTTTCAAAAAGACAATTTCTAAATACACTGCATTGGCCGGGAATTGAACCCAGGTCCCCCACATGGCAAGCGAGAATTCTACCACTGAACCACCAATGCTGAAATGACACAATCACTTTGATAGTAGAGTCTGTTTTGTCTGCTAGCAGGATATCTTCTTGTGGTCATAGGACCCTAACACCTATTTTAGGCCAATCGGTCAAGATTGTCGATCAGGGTTGGATTTTGGATATGTTGTTTGAGGCCTAGCACTGAGTGGAGTCTGTGAGTTTGATGTCCCAAGAACCCAGTGTACGTTCGTAGCAGCGTTCGAGTTTGTCAAAATCTGCATTTTTGATGGCTAATTCCTCGTAGATACTTTGTCCAATCTGTATCAAACTTGATGTCTGCCTCCCTCCTCTGAGACTCTACAAACTTGAAAAAGCACAGCTTTATAGAACCTTCCGCTGGCTATTTGTCCTTCAGAATTATCCTAGCTGACAGTGACTGATGGCTATTTTGTCAGTGACAGGGAGCTGCGCACTGTGTAGTTGAGCATAGAATCCTACTTTCTTTTAGAAAATGACAGCAAAAAAGGCTGGAAGATTTATTTCCCATTCAAGGTAATTGGAGGCATACCCCTTTTATTCTTATATGATTACCTTGTAATTTTCATGCCTGTATACTAAAAGGTATATAGGAATCATGAATGGATTAGGTGCCACTGATCCTGTCAGCTCTGGGTCAACAGAAGGATAAGCATCTCCAACAAACTAGGGTGGCTCAAATGTATCAAAATAGGTGCTTTGGATCTGAACAGATGAGGCTTTTGGGCTCCTCCTCCTCTTATAAGGGATCAATAGCTCGTGCCTCAACTTAACAACTGCTCATTCTGAGGGGTAGGGGGCTCCATTGGCCACTGCTTAACAACTTTCAGCTGCCTTCAATGGGGCCTTTGACTTAGACTGTTCCACATCATACTTACCTGGCAGAGGCGACACCTTGATCATGAAGGAGGTTCACCCAGAGTGAGGCTTGCTATTGCACCCCGGCAGTGCCGACCTTTGCGAATTCCCCATATGTGGGAATTTCAACTGCATAATTTGTGGTAGTGGGGGACTGCGGACGCCCTCTCCCCTGGTTTATGTCCAAAGAAACACATACTTTTTGAAGTGCTTGAATTCCTTGTTGTATCCTGCCAGACCGTCAAAGCAGTTGAGTGTACAGTATAAAATACAATGCAATCCCTAAGACAAACTTGTCCAAAATAAAGTATTTGCCAGGACAAAAGTTTGAATAATGGTTGTGGTCGTACAGGGGTGGATTTCGGATATGTTGTTTAAGAGATTGCACTGAGTGGAGCCTGTGATGACCCTGGTTCTCATTGTACAGTCGCAGTAGCGTTCAAGTTCGTCAAAATCTGCAATTTTGATGGCTAATATCTCGTAGATACTTTGTACAATCTGTATCAAACTTGATGTCTGACTCCCTTCTCTGAGACTCTATAAACCTGAAAAAGCCCAGCTTCATAGAACTTTCCGCTGGCTATTTTTCTTTGCATAACTCAAGAACCTTGTGGGCTTGGGACCCCACAATGGCAACACACAATCCATTGACAGTCTGGAACAAGTGTGTAAAATTTGGTAGCTATACCTATAGTAGAAAATAGAATTTATTGATCACAAAATGGATCAATTACCTCTCTGCATTTAACCCGGTCCCTTAAGGTGCAGTGGGATGCCTAGGGAAAACAGTGGGGTTAATGGGTCTTGCTCAGAGAGCCAGCTGTGGGTATTTCAGATAGCGCATCTGTACACTAGGCCAACATTCCCCCATATGCAACAGTTTGGATAGCCCAGAGAGGTGCAAGCCTGGGATGCTTGTGTTTTCAAAAAGACAACTTCTAAATACACTGCATTGGCCGGGTCCCCCACATGGCAAGCGAGAATTCTACCACTGAACCACCAATGCTGAAATGACACAATCACTTTGATAGTAGAGTCTGTTTTGTCTGCTAGCAGGATATCTTCTTGTGGTCATAGGACCCTAACACCTATTTTAGGCCAATCGGTCAAGATTGTCGATCAGGGTTGGATTTTGGATATGTTGTTTGAGGCCTAGCACTGAGTGGAGTCTGTGAGTTTGATGTCCCAAGAACCCAGTGTACGTTCGTAGCAGCGTTCGAGTTTGTCAAAATCTGCATATTTGATGGCTAATTCCTCGTAGATACTTTGTCCAATCTGTATCAAACTTGATGTCTGCCTCCCTCCTCTGAGACTCTACAAACTTGAAAAAGCACAGCTTTATAGAACCTTCCGCTGGCTATTTGTCCTTCAGAATTATCCTAGCTGACAGTGACTGATGGCTATTTTGTCAGTGACAGGGAGCTGCGCACTGTGTAGTTGAGCATAGAATCCTACTTTCTTTTAGAAAATGACAGCAAAAAAGGCTGGAAGATTTATTTCCCATTCAAGGTAATTGGAGGCATACCCCTTTTATTCTTATATGATTACCTTGTAATTTTCATGCCTGTATACTAAAAGGTATATAGGAATCATGAATGGATTAGGTGCCACTGATCCTGTCAGCTCTGGGTCAACGGAAGGATAAGCATCTCCAACAAACTAGGGTGGCTCAAATGTATCAAAATAGGTGCTTTGGATCTGAACAGATGAGGCTTTTGGGCTCCTCCTCCTCTTATAAGGGATCAATAGCTCGTGCCTCAACTTAACAACTGCTCATTCTGAGGGGTAGGGGGCTCCATTGGCCACTGCTTAACAACTTTCAGCTGCCTTCAATGGGGCCTTTGACTTAGACTGTTCCACATCATACTTACCTGGCAGAGGCGACACCTTGATCATGAAGGAGGTTCACCCAAAGTGAGGCTTGCTATTGCACCCCGGCAGTGCCGACCTTTGCGAATTCCCCATATGTGGGAATTTCAACTGCATAATTTGTGGTAGTGGGGGACTGCAGACCCCATCTCCCCTGGTTTATGTCCAAAGAAACACATACTTTTTGAAGTGCTTGAATTCCTTGTTGTATCCTGCCAGACCGTCAAAGCAGTTGAGTGTACAGTATAAAATACAATGCAATATCTAAGACAAACTTGTCCAAAATAAAGTATTTGCCAGGACAAAAGTTTGAATAATGGTTGTGGTCGTACAGGGGTGGATTTCGGATATGTTGTTTAAGAGATTGCACTGAGTGGAGCCTGTGATGTCCCCGGTTCTCATTGTACGGTCGCAGCAGCGTTCAAGTTCGTCAAAATCTGCAATTTTGATGGCTAATATCTCGTAGATACTTTGTACAATCTGTATCAAACTTGATGTCTGACTCCCTTCTCTGAGACTCTATAAACCTGAAAAAGCCTAGCTTCCTAGAACTTTCCGCTGGCTATTTTTCTTTGCATAACTCAAGAACCTTTGGGGCTTGGGACCCCACAATGGCAACACACAATCCATTGACAGTCTGGAACAAGTGTGTAAAATTTGGTAGCTATACCTATTGTAGAAAATAGAATTTATTGATCACAAAATGGATCAATTACCTCTCTGCATTTAACCCGGTCCCTTAAGGTGCAGTGGGATGCCTAGGGAAAACAGTGGGGTTAATGGGTCTTGCTCAGAGAGCCAGCTGTGGTTGTTTCAGATAGCGCATCTGTACACTAGGCCAACATTCCCCCATATGCAACAGTTTGGATAGCCCAGAGAGGTGCAAGCCTGGGATGCTTGTGTTTTCAAAAAGACAACTTCTAAATACACTGCATTGGCCGGGAATTGAACCCGGGTCCCCCACATGGCAAGCGAGAATTCTACCACTGAGCCACCAATGCTGAAAAGACACAATCACTTTGATAGTAGAGTCTGTTTTGTCTGCTAGCAGGATATCTTCTTGTGGTCATAGGACCCTAACACCTATTTTAGGCCAATCGGTCAAGATTGTCGAACAGGGTTGGATTTTGGATATGTTGTTTGAGGCCTAGCACTGAGTGGAGTCGGTGAGTTTGATGTCCCAGGAACCCAGTGTCCGTTCGTGGCAGCGTTCAAGTTTGTCAAAATCTGCATATTTGATGGCTAATTCCTCGTAGATACTTTGTCCAATCTGTATCAAACTTGATGTCTGCCTCCCTCCTCCGAGACTCTACAAACTTGAAAAAGCCCAGCTTTATAGAACCTTTCGCTGGCTATTTGTCCTTCAGAATTATCCTAGCTGACTGTGACTGATGGCTATTTTGTCAGTGACGTGGAGCTGCGCACTGTGTAGTTGAGCATAGAATCCTACTTTCTTTTAGAAAATGACAGCAAAAAAGGCTGGGAGATTTCATTCCCATTCAATGTAATTGGAGGCATACCCCTTTTATTCTTATATGATTACCTTGTAATTTTCATGCCTGTATACTAAAAGGTATAGAGGAATCATGAATGGATTAGGTGCCACTGATCCTGTCAGCTCTGGGTCAATGGAAGGATAAGCATCTCCAACAAACTAGGGTGGCTCAAATGTATCAAAATAGGTGCCTTGGATCTGAACAGATGAGGCTTTAGGGCTCCTCCTCCTCTTATAAGGGATCAATAGCTCGTGCCTCAACTTAACAACTGCTCATTCTGAGGGGTAGGGGGCTCCATTGGTCACTGCTTAACAACTTTCAGCTGCCTTCAATGGGGCCTTTGACTTAGACTGTTCCACATCATACTTACCCGGCAGAGGCGACACCTTGATCATGAAGGAGGTTCACCCAAAGTGAGGCTTGCTATTGCACCCCGGCAGTGCCGACCTTTGCGAATTCCCCATATGTGGGAATTTCAACTGCATAATTTGTGGTAGTGGGGGACTGCGGACGCCCTCTCCCCTGGTTTATGTCCAAAGAAACACATACTTTTTGAAGTGCTTGAATTCCTTGTTGTATCCTGCCAGACCGTCAAAGCAGTTGAGTGTACAGTATAAAATACAATGCAATCCCTAAGACAAACTTGTCCAAAATAAAGTATTTGCCAGGACAAAAGTTTGAATAATGGTTGTGGTCGTACAGGGGTGGATTTCGGATATGTTGTTTAAGAGATTGCACTGAGTGGAGCCTGTGATGACCCCGGTTCTCATTGTACGGTCGCAGCAGCGTTCAAGTTCGTCAAAATCTGCAATTTTGATGGCTAATATCTCGTAGACACTTTGTACAATCTGTATCAAACTTGATGTCTGACTCCCTTCTCTGAGACTCTATAAACCTGAAAAAGCCCAGCTTCCTAGAACTTTCCGCTGGCTATTTTTCTTTGTATAACTCAAGAACCTTGTGGGCTTGGGACCCCACAATGGCAACACACAATCCATTGACAGTCTGGAACAAGTGTGTAAAATTTGGTAGCTATACCTATAGTAGAAAATAGAATTTATTGATCACAGAATGGATCAATTACCTCTCTGCATTTAACCCGGTCCCTTAAGGTGCAGTGGGATGCCTAGGGAAAACAGTGGGGTTAATGGGTCTTGCTCAGAGAGCCAGCTGTGGGTATTTCAGATAGCGCATCTGTACACCAGGCAAACATTCCCCCATATGCAACAGTTTGGATAGCCCAGAGAGGTGCAAGCCTGGGATGCTTGTGTTTTCAAAAAGACAACTTCTAAATACACTGCATTGGCCGGGAATTGAACCCGGGTCTCCCACATGGCAAGCGAGAATTCTACCACTGAACCACCAATGCTGAAAAGACACAATCACTTTGATAGTAGAGTCTGTTTTGTCTGCTAGCAGGATATCTTCTTGTGGTCATAGGACCCTAACACCTATTTTAGGCCAATCGGTCAAGATTGTCGAACAGGGTTGGATTTTGGATATGTTGTTTGAGGCCTAGCACTGAGTGGAGTCGGTGAGTTTGATGTCCCAGGAACCCAGTGTCCGTTCGTGGCAGCGTTCAAGTTTGTCAAAATCTGCATATTTGATGGCTAATTCCTCGTAGATACTTTGTCCAATCTGTATCAAACTTGATGTCTGCCTCCCTCCTCCGAGACTCTACAAACTTGAAAAAGCCCAGCTTTATAGAACCTTTCGCTGGCTATTTGTCCTTCAGAATTATCCTAGCTGACTGTGACTGATGGCTATTTTGTCAGTGACGGGGAGCTGCACACTGTGTAGTTGAGCATAGAATCCTACTTTCTTTTAGAAAATGACAGCAAAAAAGGCTGGAAGATTTCTTTCCCATTCAAGGTAATTGGAGGCATACCCCTTTTATTCTTATATGATTACCTTGTAATTTTCATGCCTGTATACTAAAAGGTATATAGGAATCATGAATGGATTAGGTGCCACTGATCCTGTCAGCTCTGGGTCAACGGAAGGATAAGCATCTCCTACAAACTAGGGTGGCTCAAATGTATCAAAATAGGTGCCTTGTATCTGAACAGATGAGGCTTTTGGGCTCCTCCTCCTCTTATAAGGGATCAATAGCTCGTGCCTCAACTTAACAACTGCTCATTCTGAGGGGTAGGGGGCTCCATTGGCCACTGCTTAACAACTTTCAGCTGCCTACAATGGGGCCTTTGACTTAGACTGTTCCACATCATACTTACCTGGCAGAGGCGACACCTTGATCATGAAGGAGGTTCACCCAGAGTGAGGCTTGCTATTGCACCCCGGCAGTGCCGACCTTTGCGAATTCCCCATATGTGGGAATTTCAACTGCATAATTTGTGGTAGTGGGGGACTGCGGACGCCCTCTCCCCTGGTTTATGTCCAAAGAAACACATACTTTTTGAAGTGCTTGAATTCCTTGTTGTATCCTGCCAGACCGTCAAAGCAGTTGAGTGTACAGTATAAAATACAATGCAATCCCTAAGACAAACTTGTCCAAAATAAAGTATTTGCCAGGACAAAAGTTTGAATAATGGTTGTGGTCGTACAGGGGTGGATTTCGGATATGTTGTTTAAGAGATTGCACTGAGTGGAGCCTATGATGTCCCCGGTTCTCATTGTACGGTCGCAGCAGCGTTCAAGTTCGTCAAAATCTGCAATTTTGATGGCTAATATCTCGTAGATACTTTGTACAATCTGTATCAAACTTGATGTCTGACTCCCTTCTCTGAGACTCTATAAACCTGAAAAAGCCCAGCTTCCTAGAACTTTCCGCTGGCTATTTTTCTTTGCATAACTCAAGAACGTTGTGGGCTTGGGACCCCACAATGGCAACACACAATCCATTGACAGTCTGGAACAAGTGTGTAAAATTTGGTAGCTATATCTATAGTAGAAAATAGAATTTATTGATCACAAAATGGATCAATTACCTCTCTGCATTTAACCCGGTCCCTTAAGGTGCAGTGGGATGCCTAGGGAAAACAGTGGGGTTAATGGGTCTTGCTCAGAGAGCCAGCTGTGGATATTTCAGATAGCGCATCTGTACACTAGGCCAACATTCCCCCATATGCAACATTTTGGATAGCCCAGAGAGGTGCAAGCCTGGGATGCTTGTGTTTTCAAAAAGACAACTTCTAAATACACTGCATTGACCGTGAATTCAACTCGGGTCCCCCACATGGCAAGCGAGAATTCTACCACTGAGCCACCAATGCTGAAATGACGCAATCACTTTGATAGTAGAGTCTGTTGTGTCTGCTAGCAGGATATCTTCTTGTGGTCATAGGACCCTAACACCTATTTTAGGCCAGTCGGTCAAGATTGTCGAACAGGGTTGGATTTTGGATATGTTGTTTGAGGCCTAGCACTGAGTGGAGTCTGTGAGTTTGATGTCCCAGGAACCCAGTGTACGTTCGTAGCAGCGTTCGAGTTTTTCAAACTCTGCATTTTTGATGGCTAATTCCTCGTAAATACTTTGTCCAATCTGTATCAAACTTGATGTCTGCCTCCCTCCTCTGAGACTCTACAAACTTGAAAAAGCCCAGCTTTATGGAACCTTACGCTGGCTATTTGTCCTTCAGAATTATCCTAGCTGACTGTGACTGATGGGTATTTTGTCAGTGACGGGGAGCTGCGCACTGTGTAGTTGAGCATAGAATCCTACTTTCTTTTAGAAAATGACAGCAAAAAAGGCTGGAAGATTTCTTTCCCATTCAAGGTAATCGGAGGCATACCCCTTTTATTCTTATATGATTACCTTGTAATTTTCATGCCTGTATACTAAAAGGTATATAGGAATCATGAATGGATTAGGTGCCACTGATCCTGTCAGCTCTGGGTCAACGGAAGGATAAGCATCTCCAACAAACTAGGGTGGCTCAAATGTATCAAAATACGTGCCTTGGATCTGAACAGATGAGGCTTTTGGGCTCCTCCTCCTCTTATAAGGGATCAATAGCTCGTGCCTCAACTTAACAACTGCTCATTCTGAGGGGTAGGGGGCTCCATTGGCCACCACTTAACAACTTTCAGCTGCCTTCAATGGGGCCTTTGACTTAGACTGTTCCACATCATACTTACCTGGCAGAGGCGACACCTTGCTCATGAAGGAGGTTCACCCAAAGTGAGGCTTGCTATTGCACCCCGGCAGTGCCGACCTTTGCGAATTCCCCATATGTGGGAATTTCAACTGCATAATTTGTGGTAGTGGGGGACTGCGGACCCCATCTCCCCTGGTTTATGTCCAAAGAAACACATACTTTTTGAAGTGCTTGAATTCCTTGTTGTATCCTGCCAGACCGTCAAAGCAGTTGAGTGTACAGTATAAAATACAATGCAATATCTAAGACAAACTTGTCCAAAATAAAGTATTTGCCAGGACAAAAGTTTGAATAATGGTTGTGGTCGTACAGGGGTGGATTTCGGATATGTTGTTTAAGAGATTGCACTGAGTGGAGCCTGTGATGTCCCCGGTTCTCATTGTACGGTCGCAGCAGCGTTCAAGTTCGTCAAAATCTGCAATTTTGATGGCTAATATCTCGTAGATACTTCGTACAATCTGTATCAAACTTGATGTCTGACTCCCTTCTCTGAGACTCTATAAACCTGAAAAAGCCCAGCTTCCTAGAACTTTCCTCTGGCTATTTTTCTTTGCATAACTCAAGAACCTTGTGGGCTTGGGACCCCACAATGGCAACACACAATCCATTGACAGTCTGGAACAAGTGTGTAAAATTTGGTAGCTATACCTATAGTAGAAAATAGAATTTATTGATCACAAAATGGATCAATTACCTCTCTGCATTTAATCCGGTCCCTTAAGGTGCAGTGGGATGCCTAGGGAAAACAGTGGGGTTAATGGGTCTTGCTCAGAGAGCCAGCTGTGGGTATTTCAGATAGCGCATCTGTACACTAGGCCAACATTCCCCCATATGCAACAGTTTGGATAGCCCAGAGAGGTGCAAGCCTGGGAATATGCTTGTGTTTTCAAAAAGACAGCTTCTAAATACACTGCATTGGCCGGCAATTGAACCCGGGTCCCCCAAGCGAGCATCGAGAATTGTTTAGCTAAACCACCCTAAACAGTTTTCCGTTCATTTCCTATGGTAGTGCTTAACCACTACGGATGCAATATATTTCTGGCCACTATACCCCCATGGCGCTGTTCACATGTATGAGCATAGCTTTCTATGCGGAAGTGACACAGTTTCTTGCTTACCCGCGTTGTTTGAAAAGATAACCGGCTTTAAAAAGACCAAGAGGAGAGGAAAGAAGATCGATTATTCAATTCATCTTTCACACATTCAAAAGGTAAGTTATATTGATTGCAACTTATAAAGCTCTGGCACATGTTGATCGTGTTTGATTGCGGTCTTTTTCCGCCGAATTTTAATACATTGGAAAAACGCCACATCTATGCTTGCTATGGTGGCGTTACTTACCGCTTTTCATTGTCTGCTGGTTCTTCTTCTTATGTGGCCAATAAAAGGTTATAGTTTAATGTATGTCCGATGTGGCCGTGTTTTACCCTAACACTGAACAAAGATCATGCTGGTGTTTTGTAGCAATGGTGCCTTAGAAACAGTAGTTTTAGCAGTTTGTGCTCAATGTATTTCAGTGAAGATCTGATTACTATACAATAAATTAAAAAATATAGAAATTGTATCATCTGTTTATCTATTAAAAACCTTTTTGAAGTATGTTGAAAAAGATAACTGAGTTCATTTACTGTGTGATAACTTGGATCAATTAGAATGTATGTATTATAAAAAAAAATGAATATAATGAAGTGACTTAAGAGAATATTTGTTGTGAATGTTCCCTCTGTAAATACATTAAGTAATAGATAATTTATTTAAAAGATTTTTAGGTATTTTCTAAAATACATTATGCATATTTTTTTTTCTCTCCACAAGGCCAAGATGCAGAAGAAGACTATCTTTTATCCTGGAAAACTAAGTGTTGTTTTCCGCAAGGGACCTCTTGGGTTTCTTCTGCAGGATCCCTCCCCTGAGGCCAAAAAGATAAAGAATGATCCCAGCCTCTGTGACAAATCGGATCCAAAATCGGAGGATGCTGTGAGAGAAAACGCTTTGTCTGTGGTTCGTCAGCGAGGTGGGGATGTCACAGATGCTCTGGAAGTGCTGGGAGATTACAGCCTCCAATTTGGAAAGTACAAAGGGAAGTGCTTCCGCTGGCTTTTGGAAAATGATGTGGGTTACACAATCTATATCATCACCAGCAAAAGGAGGAGGAAGCTGGGATCTAACTGACCGAGAGCCTTCCCAAGGTGAACCTCCTAACTAACCTTTGTGAAATACGCACTGAGTTTTAAAGAGATCCAAGATGTTCTGGATTATGAGACCAACAGATGCACCAGTGCAACAACCTCTGAAGACGATCAGCTGGTAGGTTTTGGCTCTCGGGCCAAGAGCACTTGGAAGGAAATTTGGGACACAAGAGAAGATGGGTACGCTGATTTCATTCTAAAGAAGAGCTGCCTTCCAGGGACTAGAATGAAAAAACTGCAGCAGTACTTGCTCCAGAAAAAATTTTCTTCTTGTCCTCCAAAAATAAAAACCAGTGTGCCACATAAACCCCTGGGTAAGCAACTAATATAATATTAAAAGTTTTAAGATATAACAATGAACATCCCTTGAAAATTGTATATACCTTCCAAATTAGTCCTTTAGTTATCTTTTTGTGTGGCATAAATTTTGTGTCTCTCATAGGGATGGAGGAGGATGATGAACTGGAAGCTGCAATGCTGAGCATCTCCCCCTCTAAGCTCCTGAGTCAGAGCCGTAATTACCTTGCAGTTACACTAGATCAAGTTCTAAAATTTATTTTGCTTCCAATTGTCACTCTCCTATATTTTGTTTTTGTGTATGCAGGGTCAGCACAAAAAGAAGGAACCCCGGTGCCCAAACCATGTTCCAGAGCAAAGACAGGTTTTTTCTTAAATAAGGGGTTTCAGGACTGGGGTGTTATTCTCTCTTATGATGAATAACCCTCCAAAACTGAGCCTTGACTCATTATGTTCTTTTGTTCTGGCCATGTTCCGGTCAAGTTCCTGTTACAATATCACTGTTTGCCACCGTTACTCTGCATGCCAAAGGACTATGAATTGATGGAGATATTCCTGGTGTTGGTGAGTATACATTTTCATTCTGCATGTTTACTTTTCTTTTTCTTTTTTCCTTGTTACTACCAACTGGCATGCTTTTTTACTTAAGTGATGTTATTCCTCCTGCTTAGAGCTGGCATAGTTTCATTTTACACATCTGGAAATTACTTTTAAAACATTTTTAGAGGGCTAATAAGCAGAAGGAATAAAAGTACAAGTTTTTGAGTTTTGACTAAAATAATCTGCTTCGTTCAGCTGTGATTTATATGGTGAATAATACATTTCCTTTAATTAGGTCCAACTGCAACGGTGTCCAGGACTTCTGCTGCATCGGATGGACCAGAATCCTCAACAGGTGATGGTAAAGAGATTTAAAATTGTGTTCTGAGAAAAATATGATGCTTTTAATATTTTGTTATGCTAAACAAAATCCTTTATGTTCTTCTGACCATTTACAGCACTGGCAATCCCACAAAAGACGCCTGTAGCCCTTCCATCACAGCTCTCATTTCTACTGAAGGAAACAGAGGGTGCAAAAACATCTGAGTTTAAAGGTTTGTTTCAATCCGTCTTTAAGCATATGTCTGTTGAAAAAACGACAGTGTCTGGATAAACTTAACTGCTTTATATGTTGTCTTATAGTTATACTGAAGTCATAAGTAACAACAACACTCCTTTTCAGATTCCAGCACAAGTGCAGCTTCCCCCTCTGCAAAGCGAGGCCTTTCCTTTGCTGACAGTGCTGAAGTTGGTAAGAACAGACTGCATCAAAGAAAACTATTTTCTTACTCTAAGTAATTTGATTTCTACACGCAAATGTTTTGTAAACACAATGTGCCCCCCCTTCTTTTTTTTATGAAACCTTAATTTGATGTTTTCTTTGTTAATGTGTGTTTTTTTTACTATTGTTTCCTCAGCTCAGCCACCCATTGCTGCTCCCCAGCGTCAACAAGACCAAGACTTGAACAGCTGGAACTGTTCTCAGCAGCAAAAACTGTGGATGAGAACAGAGATGCAAGACCTTGGTCTTTGGCCTGGATCTCGAACTGTGAGGCGTCTCGGAAATACCATTTCCCTTTGGCGTCATCCTCCACAGCCTGAGCTCATAGACACAGTGACTGAGCTCCCATCGCCCAACTTCTTTCAGCTTCACCCATTGTCCAGGTTGAAAAACAACTACAATCTGCCATGTCTTCATGGATGCCCTCATCCTCAGGTGGTGTCCGCTGGTGTGGGTCGGCCTCGTGTGATAGTTGGGACTAGTGGGCAATATTACATTCTGTCCTCCAGGCTTTGCTGCAAGAGTTGTCGGAAGAACTGGTTTGCTGACAGCCCTCGATGGTTAGAAAAGCTGCCCAGGAGATTTATCAACCTTCTGCCAGCGATACTCACTTACAAGAAGGCCATCTGTAAGTCGGTCATGGATGAGCTCAGGCACACCAGAAAGTCCCCTACCGATATGGCGAACCAAGTGAATGAGCTCATGCATCTTAAATATGAATGAGCTCATTTGGCATATCTACAGGCCATTGAGAGTGTCTGGGATGCAGAGGCAGGGGTGCATGGACAAAGGACCATTGGGCAGTTTATCAGAAAAAGCAAAAAACCATACCTATTCGGCTCTTATGAAGATCCAAATGGCTGGGGTGGTATCTCTGTGTCTGGTTTCTACCTGACAGACTGTTTGCTTGAGGAGTACAGATGTCAAAAGCCAGCTTTATCCAGACTCCTCCAGGGAACGTTTGGACAGGTCTTCAGGTCTGATCACACCAGGAAGGTTGCACGAAAGGTCTCTCTAGCATCTGGGATCATGTCCAGTTACGCAATTATGAACAAACACTGGTTAATCGTTTCCTGGGTGATGGTTCAGTCAGAGAGTGAGAGATCCTTGGAACCAGGGGATGGCCACCAGATACAGCGATGCTGGAGTAGAGAAGGCCAGCTTTCACTGGGTGGACAGGTAGGAGCAGAAATCAACTGCTTTCACTGCTTCACAAACTTCTAGAGATTTTGTAATGGTTCACATACCAGAATGATCAGTGACCGACACATACAGATATTAGCACAACAGAAATGTGTTTTCTTATTTTTACAACAAAATAATGTTTCTCTTTACTAAAGTAACTAAAACGAAGAGTTTTGGGAAAAAATATAACCCACCCATAATAGGAAACCAGCCTGGATTCTAAAACTGCAGCATTCGCTTTTATATTTTACCATTTATTTATTTTTAGTTGTATAAATATAAATTTCAAAAAGACAGGTAGAAGGGTATGGATTCCATTACCTCAACTGCCAACAAAAACCTCCCCTATTTTAGACAGCAGCTTTTATAACGTTAGCCTGTAACATTTTCAATTAACAGATGGAAACATTTACATTTTCTATTTGAAAGACTTGTGAACTAACCTGAACCTCGAGGAATACAAACCTCGAAACATAGAAAACTTTAATAAATAAAAAAAACTTAAACTTTCAAAACATCCAAACCAGCTCCTCTCCCTCTGTCAGTGTGGATCTTCCGTATGTGGTTGATTGAAAACACCAGCTCCTTGTCAGCAAAGCTCATGCAGGTCTTACAGAGTAACACCACATGTCCAGATGTCTAAGAAAAGGAATGATAAGAACAAAAATTGAAATCTTAAAGAGAATTTAGAAATTAAAGCCAAGATATACACTCACCGGCGACTTTATTAGGTACACCTGTCCAACTGCTTGTTAACACTTAATTTCTAAGCAGCCAATCACATGGCTGCTTTAAGGCATGTAGACATGGTCAAGACAATCTCCTGCAGTTCAAACCGAGCATCAGTATGGGGAAGAAAGGTGATTTGAGTGACTTTGAACGTGGCATGATTGTTGGTGCCAGAAGGGCTGGTCTGAGTATTTCAGAAACTGCTGATCTACTGGGATTTTCACGCACAACCATCTCTAGGGTTTACAGAGAATGGTCCGAAAAAGAAAAAACATCCAGTGAGCGACAGTTCTGTGGGCGGAAATGCCTTGTTGATGCCAGAGGTCAGAGGAGAATGGCCAGACTGGTTCGAGCTGATAGAAGGGCAACAGTGACTCAAATAACCACCCGTTACAACCAAGGTGGGCAGAAGAGCATCTCTGAACACACAGTACGTCGAACTTTGAGGCAGATGGGCTACAGCAGCAGAAGACCACACCGGGTGCCACATCTTTCAGCTAAGAACAGGAAACTGAGGCTACAATTTGCACAAGCTCATCAAAATTGGACAATAGAAGATTGGAAAAACGTTGCCTGGTCTGATGAGTCTCGATTTCTGCTGCGACATTCGGATGGGAGGGTCAGAATTTGGCGTCTACAACATGAAAGCATCGATCCATCCTGCCTTGTATCAACGGTTCAGGCTGGTGGTGTCATGGTGTGGGGAATATTTTCTTGGCACTCTTTGGGCCCCTTGGTACCAATTGAGCATCGTTGCAACGCCACAGCCTACCTGAGTATTGTTGCTGACCATGTCCATCCCTTTATGACCACAATGTACCCAACTTCTGATGGCTACTTTTAGCAGGATAATGCGCCATGTCATAAAGCTGGAATCATCTCAGACTGGTTTCTTGAACATGACCATGAGTTCACTGTACTCAAATGGCCTCCACAGTCACCAGATCTCAATCCAATAGAGCATCTTTGGGATGTGGTGGAACGGCAGATTCGCATCATAGATGTGCAGCCGACAAATCTGCGGCAACTGTGTGATGCCATCATGTCAATATGGACCAAACTGCCTGAGGAATGCTTCCAGCACCTTGTTGAATCTATGCCATGAAAAATTAAGCCAGTTCGGAAGGCAAAAGGGGGTCCAACCCGTTACTAGCATGGGGTACCTAATAAAGTGGCCGGTGAGTGTATATGCCTGTCTATTACTAACATTTGGTGGGCAAAACATTTAGGCAGTAAAATTTGGACTGAGTTATATATCATGTATAGACCTATTTATGTTTTAACTGCTGCTGTTGATTGATACATTTTCTTTGTCTTCTTTTTAGGGATTGCTGTGCATCCTTTAAGATCTCAGACAGCCTCCCTGGTGAGCATTTAAACTGGGATGCCTGGAAAACAACTCCTTCCATTTTAGCTGCTGCCACTTCAGGACCTCTCACTAATAATTGTGCCTCAAGGTCCTGCTACAACCCCAACATTGTTGTGAAGCTGGACTTGTTTCACTGTCTGCAGTGCTTTTCCAGGGAGTGCACTACTGAACATCACCCTCTTTTCAGCACTTTTTGCCAGCTCCTCTCTGCTGCTTTCTTCGTGGTGGATCAGGAGGATCTAAAGAAGCTTAAGTTCTGTGGTATTATTCCAGCCAATCCAACCAAACAGCACATCCGGGAGCACTGCAGGACCAGGATACCACAGCCCACAGAGCCACTGGACAGAGTGGAGAAGGTAATCCAACATTTTCACCTGGCCAAGGATCCCAATGACGTCCCTCTGTTTAAGCCATCCATGCTGAAGACGTGGCGCATACAGAGAGTGCATATTCTGCGTGGATGCTTGAGTGACCCTGAGCTCTCTGGGGGAATAATGTACCGATATGGTGGAACGCTTCAGCTCAACCATGTGGCGGGAGAAGGAGCAAAGGTCCCCATTTGGATTCCTGTCAGAGGTACGTCGCAGGAGGAGGGTTACCATTTTCATAAGGCCCAGTGGGTCACTGGAAATCTGGTCTCCACTGAGCTGTTTCAAGCACAGGGCATGACAGGGGTTGTGCGTTGGAACTACCAAAGACTAGTGGACCTGAAGCAGCTTGTGGTTGTCCTTCCTGCTGGGTTTAATCCAACTGGGATAGCTGAATAAAAAACATCTTTAAAAAGGGTCACTGGCCAGGAAAAGTATCCTGCACTCCAAATTTCAAACAGGGACACTGGAAAAGATTTGGAGTCGAATACAAAGAACCTGGCTGCCGCCCTGTGCCGCTTGATTGGGACAAACATAGGACTTTGAAAAGAGGAGTAGTAGCAGCTCCCCTACAGCTCCCTTTGCCATCATCCACCACTGAAAAGATACGAACTCCTGTAACACAGAGCTCAGATCTGACTGCTCCACCTGTTTCTGTCTTGTGGATCCCAAGTTTTGCTTTGCCCCTGTCTGCTATATTAGTCGGATCAGTTGTGGACTGTTTCTTGGATTCAACTGGCTTACTGAACCTGGACTGTTTTCCTGACTACGGATGGATTTCGTCATCGGTACCTCATCGGCTCTCTGATCATCTGGTTAATGAACTTGGTTCTGTTACGACTTTGGCTTGAATGTCCCCTTCAGGACACAGCTGCTCCTCTGCATTGCTTGGCATCAGCTCCGCTTACCTCACAGAGCTCCGGGGATGGTGCTCACCACAAGTCGAGGACAATCACCTTCATGGATTCCTCTCATCCCTCTGGGATCGGACTGAACTCTGAACCAGGTCAGTCACTATAGCTCTTAGTCGTTATAAGCCATTTATTCTTAGTGACTGACCCGAATTTCTGTTTCCACAGAGGATCCGGTTTATCCGGTCCAGCTGATGCACTGTTGCACGCTGTCTTTTAATAAAGAATGTTGGAACTCATCCAGCTCTGTTGAATATTGGGTCCAAGGTTTCGAGCCTTTTTGACAGTTTAGTCAAAAGAATTAAACGGAAATATGTTTGACTTGCAGTGGAATGGTTTGTGTGAATAAAGTCTTATATTTTAAATTTAAGATAATTAATTCCATATTTGTGCAGTTCTAAGTTTGGCCATGATTTGAGCTTGACTCATAATTTAATTTGTTCTAACACACAGCTAGTGGTGTCTGAAACAATGGAGCCGCGCACGGCTCTTCTGTTTTGTTTTACAATTTAACTCTGGTTTTTGTGATGATACCTGGACCACTTTCACCAGAGAAGAGCTCATGAACATCAGGGCAACATCACCAGAGTATTTATTCCCCACATCTCTTCTCCCTACACTGGAAATGTAAGATATAATCGTCAATGTGTGTTTTACATTGCTCATGTTGCAAAATGCCGGAGGAGAGGAAAACGGGCTGCTGCGCTTGTAACTCTTTGCCAGCACTGACTCCGCTTACCATTACTAAGCATAATCCCTGCCCAACAAACTGGATGAACAAGAAATGATGCTGGGTAAAAATAGGGTGGCAAGCTTCCAACTCCAGATAGCAGACATAGACACAAATCTCCAGCCAAGCGAAAGGAGAATGTTATGTGTTTTTACATCTACAGTGGCTGGTGCAACAATGTGGCAGTGATCCAGCAGCACTCTTCTCTGGACCTGGAAATCTTTCATCTTATACTGTAAGCCTTTTTATTCAGCCTGAGAGTTTGCTTCATTCATTCTGGTCGGAGTCTACATCACACTGTCCCCTGTGCCACACTGGGCCAAAACGAACATGTCATGGTTCACCTGATTCCTGCTTATAGGCAGAAACGAAAGTTCTGCAGACCTGTCGTGAGGACATGAAAGAAGTGGACCGGTGACGCTGTGGATGATGTTCAGGTGTGTCAGGATTCTACTGACTGGGATGTATTCAGGGCTGCTACCAACAGTCTAGATGAGTACAGAGAGGCTGTGGCCTCATACATCAGCTTCTGTGAGGACTGCTGTGTTCCATCTCCAATCAGGGTTACAATAACGACAAACCCTGGATCACAGCCAAAGTCAGACGGTTAAAGTTGGATATGGAAGAGGCCTTCAGGACTAGGGACAAATGCAGGTTCAAAGACCTAAAATACAAGTCTGTGAAAGAGGGTGAACAACTATTCCGAGAAGCTGCAAAACCAGTTTTCAGCCAACGACTCTGCCTCTGCCTGAAAAGGGCTTAGACAGGTCATAAATTACAGGCCTAAACCCCACCCTCTCCAAGCAAGACCAACAACTGAAAGAATTCTACTGTCTTTTCGACAGACAAAGAGACAGTCCTGCGACCACCCCCAATGACACCTCCCAATGACACAAAGGGTCTGGACACCTCGTACAATACCCACCTTAAAGACCCATTTGCCAATTTTGCGCCCCCCCAAGCACCTAAGTGACAACTCTTTCCATAAACGAGAGATATTTACACAGTAGGTATATTTAGAAAAGTTTATTGAAATAATGGAGATGAACAAGATTGAATTTCAGCTCTTCGGGAGTCTTATGAGCTCTCCAGGGAAAGATAGGGAAGATAGTAAAAAAACTTGAACTTTGGGATTGGTGAAATTATGTTTGGATGGTGAACTCACTGAGGTGGTGGCTAGGACTTGGTCTGGGGGAAGAGGTGCTGCTCAGTGGTCCGGGTTGTTGGTGCAGATCCAAATTCTCTCTCTCTGTGAGGGTTTATTGGAGGGTGGACATGCAGGCGAGCACAGGCAGACGGGCTGACAGATGGATCCGGGGTTCTTCTCAGGTATGAGAAGTTTTCCAGGAGTCTCTCTGGCCCCGTCCACACGAAGACGAACCCTGGCCTAAACGCACAAATTTTTCACCAAACCAGCCTCTCATCCACACGAAGCCGGCGTTTCGGGGGTCTGTAAACGATCTTTTTTTTATTCAGCCTTCAGAGTGGGAAGATTTTGAAACGCCGTTTTCGCGTTTCCATCTTTACGCTCTAACCGCATTTTTTTTTTTTACACGCATGCGTCATAGCGTCGCCTCTAAACACGCATGCGCGACACAGTATCACAACAACAATGGCGCCGTACTGTGTTGAATGGTTGCTGCTCATGCTACTCACCCTGCTGTCGGGCTTACAACAGAATCTTCTTCTTCTGGAATATCTCCAGGAAGAACAGAGCAATATCGACCACATAGTTCAGCACCTGAATTTGACTGAACCACGAAAATGGACCCGCAGGGCAACCATGTATAAATATTAGTACGCATGCCCAACATTTCGTCGCCTATTTTTGCTTTGGCACCACAGCGCCACTTACAGGCCTGGCATACATTTTGCAGCGTTTTCATGCATTCGTGTGGACGATCACATTTATTTTACGTCTCCGTCTTTACGGCAAACGTTTTGGAAAATATCAGCGTTTCATGTTCGTTTTGACTTCGTGTGGACGGGGCCTCTGATTCAGATTCCAGGCGTGGGTTTCCAGGTCTTTCACTGGATGGTTTTCACATTGAAGCGTAAACGAACTGACGCCCTCCTCCTTGTTTCAGCTCCTTAAGAAGGCTGCCCATCCAGCCCTGCAGAGGAGGGAGAGAAAGAAAAAAACAGACCTGCACCTAGACCACAGAGAATGAAAGAGACCAGATGTGGTCAATAGACCAGATCCACCTTGAATCACTGTGCCGATCAGCTTTCTTCAGTGTTCACAGACATTTATAACACCTCAATGGTGACATGTCGAATGACAACCTCCTTCAAATCCTCCAAATAGATCCCTGTTTCCAAGAGGCTGAGGTCCACAGGAATGAGAACATCAACTTCCTCACCAAGAAAGCCCAGCAGAGGATGTACTTCCTGCAGGAGCGGAAAAAAATCAACCTACCAAGGACAATGATGGTGCACTTCTACTCCTCCATCATTGAGTCCATCCTCACCTCCTCCATCACCATCTGGTACGCTGGTGCCAAGGACAAGGGCAGACTGCAGCATGTCTTCTGGTCTGCAGAGGAGGTGATTGGCTGCAATCTTCCATCTCTCCAGGATCTGTATGCCTCCAGGACTCTGAGGCCTGCAGGGAAGATTGTGGCTGATCCCTCACACCCCAGCCGCAAACTTTTTCAGTCACTTCCCTCTGGCAGGAGGCTGTGATGCATCAGGACCAAAACATCATGCCATGCCACAAGAACAGTTTCTTCCAATCCGCTACCAGTCTTGTCAACAAGGCACAGAGACCCCCGTCACCCTGACACTGCCTCCCTCTTTCCCCTGTTCAGGACCTAGAAGCTACACCAACGTAGCATCTCCAGACCTCCTGCGTTACATTAAAGCACAGTCTAGTGTGCGTATAGTATAAAGCTATATACTATATATTGTATATAGTATGTTGTCTACTGTATACAGCTATAGCTTCTGTATTCTGTATATACTGTATATATATATATATATATATATATATATATATATATATATATATATATATATATTCATATATGAATGAGTTCTTTTGAATTTATCCACAAGGGTGGCTTTTAAGGTTCCCTTCGAAAAAAATGGTATCTTATCAGGGAGAGTTTTTGGGATTTTTTATTTTATTATTATCACCGGATGGCAGCATTGAGCAGCTGGCTTAGTGAGAAGGTCCATGTGTTTGCAATTCACCTCATCTGGGGCTATAAGAGGTGGATACTCCAATTACCTCGGCGATCTGAGTCTTATCATCCTGCGGTAAACTATAGCCTTGGACTATGAAAACCTGAAACCAAATACTTCTTGTTCTGAACATGTTCTGTCCAGTTTTGTCCTCTCCTTTTAGTTCCCTGGCTACGGTTCCTCTGATCTTCTCCAGCTTTGTCGAACTCTTCCTTTCTTTACCTGGTTTCTCAGTCCTGGTTGGCAGAAGTCTACCTGCTCACTCAGGAACTCACCAGCAAGTAAGGAGGTTAGGACAACTAAGCTGCTCTCTGGAAATCCTGACATCAAACTGACCCTCCAAAGAAGACCTAAATGCCCGAGTTACTGCAGCGTTTCCAATGCTAAACAAGGGGTGCATTTTAAAAACATGAAAATGTTCTTTATTCAGTTTTCGACAGTTTGACCATCAGAAAGGTGAAAACCAATATTTTGTTTAAAAATAAAAAAGGTTAATCCTCTAAATGTAGAACAAATCATTTACTCACTGAACTTTCAGTAGCAACTAATAAATTAAGAACTAAAGTTGTGCAAAGATTGACAGAAAAAATCTGAATTAAACTTTCAGCCTGAAAACTTCACGATTTAGCTTAATCAAATATTTCCTGCTGTATGCTAAAAATGAAATGGATAAAAACTATTAACTTTATGGCTTCATCAGATTCTGATAGAAAAGATACCTCTATCCAGTAAATAAATGTTAATTTTTATTAGATTTTATTTTAGCTACAACATCACACACCAGTTTACAGACATAAAGAAATAGGAAAAAGTTCCCTAAAATCATGATCCAGTCAGTCTCCATTAACTTTAACTGCTGCAGCTTCAACTCCTGTGAATCATCAGGACAGCCTACATCTTCTTGTCTCTAGAGAGTCACCCACCACCACCACCTGCAGAGAAAACAGAGAAGATAAATGATTGTTTCAGGTATGACTTTATTAGCTGAAGTTAGTGATGCAGCACATCCAGAACATAGAGCAGTTTTAGGGCAGCTGTGGGTGGAGCCAGCCTCCTTTCAGCTCTAAACTGGCACACCTGATGCCTGGGTGGTTATGAACTCGCTAGCTCAATCCAGCTTGAACTGATCAGGAATCTGTGAATGCGCACATATAAAGGTACGGGTTCAAGCTAGTGGACCATTCAGATTCATGAGCGCCATATTTCTGCTAAGAGGAATAAAAACTCATCTGACAGAAAAACAAAGAGAAAAAAGTCTGAATGAAAAGTCAAACATGGAAAGAGATGCCAAATATGGTGCTAAAGGAATGCTGACTGCGTTAAAAATAATTTAGTTACTGAGCACAGCCTACAGCCCAATCATTTATCTGCTTAGATGGACTTTTTCATTCAATAATGTTTTGGCTCCAATAAAGCTGGATGCCACGATTGCATCATATTAATAAAGGAAGTGGTCAGTCTGTGTGAAATCATGATTTTTGCTTGGACTTGGACTAATGCTACATTCAGATCGCACCGCTGGAGGCAGCAGAAGCAGGTAGTTTACATGTAAAGTCAATGGTTGACGCACATCAAGGTGCAGAGAAAGGTTCAACAGCATCTAGAGCAGCAGGAGCAGCGCTTCATGAGGATGTAAGGTACATGACATGCTTCATAAGCAGCAGTTGACTTTCAAATGTTGGACGTGCCACATCAACCAATGAGAGCAGCTGATCTGGGAGCTGGCAGGGAGTCAGACACAGCACTGCTGATGCAGAGCGCTAAGATCACTCCTCTGAAACAGTTTATTAACGCCTAAATTAACTTCAAATGTAGAAACCTGCCGGCAGAATATGTTGGCTTTTATTATCCTGCTGCCTGCAGTTTGTAGCACAGACCTGAAAAACGCTAACATCTACTTCCAGCCGCCACCAACAGGAGGGGAAAACCCCCAAGAGGCAAGCGGGCCTGAGGCAGCTGCTGCTGGGGATTCCCAGTGACAGCGCAGCGCCGGTATGTGGGGGTCTGAGCGGCTCCCACAGAGAAATAATCTTTGAAGGCAGGATGGTAATCTGGATGAACTGACTGCACAGACCATGTTTTCAGGAGGACTTTCTCACTTCAACATAGATTCTAACTACTTTCTACCCGCTGATCACTGCTAATATAGCAAAGCTGCTCTCAGATATAGATAGATAGATAGACAGACAGACAGACAGACAGACAGACAGATATGACTTTATCTGTCCTTCAATTTGCCTGAATAATGTAAAGAATATATATAAAGTAAGTCAATACCTGTATGTATGAAATAGTAAAAGGTTTGTGTGATCAAAAATAGACAATTAACTAGAAAATTATTCAATTTGTTAAGAGCGTACAGTTATTTTATTGTGATGTTGTTTAGTTTAAGTTCTTTTCCCCTAAATCATATCTTCAATGAAAGGACACGCCATGGTTTAACAGCCGATTGGCTGCTGGGTGGAGTGTTTTCTAGGATCCAGATCAATCCTGAAAGCAAGCCTGTTCAGCCTGTACCATGTTATCTCATCGTAAAGGCCTCTATGGACACTCTTAGCACCAAGTGTGTTTCAGTTCAATTCAGTTTATTTATATAGCGCCAATTCACAACACAAGTCATCTAAAGGCACTTTCCAGTTCACCAGATCATACAGTCAAATTGATACAAAGTTTTCTATCTAAGGAAAACCAGCTGATTGCATCGACTCATTGACTCTTCAGCAATCCCTCACACTAAGCATGCTTGTAGCGACAGTGGAGAGGAAAAACTCCCTTTAAACAGGAAGAAACCTCCAGCAGAACCAGGCTCAGTGTGAGCGGCCATCTGCTGAGGCCGACTGGGGTTCAAGGAGACAGAAGCAGACATAGAAAAAGAAGCATAGATACAAAAGGCAACTGTAAAAGGCGGTCCGGTCCAGGAAACACATGCTTAACACGCTCCCATGTAACAGGATGAAGAGAGCACATCAGGCCAGTCACAGTTGAAACAAAGGTGTTGATGGCAGCAGCACAGCTGATATTTCTCTCCAGGATGGAGTCACAGCCAAACAGGAACAGACCAGATGAAGCTACTATGAGAAAAAGCAGAGAGAGCAGATCGTTAGAGATTGAACTAACAGATTCTGCAGAGTGGGAGAATAGAGATAGAATGAAGCAGAATGATGAAAAAGGGGTCCCTATGTCCTCCAGCAGTCTAAGCCTATAGCAGCAGAACTATAGAGATAGATCAGGATAACCTGAGCCACTCTAACTAGAAGCTTTATCAAAAAGGAAAGTTTTAAGCCTAGTCTTAAAAGTAGACAGGGTGTCTGCCTCACGGACTAAAACTGGTAGTTGGTTCCACAGGAGAGGAGCCTGATAACTAAAAGATCTGCCTCCCATTCTACTTTTAGAAATTCTAGGAACCACTAGTAAACCTGCAGATTGAGAGCGAAGTGCTCTGTTAGGAACATAAGGAACAATCAGATCTCTGATATCAGATGGAGCTTGGCCATTTAAGGCTTTATATGTGAGAAGGAGGATTTTAAATTCTATTCTGGATTTAACAGTGTCAGGTTTCTGTTTCTGTTATGTTTTTTCTTTTGAGTATCCAATTTTGCGTTACTCCTTGTTTTCTAGTATTAATGTTTTTTTTTTTATTTTGCTGAGAAAGAATATTTCTAAATATTGCAATATTTCTCAGATGAAAGAAGGAAGTTCTTGAAACCTCTTTGATATGGGATTTAATTAACATGATCAAAAATAACACAAACATTTTTTACTTTATTATCGGAAATCAGTTTAATCCCATCCAAATGAAGTGACTGACTAATCAGCTTCTTTTTCAGAGACTCTGGTCCAAAGACTATAACTTCTGTTTTGTCTGCATTCAGAAGCAGAAAGTTAAGAGTCTTCCAGGTTTTTCTGTCTTCAGACATGCCTGTAATCTATGTAATGGGTTAGCTTCATCTGGATTATAGACAGATATAGCTGGGTATCATCAGCATAACAGTGGAAATTAATCCCATGCTGTCTAATAACTCTACCGATTGGGAGCATGTTTAAAGTAAAGAGAATTGGTCCTAGCACTGATCCCTGTAGTAGAGTCCTGCACGGGTCGAGTTTTACCAACCCTCACCCGCCCGAATCCGTTAGGATGACTACCAAACCCGACCCGTCATCAGCGGATATCTTCAATTCAAATCCGAACCCGACCCGACGATATTTAACCCGCAACCCGACCTGTTAACACATCAAATAATAGGCTATAGTACGCTGCGCTGCAGAACAGCGCCATTAACACTGCAGCAGACGTGTATGCACTGACTGTGGCCTTTTTGGAGGGAAGTCCCCACACTGCCAGCAGGGCTTTAAGCTACAACAAGGGTGACCCCAGACAGTGCCTGATTAATATAACATTTCTGATGTCCATAACAATAGACATGCATAAAAAAATTTAAAAAATCACCAACTACCTGCCCGCACTAAAAAAATATCCGCCTGACGCCCGACCCGTTTATTTTTATTTATGTATTTTTCACCCGCAAAAGAGCACTACGGCACTATCTGATAATGATCTGCTAAAATGTAATCTTCTTTTGGGGGAGGAGAACTCTGTTAAAGTAATCCTGAAGGTTATTAGAAAGTGGTCAGAGAGGACAGGGTTGTGAGGAAATACTGTTATTTCTTCCCATTCTATGCCGTATGTCAGCACAAGATCCAAAGTATGAAGATGAGAATGTGTGGGACTATTCACATTTTGAACAAAGCCAATAACATCTAAGATAGCATTAAAGGACTTCCGTTATGGCGGCCATGTGACAGGACGTGTATTTGCCACTCTGCTGTTCCAGTCAAAGAATTAACTTAAAAGTCCTTCCTTTCAAAATAACTAAATAGCAGATTAGCATGTGAGCTCGGAATAATGCCTAAAGCAGCAAAAACATCCCAAGAAGTAAGTGAAAAGGCGAAAAAACATAAGCTAACGGAATACCATCTTCGTGGTGAAATGCAGAAAGCTAATGCTAGCTCATGCTCGGTCCCGATGGCTGCTGCAGACAGAGAAGAGAACCCAAAGTCTCAAAGCAGCAAGGTGGACGAAATACTTTCTGTTGTTAATTCGATTCAGCAGGATTTTTCCTCCAGATTTGACAAAAGTTTTGGGCTCCATTGACAGTGTAAGAAAAGATATAAATGACTGTACCCAACGAATCACAGAAACTGAAACACATATTTCTGATAAGGAGAGTTAGATAGAAAGGCTACGATCCAAGGTGGATGTGGTGGAGTCCAAAAGGAAAGACTTGGAAAATAAAGTTACAGATCTGAAGGCACGGTCAAGACAAAACAACCAAAGGCTTGTTGGACTGACGGAGGGAGCTGAAGGGCAGAATCCATGTGAGTTCTTAGAGAAGTGGTTGCCAAAGATCCTCGTTGTTGGAACGTTGGCCGTGGAAAGAGCGCATCGGATTGGGCCGGATTGGCTCGTTACTTTAGTTTTGAATCATTTCAATGGAGTTACCGTTATTATTTTTCACGTCATCAATACCAAATTCAATCTAATTGGATGGGAATCTACGTTGCATTTGACGCACCACTACAAGATGAATCGACAGATTCGGTGGTATTCATTCAAGGCAAATCATTGCAGCTTGGTGGCGGTGGCGTTAGCATAGTAGCATGGACGACGAGATGATTGAAAATGAACACAACGGAGATCTAGTCCTATTGGCAGACATCCATTTAAAATGTAGGCAACTGCATGAAAAAAGTGGTTTCTACTTTTACTTTTATACTTTAAGTAAATTTACAAGCCTGTACTTTGTTACTTTTACTTGAGTAAAGAAGTTTAATCAGTACTTCCACTTTTACCAGAGTATTTTTTAACACAAGTATCTGTACTTTTACTCAAGTACGGAAAGTGAGTACTTTTGCCATCTCTGACGATATATCCCAATTTAGCCCAATATGGGGTAATTAGCTATTTGCTCCAGGTAGAGCAGATGGAACCTTTAGGCTAGGGGCACTACAAGGTTTAAAAAACCCCATCAAATTCTGATATATTTTTGTCATTTGGAGAGCTACAAACCAAATTCAAGCTGGATAACAAGCATTATTTTAAATTTCTTCAGATAAGAAAGCCTTGTTAAAGCAAATCACAACAATATTAACAAGCCCCCTCTTACCTTACTTGAAAAGTTAATGACTCAGAATAAATCAAGGAAGGGCATCATCTCAGACTTTTACAATGTGCTGATCTCTAACTCACTAGAGAACTCAAATAATAAGCTTATGAACTGGAACTTGGACCTATCAGCAAACATCAGTGAACAGCATTGGGAAAAAGTTTGTATTAAAACTTACACAATGTCCATAAACAGCCGTCTTAGAATTCTACAATATAAATGGCTAAACAGCAAGAGAAGAGGCAGATCGTTCAACAGCTTAGGAGCTGCCACAGAAAAAGCACGGTCCCCTCTGAGCTTGCATTTTGTCTTTGGGACTCTCAGAAGCAACTGATCAGCTAAACTGAGGGAACGGGAGGGTGTAAATACAACAGGTGGGGTAAATACAACAATAACATCCCAGATATTTGTGTAAAATGTAATTCTAAAGGAACTCTAATACATTGCATGTGGGAATGCAAACAAATTAAAGCATTTTGGACAGAGGTGAAAGATATAATTGAAAAAATTATTTTAAAACAAGTCTCACTGGATCCTAAATTGTTCCTGTTAGCTTAATACCCTGGGGAACATAACTTTAGTAAATCAGAATGTGCTTTTATAGATATAAGCTCATTAGTTGCAAAAAAATGCATTGCTTTAGCTTGGAAGAATATCAGGAGACCTAGCGCCACTCAGTGGTTACAACAGAATTCGTCTAATTTGCCGCTAGAAAGAATAACATATATTAGGAAATCCAAACGGTATCTTTTCGAGAGGATTTGGGGCCCTTTCATTAATTTTATTAAGGACTTAAACTTGACTGAAGGTTTGTTTGAGTTATAATTTACTGGAACCTGTGGTGTGCCATGTTGTATAGATATGTATATCCATATCTCACCAATTAGTACTTTCTTACTTACCTCCATTTTTGAGAAGCTGTGTGTGTGTGTGTTTTTTTTTGTTTGTTTGTTTTCTCTGAGTTGAGTAAAATAATTGCTGCCCTGTCATAACTACAAAGAGAACCTGTTCAGATAAGGACATGTTTGTATGTAGTATGTAAAATCTCAATAAAAATATATTGGTAAAAAAAGATAGCATTAAAGGCTGCTCTTAAGCTATCGCCTTCAATGTCAGCATGGATGTTAAAATCTCCCACTATGATGACCCTGTCAGTATTTAATACCAAATCAGAAAGGAACTCTGAAAACTCATCTAAACATTCAGGACCTGTTGGACGATACAAAGTTACAAAAAGAAGAGGTTTTCTTGCTTTCCAATTTGGATCAGGGAAATTTAGGGTTAAATGTTCAAAGAGTTGTAGGTATTAACTGTTTTGGGAGTAATCAGTAAGTCAGACTGGAAGATTGTTGCTACTCCTCCTCCTCGCCCAGAACTTCTGGGTATGTGAAAATTTAAATAGCTTGAAGGAGTTGCCTCATTTATGCTCACATAATCCTCTTGCTGCAGCCAGGTTTCTGTAAGGCAACACAAGTCAATGTGATTATCACAAATCAAGTCATTAACTAGCAGACTTTTAGAGGAGAACAGATCTTATGTTAAACAGACCACATTTAATCTTTTTAACTTTTTCTCCAAGTTGATTTATTTTTATTAGATTATCATGATATCTTTTGGGAATCTTTGCTAATTTATTAGATTTTGGTTGTGGTCAAGACACTGTCTGGATGGAGTAAAGAGCAAGTTTCTTTGGAGGTTCCATAGAGGAAACCAACTGCTTTCAATCAGCAAACTTATTAGCATTGTCCTCCAACGTGGATCCAGCAGCTTTGCTGGAAACTATGGATGTTGGTTTAGTAGCTAACTGAATTTATTACCTTGCTGCTGACACCAACTATAACCACTTTTAACATCCACTCACAGAGTATCCAATTTGTAGTCTGCACGTGTTACAAGATCCTCCAGATGATGAACATCTGCCATATTCAGGTTATTTCCTAGCAGGTCCAGTTCTGTCAGATGAGAGGGATTGGACTTCAGAGCTGAACTCAGATAACCACAGCTGATCTTTGACAACCTGCAGCTGCACAATCTGAAAAGACAGATATGAGCTGAAGTCAACAGTATGAACGGTTAAACAGTTCAACAGAACCATACAGAGAGCTTTCAGCTGTCACCCATCCCCACCCTTTGCACATTGTATGTTGCTCTGGGTTAGACCTAACCTTGCCTGCCAGAGGAAATTTTGCGGTATTTGTGAGTTCATAATTTGATTGTTTTTAAATGGGTTAGGCTTAGGGTTAGAAACCAAATACCAGTTTTATTCTGTGAGGCAGATACCCTATTTACTTTAAAAGTAAGGCCTAAAACTTTCCCTTTTGTAAAGCTTATAGTTAGAGTGGCTCAGGTTATCCTGATCTATCTCTATAGTTCTGCTGCTATAGGCTTAGACTGCTGGAGGACATAGGGACCCCTTTTTCATCATTCTGCTTCATTCTATCTCTATTCTCCCACTCTGCAGAATCTGTTAGTTCAATCTCTAACGTTCTGCTCTCTCTGCTTTTTCTCATAGTAGCTTCATCTGGTCTGTTCCTGTTTGGCTGTGACTCCATCCTGGAGAGAAATATCAGCGGTGCTGCTGCCATCAACACCTTTGTTTCTAGATGTTGGAGCTTGGCCTGTTTTTCAGTGTAGTGCTGTTTCTCTGACTGTGACTAACTGGATGTGCTCTGTTGAATATATTGCCACAATGGAGCCAAATCAATTTGATGAACCATTTCAAACCATCCTCCTTCCCTTTACACAAAGATAACAAAGGATGCTTTGCAGACTTCTGGAAAATTCCAGCCAAAAGGGACTGTCAGCTCACACATGATCCCAATCAGCTGACAAGAAGGTTGAAAGCTCAACAGGAAATACCCCTACATCATTCAGGGTTTAAAACTCAGAGGGCGAGATCAATCTTCTTATTTTTCCTGGGTTACCACACCTGCAAGGAGAGACTCGTTTCATGTGAAATGCTAAAGAAAGCTAGCCTGAAGTAGCTTTCGTTTTCCTGTGTCAAAAGTCACGGATCGCAGTTTCCAATTGTGCATTTTGCCAGCTGAACTGGGTGAGACGGGGAAATTCGGAGCTTAACGCTGTGTGGAATTTCCCCGCTTTGTGAGGAGCTCGCTACGGAAATCACGTCCTATCGGCAGGAGGACACTTCTGCTTTGATAGCCGTAAGTAATCCTTCCTCGACCTAAAGCCCATCAAGTTCCTGTGCTGTAGCATCAGACTGACTTAAAACTCTTCCGAGACGATCCCCGCATTGAGCTGAGGCCGAACCGCGTGTCCCCTGCCTCCTCTGCCCGCCTTCCTTCCCGGACTGGAAGATGTCTTAAAGTAAAACCCATCCACTTTTCTATTTGATGCTTTAATGAAGTGCTGCGCTCGGGCGGGCAGGTAGATAGAAGTTTGAATTAATGCTGATGTTTAATCTGTGCTGGTTATAAGAACTCTGGTTTAATGGTTGAAATAAGTGTGCTGTGAAAAGCTGGAAGTGATATTTCTTCCTTCCTTTCTCTCTATCCTGCTTTCCTTCTTTTTCTGCTTTAAGGTAGTTCATACAGAATTTGCACATTTCACATTTAACCGCGTGTGGTCACATGGTTGAGGACCCATTGTTACAAGCTGCCCCCCTCCCTTTCATCATATGAAGAGGGAGGTCTCTCACACATCCACACATACACATTCCACCCCCCCACATCACCCCCCCCCCACTCACCCACACACACACAGCCATGTTTATGCCATTTTGCTGAACAACTTCTGCTGCTGCTGTTAATATGTCATGATCGATTTAAGAGATCTGTCCCACATGCAGAGAACCACTCAGAGAACCAGCGGAAAAGTTTAACAGGTTTATTGAGGAAACAGTACAGGAGTTGGATCTGGAACTCAGAGAACTGATGAACCGGAACTGGAAAGTCTGAAAAGGAGATCAGGGTGAGCAATTCAGGGACCGTCGGAAAATTGATTGAGTCTTTAATACCTGCAGAGCAGGACTCACGTTTGAGGAGGTTCTTGTGTATCCTTGGATCCAGTAGGTGTGGGTTTATCCAGAGAAAAGGGAACTCGTTGGAGAGTGGACTCTCACTTGGATTTCTGAAAGGCACTTGAACAGCACATGTGGATGTTTTCCCCTGCTGATTGTGAACTCAGTTAATCCTTCCAGGTAGAGAATGCCAGGCATCCAGTTACACAGGAAGGCTTCCTGCCGAAAGGCAAAGACAAAAACAATGTTAGACTCAGAGAAACAAAGGCTCAGATTAGATTCAGCTAAAATCAGCTTGGCTAGAGTACCCAAAACTGGCAAACACTCTGGTGTCGAAGTAGTGACAGTCCGCTGCTCAAATACTCTTCAGTAATGAACCAATCAGCCGCAGGTGTGCAGGATTCATAACAGCATCCCCCACTCATCAATGAGGGGCATCAATGATCCTGCGAACGGTGTAGGCAGGGTGACTGTCATCATTAAAGGGGGGAGGGGGCTCAGTGGGTGGGCACAAGGGTCTAGAAAGGACAGGCTTAAGTTGGGAGACATGAAAGGTAGGGTGGACCCTGAGAGTGGAGGGGAGGTGAAGGCGGACAGCGGAAGGGCCGATGGTCCTCTCCACTTCATAAGGACCAATGAAGTGTGGAGACATCTTCCTGGCCATGGCCTTAAGGGGAATGTCCCGAGTTGAGAGCCAAACCCTATGGCCCGGGGTGAAAGTGGGGGCAACCCTCCTCCTGCGGTCAGCCCACCTACGGTTCTGTTCTGCAGACCGTCCCAGAGCCGCTGCAGTCCTTTTCCAGACGGCCCTGCAGTGGCGAATGTGGTGCTGAGCAGAGGGAACAGCGATGTCAGCCTCCTCGGCCGGAAAAAGGGGAGGCCGATACTCGAGAGAGACCTCAAAAAGGGAGAGTCCGGTGGCAGATGAGACATTGGTGTTGTGGGCATACTCAACCCAGGGGAGAAACTGGCTCCAACCGGTGGGGTTCGTTGCTGACAGGCATCTGAGGCTGGCTTCCAACTCCTGGTTCATACTTTTGACTTCACCATTTGACTGAGGATGATAGCCAGAAGTGAGTGAGACTTTGGCCCAGAGGGCCGAACAAACACTCTTCCAAACTTGAGAGATGAACTAGGGACCACGGTCCAAGAGAATGTCTTGGGGAATCCCATGAAGGCGGAACGGGCAAAGGGAACGGGCAAATGTTGTAGTATTCCGGCAGGAGGCTGATGAGAGGACTTGTTCCGAGCGCAGGTCGGGCAGGCTAACACAAACTCCATAACATCCTTCTGTAAGGAGGGCCACCAAAAACATTGATTAATGTGAGCCACAGTCCGACTGATACCTGGATGAGCAGGAAACTTGGAGGTATGGAGCTAGTTTATAACCAGTGCACGGATCGAGGAAGGGACAAAAATTCTGTTGAGTGGACCAGTCCCAGGGTCAGGCTCAGACTACTGAGCCTGTTTAACAAGGTCCTCAATCTCCCATGTGACAGCGGCAATAGAGCAGCTAGGAGGGAGAAGAGGTGCAGGAGACTTCTCAGAATCATCAGGGAAAAACTGTCTGGAGAGAGCATCAGGTTTAATGTTACGAGATCCAGGACGGTAGGAAATACAGAGTTTTAAACCGGGAGAAAAACGGGATTGACGAGGGTTTAGTCTCTTAGGGGACTGAATGTAGGAGAGGTTTTTGTGATGTGTCCATACCACAACGGGGTGAGCTCCATTCCGCGAGCGCGAATTAATGGCTAATAGCTCTCGGTCCCCAACATCATAATTTCTCTCCGCGGGGGATAGTCTGCAAGAGAAGAAAACACATGGGTGCATCTTGAGATCAGAATCAGAAATCTGGGAGAGGATGGCTCCAACTCCTGAATCGGACGCATCAACTTCCACAATAAACTGTTTAGCGAGTTCAGGCTGAATAAGTACTGGAGCATTTGCAAAAAGGTTCTTCAGACGATTGAAGGCAGCCTCAGCCTCAGAGGACCAGACAAAGGGGGTCTTGGGAGAAGTGAGAGATGTTAGGGGTAGAGCTGTCTGGCTGTAGTTCCGAATAAAACAATGATAAAAGTTGCAAACCCCAGAAACCTCTGTAGCTATTTCCTTGTTTCGGGAGTGGGCCAATCCAGAACCGCTCTTATTTTTTCCTCAGTGGGTCTTACTTGTCCGCCCTCAAGGATGAAGCCCAGGAAGGAGACTGATGGTTTGTGGAACTCACATTTCTCAGCCTTAACAAAGCGCTTGTTCTCCAGAAGGCGCTGAAGTACTTGGCGGACGTGGATCCTGTGCTCTGATAGGTCTTTAGAAAAAATGAGAATATCATCAATATAAACAAAAACAAAAATGTTCAGAAAGTCTCTCAGGACATCGTTGACTAAGGCTTGGAACATGCAGGTGCGTTAGTCAAACCAAAAGGCATGACTAGGTATTCAAAGTGTCCAATGGGGGTTTTAAAGGGGGTCTTCCATTCGTCTCCCTCCCTTATACGAAGAAGATGATAGGGATTTCTGGGATCCAGTTTGGTGAAAACTTTATCTCCTTGGACAGGCTTAAATGCAGAGGATAAAAGGGGCAACGGGTATTTATTCTTTACTGTGATGTGGTTCAGACCTCTGTAATCTATACAGGGTCTCAGGGAACCATCCTTCTTACCAACGAAAAAAAAAACAGCTCCAAGAGGTGAGGATGAAAGTCGGATGATACCAGCTGCCAGGGACTCCTAAATGTATCATTCCATAGTCTCCCTTTCAGGCTCGGAGATTTCGAAAAGCGGCTGCTGGGCAGAGGTGCTCCAGGGAGCAGGTCAATGGCACAATCATAGGGTGTGTGGGGAGGCAGAGAACTGGCTTTAGATTTGCTAAATACCCGAAAAAGGTCACGGTAATCAGCAGGAGAGAGCAGGTGGGACTGCCTCACATCCCTCAACCGGTTAAAGACCTGGCGGAACTGCGGATCAGAGACAACGAGAGTGACAGTTAACAGACCATGAGTCAATATATCTGTTGGTCAAGTTGATAACGGGGTTATGTAAATGAAGCCACTCAAACCCTAAAATTAAGACCGAATTGGCAGTGGGAAAAACGTAGAAGGAAATGTGCTCAGTATGATTGCCAGATACAGTCAGTTGAATAGAGAAAGTCTGATGGGTTATTTGGGGCAGGTTTCTGCCATCCAAAGCAAAAACTCGAAGGGGGGCCTGAAGAGTAAAGGTCTTGATGCCCATCTGTTGCACAAAGGAAGAATCTATTAAATTTTGTTCACAGCCAGAGTCGATAAGTGCTGACAGAGAGAGAGACTTGTTGTTTATTTGAAAAGATGCAGGCAAAAGTAGACGAGGAGCAGTGGGAGTTATTTTCCGCCAGAATCCTCGCCTCTACCGGTGGACCCTGGCTTTTAGCAGAAGGGGACAAATCAAAACAAAATGACCGGCTTCACCACAATATAAACAGAGCTTAGCCCGCATGTGGTGCTGCTTCTGCTCAGGACTAAGTCTCAAGCTTCCTATCTGCATGGGTGCAGGCGTAGGAGGGTTAGAAGGAAACTCAGTTAAAGAAGAGTGGGTATTAGATGAATGGTGTTTGGGAGGAGAAAATCTCGTACCTTTTTTCTTGGTGCGAGCTCGAATCCGGGTGTCCAATTGGATCGATAGTTTGATTAGATCCTCTAGTGTTTCAGGATCATAGAGGGTGGCTAGTTCGTCCTTTATTGAATTATTGAGAGCGTTAGAATAAACAGACTTGAGAGCTGTGCTATTCCAACCAGAGGCTGCAGCCAGGTTGCGGAAATCTATAGCAAAATCAGACACAGACTTCTGTCCTTGTTTTAGTTTCAACAAATGACGGGAGCTCAGCATCTTATCCGGATCCTGGTTAAAAGTCTGCTTGAACTCTGTGAAAAAGTCCTCGAAAGTACAACCATAGCCTGAAGAAGAGGAAAACCTAACCTCTGCCAAATCCAGAGCTCGATCAGTGAGATGAGAAATTATAAAGGAGATTTTGGTGGTTGAACTGGATAATGCATTGCATGAGGAAACCCCGGCATTTCTTGGGGTTCCCGTCGAACCTGGGCGGACTGAGCAGCTGACACTCAGTAAAAGGGGAAGGAAAGGTAGCTTGGTTAGCTCGAGGCAGGGCTAGTTCACCGGCTGGGCCCGGAGCCTGGAGAGAAAAACGGACAGCCTCGGTTAAGTCTGTCACTCTGCGATTTAACTCACTTTGCTGGTTAATTAATTCAACCAAGGTGTTATCATGTCTGGTTAGAGCTGTTTATTGCTGGTTGATGGCTCTCTGAATGGCCTCTGCTCGGTCAACGGTTTGGCCAGAGCGTTGTTTCATGATCGATTTAAGAGATCTGACCCACATGCAGAGAACGACTCAGAGAACCAGCGGAAAAGTTTAACAGGTTTATTGAGGAAACAGTACAGGAGTTGGATGTGGAACTCAGAGAACTGGTGAACCGGAACTAGAAAGTCTAGAGAGGAGATCACAGTGATCAGTTCAGGGACCGTCGGAAAATTGTTTATCCTTGGATCCAGTAGGTGTGGGTTTATCCAGGGAAGAGGGAACTCGTCGGAGAGCGGAAAGGTAGACATTCGTTGGACCCTGAGGAGCAATGGAGCGGACTGTCACTGAGATTTCCGAAAGGGACTTGAACGGCGCATATGGATGTTTTCCCCTGCTGATTGTGAACTCAGTTAATCCTTCCAGGTAGAGAATGCCAGGCATCCAGTTACACAGGAAGGCTTCCTGCCGAAAGGCAAAGACAAAAACAATGTTAGACTCAGAGAAACAAAGGCTCAGATTAGATTCAGCTAAAATCAGCTTGGCTAGAGTACCCAAAACTGGCAAACACTCTGGTGTCGAAGTAGTGGCAGTCCGCTGCTCAAAAACTCTTCAGCAATGAACCAACGAGCCGCAGGTGTGCAGGAGGGCCAATGAGGACAGGGCACCACCTGGTGGTTGAGGGAGAGAAAAACACACCAGCAACCCACACAAACTGGATTCCTAACAAATGCATTTTAACCATTTTTCATTTAAGCTGAATGTATTTTATGTTGTTTTATTTGCACTGTTATTATTATCATAACTGCTGCTATTCTAAACGAACATTATTGAATGTATTAACATCTGGCCTATCTTGGACAATCTCAGAAGCCAGTTAAAAGGACTCTTAGGGTTTTATTCTTTTGGTTTTCTTTAAACTAGACATTTAGTCTACTTCGTGTTTATTTTCTAATAGCATGTAGTGTTTGCATAGATGTTGGATTTCTGCAATCCTGAATTATTAGAATAAAGACATCATTGTTTAACATGCAATCATGCAGTTTAACATGCAGTACTATGTGATTCGTATACGATTGGTTTATCACTCAGGCCAGATCCACCCTCTTTTGTAATAGTGGGAATAAAGAGAGATGAATAGTTCTTTGATTGATATTTAATTGGATTTTAATAGCCGGTCCATGAACCCTCCAGAACTAAGAACACTAAATTGATTTCACCTCCGATTTTGAATAAGTTAAATAATTAACTATAACTCCAGTTCTAGTTAATCATTTAGGCATTATCTGCAGCTGCTAACAGCTCTCTTCATCCTCTGACATGGGAGCTGGCTCGGAGCTCGTCTGCCTGGCTGTGTGTTTCCTGGACGGGGCCGCCTGTGGAGCTGGTTGACAGTTGCCTTTTGTATCTATGCTTCTTTTTCTATGTCTGCTTCTGTCTCCTTGAACCCCAGTGGGCCTCAGCAGATGGCCGCTCACACTGAGCCTGGTTCTGGTTCTGCTGGATGTTTAGCCCATTTGACTTTAAAACATCAGCACTAAACTAAAACAAGGAGTCTTACTTTAATTTCTGTAGTTTGCAGAGGGGGTTCTTTATAACATCACAGAGATTCATCACTCCATCATCTTTCAGTTCTTCATTCTGACTCAGGTCCAATTCTATCAGATGAGAAGGGTTGGAGTTAAGAGCTGAGCTCAGATAAGCACAGCTGATGCTTGACAATCCGCACAGCGTCAATCTGAGTAAAGAATAAAACGTATAAGCTGAAGCAAACAGTTTGCAGGTTAAAAATGACATATGAACAACAACTTAATAAATTGAGAAAATGTAGTTCAGTAAATGTAAAACTCATAGATCACTATAGTGATTTATTAGTTGTGATTACAATACATTTTACAATCATATCTAGTGACCTTTTTTAATTCAGAAGAAATCAATCCTATAGAGAAATGAAACTGAAAAAAGTTTAGTATCACAACTTTTAGATTACAAATATTTGCACTAAACTAAAACATGGAGTCTAACCTTAATATCTGTAGTTTGCAGAGGGGGTTATCTAAAACACCGCAGAGATCCTTCACGCCATCATCTTTCAGTTCTTTATTCTGACTCAGATCCAGTTCTATCAGTTGGGGGGGATTTGTCTTCAAAATACACATCAAGACAAACTTCATCCCTGGGTGTCTGAAGTTAGAAAATCTGAAAAACAGAAGACAACATGTGAGCTTATTATTATTATTATTATATCAATATGTTGGAAAATTATTTCTAGAAAGAAACATTATGTCTCAACTACAGATTCTCTCACCTCAGTGAGAAGGTGTATGGCCAGCACTGAAACAACTTAGATAAAAATTAAACATGATCTACTTTCAGCTTACAAATGACTTGTAAACGATGATGACAATGAACTGAAGTCATCCTAACTGGCATTAAAATTTTACTAAATAAAATAAAATATTTCTGATATGATTCTACCCTGTCTGTTAGTCTCTTTACATTCCTCTCCTCTGCCAGATAATTAATTTAGTTTACCTTGTGCAGCCCCATTCTGCCTCATCAGTATTATTTCCCTCCACCTGTTCCAAGCCTATCTAAGCTATTTGCTGACTAGATGACAGCGCTAGATTATAGAAAGCCTAGAGTATAATTGTTGATCTGTAATGTTTCATTTACCTCTTTTATATTTTTATTTATATTTATGTACGTAGGGGATGAGGTGTTCCTTCACTCTCTCTCAATTCACTATTATGTCATGTTCATTTGGCTTACGTCATTTGGGATGGACATAGCGCACCTACTATCTACCTACATAGCACATAGTATACAATATCCCCTGTAAGCTGTGCATCTCCTATGGCTAAGGCCTAATAAAAATGGCATGGCAACATTTAACCAAATCTAACATTTACTGTATATACCCCCCAATTTCAAAGTCATTACACTCAACTTTTCGCCTGATAAACCAGACTTAATGTGAGATTAAATGTGTAATTTAGTCTGGCCCTGATGAATGAGATATCGGAAGATTGTTGATTAGAACAACGCATTGTTTTTCAAACCACGTCTGTAGCCAACACTCTGACGAATGAGTGCAACTGACTATGACGTAGCTGGTGGGGGAGTGTAAACAAACAACCTGTTGGTAAAACGGCGAATACGTCCTTCTAAAAAATGAATGAGCGTAGAGCCTCTTTTTCTCACATTTCAATGATAACCCCAAGTCTTATCCTTCCAAAGCTGATTCCAAAGCTGAGTCAATGAGAATTGTTCAACAGTTGTTGCCATCTTCCTTGTTGTGCTTTCTCCAGCGTTGCGCAGCTTTGTCGTTACGCCCTCAAAACCCCACCTACTTTGCATCCAGAAATTCAAAACACATCTCTGCCTTATGATTGGCCCGCAAGTTCTAGGGCCTGGAGCATTGATCTAAGCCAGACCACTCGCAGGAAAAAATGATTTTGGCCGCTGGCGGGTGGGGCTAGTTTACTAGGCTACTCAACTTTGACTTTATGTATTTCAGGAAATCATGGCTAGGCAGCACCTATCTGTTGAGGAGAGAAGGAGAAGGAACAGGGTATATCAAAAGAAGAGTAGAGAGAAAAAAATATTGTGATGCAGAGTTAAAGGAGGAACACCTCAAATGGAAAAGCAAAGATGGAAGAAGAGGGTTAAGGAAGGGATGATAAAAAATATCAATGACTTGAATGAAAGGGAAAAGAGAAGTCAGAGAACAAAACTGAAATACAGTCAACAAGTATCAAGCGTATATAATAGAAAGGGCTCAGATCACCCAGAAACTCCCCAGACAGTCCAGTGGATCAGGCCATGCACGAGCCCGCTCAGAGTAGACAGGCTGTAGCAGGAGTAGAGGACATTGGACAACAGTTTAAGATGTCAGTGAGGCATATTCCTACCGGAAATTATTTTATTTTTTTATATGATGATTTGATATTTGATGATATGGGGATGGGGTACTTTTAATAATGATATTAATCATTAAACATGATATTAAACCTGGTGCAGACCAGGAAGCAGAGTTGTAGTTTAACACACATCTCTGCAGCTTCTCTACTGTTACCCACTCTTTACTCCATCCAGACAGTGTCTTGCCCACGACCAAAATCTAATAAATTAGCAAATATTCCCAAAGGAGTAAATCATGATAATCTAATTAAGATAAAAAATAACTCCAATTGTGGAAAAAGTTAAAACGATTAAATGTGGTCTGTTTAACATAAGATCTCTTTCCTCTAAAAGTCTGCTAGTTAATGACTTGATTTGGTATTAAATACTGACAGGGTCATCATAGTGGGAGATTTTAACATCCATGCTGACATTGAAGGCGATAGCTTAAGAGCAGCCTTTAATGCTATCTTAGACACTATTGGCTTTGTTCAAAATGTGAATAGTCCCACACATTCTCATCTTCATACTTTGGATCTTGTGCTGACATACGGCATAGAATGTGAAGAAATAACAGTATTTCCTCACAACCCTGTCCTCTCTGACCACTTTCTAATAACCTTCAGGATTACTTTAACAGAGTTCTCCTCCCCCAAAAGAAGGTTCAATTTTAGTAGATCTTTATCAGATAGTGCAGTTATATTTTTTAAAGAATCTGCTTCACTTTCTCTCTCCTCTGTGTCGCTGAGCAGTGCTGCAGAGTGCAAAAGCTTAGCTTATTCCCCTTCACAGGTTGATGATTTTGTTGATGGGGTTGCTAGTTCTCTGCGTACTGCCTTAGACAACGCAGCTCCCTTGAAAATGAAAACCGTTGAAAATAGAAAGCTTGCTCCTTGGTTTAATGCAGAGCTGCGTACTTTGAAGCAAAATGCTAGGAAACTGGAGAGAAAATATCGCTCCACAGGCCTGCGGGAGTCCTTCCTAGTCTGGAAAAATGGTTTACTGCTGTATAAGAGGACCCTTTGTAAAGCAAGAGCAGCATACTTCTCCTCATTAATAGAGGAGAATAAGAATAATCCTAGATTTCTTTTGAATACAGTTGCCAAACTCACCCAGAGCCATAGCTCTGTTGAACCGTCCATTCCACCTGCTCTTAGCAGCAATGATTTTATGGGATTCTTTATAAATAAGATTAAAAATAAGATCATAAGCACAGTCATGGAATCTGAACCGGGTTTAGACTGCTTTGATCCAGTTGAACTTTCTGAGTTAGCAAAATTATTGTCTTCATCTAAGCCTTCAACTTGTTTGTTAGATCCAGTTCCAACCAGGTTATTTAAGGAGGTATTCCCTTTGATCTCCTCCTCCATTTTAGATGCGATTAATCTATCTCTGTTACAGGGATATGTACCTAAAGCTTTTAAGGTTGCTGTAATTAAACCTCATCTATTTTGAAGAGTTTCAGTCTGGCTTTAGAGCTCATCATAGCACTGAAACAGCTCTGGTGAAAGTCACTAATGATATTCTCATGGCCTCAGATAATGGATTTGTATCTGTGCTCGTCCTGTTGGATCTTAGTGCTGCATTTGATCCAGTTGATCATAATATTCTTTTAGAAAGACTTGAATATTTTGTTGGAATTAAAGGAACAGCTCTAGACTGGTTTAAATCTGATCTATCTGATTGAATTCAGTTTGTTCATGTTAATGACAGATCTTCCTCATGTTCAAAGGTTACCTGTGGAGTACCACAGGGATCAGTGCTAGGACCAATTCTCTTTACTTTATACATGCTCCCAATTGGTAGAGTTATTAGACAGCATGGGATTAATTTCCACTGTTATGCTGATGATACCCAGCTATATCTGTCTATAATCCAGATGAAGCTAACCCATTACATAGATTACAGGCATGTCTTGAAGACATAAAAACCTGGATGACTCTTAACTTTCTGCTTCTGAATGCAGACAAAACAGAAGTTATAGTCTTTGGACCAGAGTCTCTGAAAAAGAAGCTGATTAGCCAGTCACTTCATTTGGATGGGATTAAACTGATTTCAGATAATAAAGTAAAAAATCTTGGTGTTGTTTTTGATCAGGACCTGTCATTTAAATCCCAGATCAAAGAGGTTTCTAGAATTTCCTTCTTTCATCTGAGGAATATTGAAAAAATGAGAAATCTCCTGTCCAGGGGTGAAGCTGAGATTAGAGAATGAACTCTGATGATCGGGTCATCTCAGCTACCATTGGGGAAGAGGAGCGCTGAGATTAAATCCTCCAACTTTTCAATGTGTGCTTTGACTGATCCTGATTCTGAAGAGCTGAACTCGTCATCTGCGTGAAACATCATTGTGTTATGATTTTAACATTTTGCATAGGGGGTCATCTGTTATCGGAAATTTTTTATCACTCTTCTATTATATATTAATTTATCCTATTTACTCACTATAAAAGTTTTCACTATGTTTCTCTCTCAGGGCCACACCATTCTCTGCAGGATGGTGTTTGTAGACCAGACATAGCTTCTTCCCATAACAAGCCAGATTCTTTATAAAGGTTTATTCGTAACATGTTACTGTTAACCAAAGTGTCTGTAATTTGTTTTGACTCTGACTGCTTTCCATTGATGTAAGTAGGGGGGGACGAACGCTGCTCAGGCAGAACAGGGCAGAATGCTGTGCAATAAGGGCTGAATGATGATCTGTTTTCTCGCAAAGATAGTATGAACAAAATGGCGGCTTAGTGAAATCCATTGATCATTTAATCATTATTTAACTGAAGTAGTTAATAGTATAGGGTGAATAGTTGAATACTTTTTTCCCACTACAATCATAGCAAGACTCAGAAGTATTGCAGCCATTAACTCCTTCTCTGAATTCCAGAGGTGTAGGTTTCTGTTGATTATCTGTCTCCGGGGTATTTGATACTAACATCTCTGGGTGATCGCTGAGTCAATATCCCGTAAAATTTAAGTAGAAAAAAATTCTACATTACTCTTGTCATGCTCAAAGCCATGATACAAATTTTTGGCATATGGACCCAATATTTATACTACTTTTCTTTGCAAACTATCCTGTCCGATTACTAAAATGTTTGGACGTTTTCAGATACACATATTTGATGTTCAGGTCCTTAGAGTGTATGAACCAGAGATGGGGACTCAAGTATGGGACTCGTACTCGTACCTCACGGATATTTTTAACACCTGGCTGGACCAATCCATAGTGCCAGCATGCTTCCAGTCTGCCTCCATTATTCCAGTCCCAAAGAAGCCTCAGGTCGCCTCCCTCAATGATTAGCGGCCTGTCGCTCTGACTCCCATCATGATGAAGTGCTTCCAAAGGCTGGTTAAAGAACACATCGTCTCCAGTCTGCCGCCAACATTCCACCCGTTCCAGTTCGCCTACCGACGGAACCGCTCCACTGAGGACGCCATCTGTGCTGCTCTCCACCTGAGCCTGGCACACCTGGAGGAGAAGAACACACACGTGCGGATGCTGTTCCTGGAACTTCAGTTCAGCTTTTAGCACCATCATCCCACAGCATCTGGTGGGCAAACTGGAACAGCTGGGCTTCAATACACCCCTCTGCTATTGGCTGCTAGACTTCCTCACCAACAGACCTCAGTCAGTCCGGGTTGGACCTCTGATGTCATCAGTCTAAACACAGGCTCCCCTCAGGGCTGCGTCCTGAGCCCCCTGCTGTTCACCCTGATGACACACGACTGGGTCCCCAGGTTCACCAGCAATCACATGGTGAAGTTTGCAGATGACACCACGGTGGTGGGGCTCATCAGAGACGCCAACGACCTGGACTACAGAGAGGAGGTGGAGCAGCTGGTGGTGCAGAGATAACAGCCTGATCCTGAAGGTGGAGAAGACCAAGGAGATCATGGTGGACTTCAGGAAGAACCGGCCTAACCACGCTCCACTGCTCATCAACAGCTCAGCTGTAGAGGTGGTCAGCAGCACCACATTCATCACAGACACCCTCACCTGGACTGGAAACATGATGAGGAGGCTGAGGAGAGCCCACCTGCCCCCACCCATCCTCCCCACCTTCTACAGAAGCACCATAGAGAGCGTTCTGAGCAGCTGTCTCACTGTGTGGTGTGGAGGCTGCAGCGCCTCAGACTGGAAGAAGGTGAGAACAGCAGAGAGGATCATGGGGGCTCCTCTTCCCTCCATTAAAGACATTTCATCCCAGCGCTGCCTGTCCCGAGCCCGTGACATCATCAATGACCCCTCACCCCCCCCACCATGGACTGTTCTCCCTGCTGCCCTCTGGGAAGAGGCTTCACAGCATTCAATGCAGGGCCAGCAGGGTCAGCTTCTTCCTCACTGCCATCAGGCTGATGAACTTTTGAACTGAATTGCTGCTGAACCTTCATATAAATGCCTTTTGCACCATATTGCACCATATATGATCACTACTGCACTTTATGAAAAAGATCCTTTCCCTACTAAGCTGCTGCTCATTTACTGTCTGAAAGCTGTACAAAACAAATTTCCTTTTGTATAAATTATGTGTGTTCAAAATTACAATAAAAGTTTTCTTAGTCTAAGTCTAAGATTAAAGTACAGAAGGCTACGGGTTCTGATGGCATCCCTGGATGTGTCCTCACAGGGTGCTCTGGGGAGCTGGCATGAGAGCTGATGGACATCTTCAACCTGTCCTTGGCCCATGCTGTGGGACCAACCTTTTTCAATTCCACCTCCATTATCCTGATCCCCAAGAACTCCAACCCATCCAGACTCAATGACAACTGTCTAGTAACCCTCATCCCCATAATCACCAAGTGTCTTGAGCGGCCAGTTCTATCTCACCTCAGACCCTTTCTCCCCCCTACACTGGACCCCCACCAATTTGCATACAGGCAACAAAGGAGCACAGAGGATGCAGACTCCATAGCGCTGCAGTCTGTTCTTTCACACCTGGACAGTAAGAACACTTACGCCAAAAGGCTGTTCATAGACTTTAGCTCAGCATGTTAACACTGTCATTCCATAAAAACTCATTACCAAACTCACAGTCCTCGGCATCAGGCCACTCATGTGCAACTCGTTGCTTGACTTCGTTACAAGCTGGCCCCAACAATTTTAGCCGGACAGCTACTTCTCATGAACCATTTGTAACCCACATGGTTACTAGACCCACGTATGTTATTTGAGAACAAAACAGTAGTTGTGACCTCCACCACATGGTGGCTTGTTTGATTAGGTTTCTGCCACTGGGCATGTGTACTCACACTGATGGACCAAGCCACACTCACTGCCGATACGCGAAATGAAAGCAACACACCTGTTGAGCTAATAAACCGGATAAAGAGGATTTTATGAGCCTTGAGGAAGAGAGAGAGGAGCTACTTCAACCACATTTAAGCCCTCTGAACTCCGCTAAGAGTTAGGCTAAGTGATAAGATGCTAGGCTTCGGTTATTAGCTTGTTGGAGTTAGGACATGTGAGGATGTTTTTGCTGAGACAGTTCCATAAAACCAGTCAGAGTTATTATCCAATGTGTGACCCACCATGGCACTGTGTATCATTTTGTTAAATGAAAGAATAACTGAAGAGATAGCTAATTGCCGTGCTAACACTTATCGCGGGTAGCTGCTTTGCTAGCACAGGTAACCTCCTCTGTAATATTGATTTAAAGGCGGTATTGATATAAATACTGCTTAAAAAAAAGATGAAATCCATTTATGTTAAGAATAAAAGTTCTTAATGTTTAATTGTTTTATCATAACACTACTTATGTGTGTAGACCAATATTTACAATTATTTGGCTATGAAAATGCAGAGAATCACAGTAAGAGTAGTAGATGGACATAGTATTAATAGAAGTATCTTTCTACACCATGTGTGTAGATTGGTTTTATTTTTCTGCTGGATCAGGAGTCGATCTCTGATACAGATAGGCGTGCTCAATAGAAACAATTAAAAAACTACCTGGGTAGTAGAAGAATATATAAACAGATAGACACACACACCACATGGATCTAAGCTTTTCCTTCTGATATAGAAGAAAAGGACACTTATTTGAACTTTCTTTCAACTCTTTTTGTTATTAAAGAGCTCTATTTTGTTGTTTTTTCCCCCTAATTCTTCGTATAAAAAGAATTTATAATACCTGTTTAGTGCAATAAATAATCATTGTTCAACTTCCACTCAGAGCCCAACTTTCTGAACCTAGAGAATGTAGTTTCTTCCTAACATTTAGGTTAAAAGTGCTATACATTACTATAGACACCGGAGTGCCCCAAGGCTGAATAATGAGTCTCTTTGTCTTCTCCCTCCTCAACCATAACTGCAGACCTGTCCATGGCTCCAACACCATCATTAAGTTTGCAGATGACACCATGGTGTCCAGCCTCATCGACAAATAGGCCTATAGGGAGGATTTGGACCCTCTGCCTGAGAGGTGCGACACAAACAACCTGCAGCTGAACACCGAAAAGACGAAGGAGCTCATTGTGGCTTTCAGGGGGAACCCCGACCCACATTCATCCATCCACATCAAGGGGACGGTGGTGGAGCGAATGGATAGCTTTAAGTTGCTGGGAGTCCACATCTCCAAAGACCTGACCTTGACGACCAGCTGCTCCAAACTTATCAAGAAGGTGCACCATCGCCTCTTCTTCATGAGGACACTGAGGAAGAACCATCTGTCCAAATAGATCCTCACAAACCTCTACCGCTGCACCACTGACAGCATCCTCACCAACTGTATCACAGTTTGGTATGGGAACTGCTCTACCTCATACCGAAAGGTATTTCAGAGGGTAGTGGAAACTGTCCACCACATCGCTGGGGCACCTCTCCCTGCCATCAACGACATCTAAACAAAGCAGTGTCTGAAAATGACTCTAAAAATCACCTGACTCCCCACACTCTGCACACACACTCTTCTCACTCCTGCCCTCTGGGAGGTATTACAGAAGCCTACGGACTAGAACCACCAGGTACCAGAACAGCTTCTTCAGCTGTAACGCTCCTTAATGCCTCCCGACACTAACTATAAGGAGTGTTCTGGATAGATGCTAACTAAATTTAGTTGCTTTGTACTTGTGACATTGTAATGACAATATATTTAAATTCTATTCTGTGAAATTTTTTGTTATCCCATATGTTTTACCCAGGGTTTTTTTAAGAAGGTTTTGCCTGTTTAAGACTGATTTGATTCAAATCACTAATCCCTCGTGTTGTGTGTTTCCCCCCGACCCTTAAAAACAGAAATTATCAAACCATTGTATAAAAACAGAAATTTGGCCAATATAATCCTGCAGTATAAGTACAAGTCCATCTCTAGACACCCCCCCCCTCATCAGTAAGATTATTGAAAAAGTTGTGTTTCAACAGTTAAATGCCTTCTTAACACTAGAACTCCCACATCCATCATTTAAACGGTTTTGAGATTTTAAAGGGAAAGAACTATATTTAAAAATGTATGTTGCTCGTGTTAATTGACTTTCTCTATTTCTATACTTCCTTCATTTTCACGTAATTTTTTTAATAAAATAAAAATGTAAAAAATAAATATTGTTAATTTGACCTCGATCTCCCACAGCTGTTATTTTGACGGCTCTATTAGTTGCATTGTAAATTCTTCCCGCGGTTGTTTGACATTCAGTGCCGTTGCCTAGCAACCATCATTCTACCTAGAACTCTTTAGGTAATACCAAAAATGGCTTTCAGAAGAACTGTAAAAAGCAAAAAAAGGCTTTAGAAATGCTTCAAATTATTGATGATAGTGATTCGGGCGGAGAGGGAGAGACCAATGAGGAGGACTGGATAGGAAGTGGCTCAGACTCTGACTGTGAGTCCGAGGATTATCACCCACCCCAAGGAAAACGCAGACGAATCAGTGACCCTTCAGATAATAGTAAAATGTTTGTTCAAGCACTGCCCACACCTCTGCTGTTACACTCAGTGGCCTAAAAGCCAAACCAGAGCCTGTGGTCTACTATAACCACACACAAGTCAGGGTGGATGTGTTGGATCAGATGATTAGAAAGGATTCTGTAAAAGCTCTAACGCGAAGGTGTCCTGTGGCTGTATTTTATCATCTCCTGGAAGTATCAGCTAACGTTTTGATCTTGTTAAGGAGCTTTTTCAATGTCACTTTTTCACGCAGAGATTTGATCCCAGAACTGGTAAAACAGTTGCAGGTAAACCGCAGGTTTCCAGCCTCTCTGCCGCTGTAGAGCAGCTTTGGCAAGGCACAGAAAACAGCACCAGGTGCTTTAGCGCTGCACAAAAAAATGCTCATATTGCATTTGTCATAAATGTGAAAAAAGGGTCTGCAGGAAATGTTTGGGGGAATCAATCAAAATCTGTAAATAAAATTGTAATTTCAAACTTTGAACCAGTGTATTAAAACAGTCTTACTCTACGGATTTATTTTTGATATAAATTTAGAACACAAATGATGCATACAATATAGCCTTTTAAAAATATATGTTAGATTTGTTTTAAGTTTTACATATACACAATGGGTTTATATCGCACATTACAACCATCTCAAGTGATGATATAATCACTACTCATGCAACGCATTGTCACCCATCAAACTGACGGCCAGTGGGAGTTCTAGTAGGATCAGGATTCTGGGAGTCCCATTGTTAACAATGACCAGCTGCTTTCATGCCTTCCAGTCAGGTTTCCATGCCAACCACAGTCAATGGTGTCAAAAGTACACACATTTGTTACTTAAGATACTGTAGTTAAAAACATTCTGGTAAAAGTTGAAGCATAAACTTGAAGTTTGTGCTCCTAAAATTATTAAAGTATAAATGTTGTGGTTCCAGTTTGTGGGGGTAGCTTTGTGTTCTTTTTCAGTTCCACTGTTCATTCACCAGATGGTGCCATTGGCCTACTTCTGTCCTGGAGGGCTTCCCTACACGTCTCATTTATCCACACCTGCAGTGAATTTGTCATCAGATGTGTTCTGGCTATCTCAGAAAGAAGTCGAAGGTTGTCCACAAGACTGTCAAAAAGTTGTAAACCAATATCCAAAAGCTCATAACGGGTGTACGATGTAAGGGCACAACTGTTGTGCAAGAAAATCACGGCAAACTTTTAAATACTGGAGAGACCGTGAGCCTCACAATGTCCTCACACCGCCATCTTCGTCTACTTTGTCATCAATTCAGAGGACTATTTTAGCAGCTGACTGTCACCACCTCTTCGCCAGAGTGTTTGACTGTTTTGGGTACTCTAGCCCCTCTGTGCTTATGCTGAGTGAATCTTTGAATTAATCTAGAGAATACTTGCTCTTCCCTTGTTTTTGTGAATCTTTGGCAGGAAATCCTCAGATCCACTGGGATTTATCTGGTCCTTCTAGTCCTGAAAGGAATTCTCTCGTGACGCTGAGAGTTACACTGCTCACCTTATCTGAAAGCCTTCAAGAAATCCAGTTTACAGTCTGCTCCGCTGCTCCTCTGTTTCTCCATGAGTCTGCCTGTCCGCCCTCCAACAATACCTCACCCTTCTATCAGCCAAGGCCTCCACAAACAGGAACCCCAGACCTTCCACCAACTCTAACAGTGAGTCCTAGCAAGATCCGAGCTTCCGTGATCTGCCTTTTTTCCCACCAACCTTGAACTCACCACATCACTCATTCCTTTGTGCAGTCGCTCCAGGTTTCCTGGTCGCTGGACCCCCCAAGCTGAGATACCTGTCTTCTCTGACAGTGTTTAAGAATTTTTAAATAAACTGTAGTAGAGAACAACAATCGTTTAGTTTGGTATATATACAATTTCCTGATTTCCATATTTTACAAAACAGCTGAACTGAGCGTTTGCTTTTTTTCTTTCTTTTTTCTGTTCTAATGAGAGCAGTGGGCTTTAGGCTGCCCTGCAAGGCTTTAAACCTGGGTTTGAATGGAGACTAAGCCATTCTCAAGCACATATCAAGGTGCTCATTTTGAGCCTGGATCCAGATTTATTGTTGATTCTGTTCATGGTGGAGAATCCTGCTTCACAGCAGCAGGTTGAGCCAAACATCCTCTAAATGTTCAGGCTCCGCTCCGGTCCGGCCAGGTCAAGCTCAGCTATTGCAAACGCACCAAACAGGAAAAAGAATGAAGAGAAGGTTTGTCAATTTAAAATATAATGACAACAGTTCAGTAACTAGAAATTTGAGCATAATTCTTATATATTTAAAAAAACAGCACTTATTTAAAAGTTTGGATGCAAACTATTGGTACTTCAACAGACCAGGAAGCATATTTCTCATCTCCATCAGAAACCGCACATATGCTGATGGGGATTTTTTTTAATATGTCATATTAAATTAAGCGTTCATTTCTGCATGTTTTGCTCCTACGAATTTAATGATAATATCAGAGTCAGAACGCAGCAATACGGGAGGAGCAGAGGAGGCTGTAGGCTTTGCTTTACGCAGGTATTTTGGAGCGGAGATGGAGGATGTGGGATTTCAGGGTAACAGGAGAAGCTGCATAAGTGGCGTTAGATACTGTCGTCAGACAACATGTGGTAATTTTTAAATGTTTTAAATCAGGTTGGGTCTGGATTAGCCAGCAAGTTGGTCCAGATCCGGACCGCAGTTCGCTAATCGGTGACCTCTGCATTAAACCGAAGCCAAGAGTGATGAGTAACGTTTGTTTTAAAAATGTAAGGAATAGAAAGTACAGATACTTGTGTGAAAATGTAATGAGTGGAAGTCAGAGGTAGGAAGAAAAATAAGTCATGGGGGTAAACAATAGATACCTAAAAAGTGTACTTAAGTACAGTAACTCGTTACTTGACACGTCTGGCCACAGTACAGAGACTGCCCTGATTAAGGTTTTCAATGATATCTGTATAAATTCAGACCCTGGAAGAACCAGAGAGCTGTCAGTAGTTGACCTCAGTGCAGCGTTTTATTCTGTTGATCACTGGATTCTGTTAGAGCATCTGGAAAACTTTGTCTGCCTTTCTGGTACAGCACTGGACTGGTTGTAATCCTACTTGAAGGACGGGGACTTCTATCTGTCAGTAGGGAAATTTAAATCAGAGACCAGGAAAATTGCATGTGGAGTTTCTCAAGGTTCCATTGTGGTGCCTCACCTGTTCAACATCTACATGCTCCGCACATGAGCCTTGTTTCAAAGTCAAAGTTAGACAATCCCCCCCTTAACGTCAATCCCCCCCCCTTTAACGACCGACCCTCAGAATCATAGACAGATTTTAGATATTACAGGCTAATGATGGAACCAAATGACCCACTCATCGGCAGTGTTGGGTAAGTTACTTTAAAAATGTAATCCGTTACAGTTACAGTTACCTTGTTTAAAATGGAATTGTAGTGTAACTTTTTCGATTACTTTTAAGAGGTAATGTAACTAATTACTTTTGATTACTTTTTGATTACTTTATGGTTTTAATGAGTACTGACCCATGTTCAACATTTAATTTTTGAGAACTGAATGTGAACCTTAAAAAAGCACTAAGCTGAGAGGGAACTGCTGACAGGCGATCACAGGATGTCCACAGGAAGAGATGCCAGCAACAGGCATGGAAGATTTTCCCAGACTCCCTTCATCGGGCCATACTCTTTCTGTTCCTCCCCCAGGCTCTACCATTTACGCAGTTTGCAGACTAACACAAGCAGGTTCAGGTTGATAGCCGGCAAACACTTCTTGCACTGCACTGTTAAATTTGAGCCATTTTCACAAATGTAAATGAAATGCTCCTTAAATTTCCAGTGCTGGAAGGCTGTCATTTTTGATGCGCTGCTTGAGCTGAAATAGAACTGTCCGCTCGCTTCTGTTCCTCAAGGAGGCTCCACCAGCACAGGATGGATCATCAGAGTGGCGAATACGATAGAGACAAGGAGCCGTAGCGGGAAACGGCGATACAGGGCGCGAAGCAATAAAATATCATTACAGTAAACCCTTGTTTAGCGCGGGGGTTACGTTCCTAAAAGAACCCGCGATAGGTGAAATACGTGAAGTAGAAACCTTTATTTTTTTAAAGTTATTATTCAATGAAATACTCCATACAACATTGAAATCAAGGAACAAAAACTTTTTACAGGCCCAAGCATTTGTTAAACAAATAAACGTACAGTATAAATGTTGCTGTTGTCTGTTTTTTTTGTTTTTGTTTTGTTTTTTACAAATAACTACTGTACTGTACTGTAAAATAATATAGTTATCAATAAATAAGTAATAATTTTAATCATCAATACGAACTGAAGAGTTAATATTGCAGGGATCCTGGTTTGAAGTAATATTATAATCTTAGATCACATTAGAAGAAAGGCTTAGTTTTGACATATTATTGATTGAAAGTGTCATATGTTTCTGATTTAAGTGCACCAAAATGTCATCATGACATGTAAGACTGTTCTCAAAGAAATGTTATAATCATAAGTCACATTGGATAAAAGCTTGTTTTGAAAGATTAATAATTAAGAGAATGATGTGTTTTTGATTTAATGGCAATATATGTCATCATGATTTGCAAAGAAATGTCACCATAACCTGTAACAAAGACTGTTGATTAAATATATAAAAAAATATGCTTTGAAAGGGGTTTTCCACCGGTAAGATAAAAATAATTAGTTTTACCCGAAGAAAAAGTACCTAGAATAATGAAAAAAAGGTGGGGGCTTGAGGGAGGAGCCCCACAAGCCCAAGAAGTGTATAAAAGAGGCCCATTTTCATCATTTGTTCAGTTGTTTGCCGGCAGCCAACTCGTGTGTGATTCTTTGTATTTTGCAATAAATCACATTGGACCTGGACTTCAGCTGCTTCTGCCTGATTTTTGGATCATTGTTTGAAGACTTTTCTGCCTTTTAAGAACTTTGAATTTTTACAAAACTTAGCTCCAATTTTAAGTCGGTGGAGAGATTTTTCCACTACAGTAGGACAAATAGTGACTGACGTGTACAGTACAGTATTTCACAGCTGTTTGACGGAGCCGCTGCATCCTGACTCTGCTCTGTGGGTTTTTTTCTTCTAAAGCCTTTTTTCTAAAGCCTGCGGTGCAGGTGTGTTTTTTGGAGAGAAGAACATAGTTATCGGTAGTTGTTGTCGCTCTTTTTTCTTCTGGGCCAAAAGATCCTTATAAACCGACATGCCACCATTGATTATGTTCGACAATAAAGTTTAACAATGCATGATGCAAATCCGTGAAGCAGCGAGACCATGAAAAGTGAACCGCGTTATAGCGAGGGTTCACTGTACATATTTCTCAAAGTTTTTTCTTTATATTTTTTAAAAAATGTAACTAAATTTGTAATTCTTAATATTTTCGGAAGTAACTGTAACTGAATTACATATTTTCTCATTGTAACTGTAACGAATTACAGTTACTCTGTTTTTGTAATTAAATTACGTAACGTCGTTACATGTAATCCGCTACTCCCCAACACTGCTCATCTGTTACCATTTGCATGTTTCCAAGCGATACAGCGCTTTGTCTATATAAGACTCAAACTCACTACGGATCCAGACATTTGAATTGAGAAAGCTTCCTGGAGAGGTGGAGAAACGTCTTCAAATCTTGGAAAACCAAGTCCAGTTAATATTTTTTTAATTTTTACGGAAAAACTGTTTCAAAGTCCTTCCTCTGGCTCCCTGTAGGTCAGAGGAAAGACTTAAAAATCCTTCTGTTAGTCTAGAAATCCCTGAATGGATCAGCACCTCAATCCATAACAGATCTGTTTATCAGTTGATCAACCTGACAGAGCACTCAGACCTTCTAATTCCACCCAGAACTAGAACCAAACATGGGGAAGAAGATTTAATTCAAATGCTCAAATGATCTGGAACAAACTCCCAGAAGGCTTGAAAAGAGCTGAACGCCTGGGTTCTTTTAACACTAGAAGTACCAGAGAATTCCAGTTTTCCTGCAAGCCCCCTTCTCCTCTTCAAGTTTGTATCTTCACTCTACCTTGCTACCTGTCCCTTTTGTAATGCAAATAACCTGTGATATGACCAGCTAGGGGTGTAAATCACACCCATCATGGCGAATCGATTCAATATCAATTTCTTGACCCAACAAATAGATTATTTTCGATACTCAAGAATACACCACGAAACGATTCCATTAATTGGTTCATTATTGTTTTTAACCTTGCAGGCTGAACAATGCTTCAAATTTAAAATAAATCAATGAAAGCTGTAATATCGTTACGCATATAATTTGAGAAACAACAGCAAATAACAGAAGTAGAATAGTTGTACTCCACCTGGGCCAATTAAAACCCTGACCCACAGCGTATAGCGCAGACCCCGCTAGAATATTGAGCATAAATCTAAAACATCTGCATCAAGCTCACTGCGACACACTGCTGCAAGAATATAACCAGGAAGCGAGGTAGCAGGACAAAATAGGTTTAGCGCCAACGCAGCATGGGAGTCATAATTGCACCAGGAGCAAATGAATATAAACATACTAACAAATATAAACAGACTAACAAACAGAAAAAAAATAAACATGAGTCGCTACTCTTGCTGACGTGTTGATGCATCGGATCGTCGGCTGTTGGATTGATGGATCAACCAACTGGCATAAGATCAAGAGCATGCTCCAAACACCCTTCATTACCTTCCCCTGCAACATCAGACCTTTTGCAGAAATATCTTGATAAGTCATATCTAGATCTTTTATTTAGGCAAACCTATTGCACAAACAGATACCATCTGGGTCCTAGTTCCTGAGCAGAGAACAGGTCATAGCCATGCTTTTCCTACAAGGAAAGCCCGAGCCTATTTATATTGTTAATTCACCAACAGATTGATTAATATTGCAAAGCTCACTATATGAAATGAAAAACAACTCAGAAATTTTTTTTATAGTATTTTAATCCGGAAAAGACGAATCTGTGAAAATTGTTGTGTTTTACCTTCCGGTGGCATGGAGGCGTGTGGATGTTCTGATGAAGCACACGACAAGGAATCTTCTTTAACTGAACTTTACTTTCTCCAGCTACAGGTGAGTTACAGACATAGCTGATGGTTGATACGTTCGCTGTTTTGGCCTCTTGCTCTGGCACAGACAGTGTTTAAGCAGTGTCCATACAGCGAGCCTTGAGTGCCTTAAAACTTGAAATCATAACAACAAAAACTGATATAAGGTTATCTAGCTGACTGCGTTGCATTTACTGACTCAACACTAGGCTCAAAACAAAATAGAAAAACAGTCTTTTATGCTCATAACAGCTTAAACTGCCTTACACTACCCCCCCTTTTCAGGACGACTGAGCCACTTCAGTATAGATAACATAAAGAGGCACTGTGGTACACAGAACAGAAAATACTAAAAAAACAACTTACACCATGGGGTAATAAAAAGAACCAATCCCCTGGTTACTTACAGTTATAATTAAGTTTTAGCCAACAACCTTTAGCTCAGTATAACTTATTACTAGTGTCTTAATTTCTCTGGTCTATTGACTATGCGACCACTCGTTGTTTTAAAAGTCTTTTCTGAAGAGTCTTTATCACCTTGTCTGCTTCCCGTCTGGAACACTGGACCCCTGGGTTGAACAGCCTGATCTGAACCTTCAGACTGCGATGCCTTGTCCTGATCGTCTGGCAGTGGTAGCAAAGGAACATCCTCTGCATTTAGATGGAGGTCTTGTTCCTGGCACTGTTGCAGTATTTTACTCATTGACGTGAAACCCAAACTGGTATCACCTCACTATCATAGGGCTTGAGTCTGTCATGATGCATTATTGTCCTGTGCTTGGGACTTTGGATCTCATACAGTACAGGACCACTGTGTGCTGCAACAATCAGGGGACCCCTCCATAACACTGGGCTAAGCCCTCTCTTTTTTGTGTCATCTTTGACGAACACTAGATCTCAGATACTGGAGAAGTGCTCGTTTGCTCGAAGGTCATACGCCTTTTTCTGTCGTTCTTGTGCAGTGCGAACATGACTTCTTGCCAGGCTTTGTGCTTCCTTTAAGCTTTCTTCAAGTTGATAGATATAATTTACAACTTCCATTGAATTAGATTTGAGTCTTGCAGTACGACACTGGATATCATGTGGCTGGTGGACCTCCCTTCCAAGCATGAGTCTGTTCTGTGTGAATCCTCTTACCATGTGTGATGAACTATGGTAGGCTGCAGTCAGCAGAGGCAACAGTTCATCCCAGTTCTTTTGATTATTGTCCACATAACATTGAAGCATCTGCACCATGGTCCTATTGAACCGTTCTACCTGCCCAGTAGAGGACAGATGGTAAGGTGCAATTCTGGTCTTTGTTATTTGCAGCAGCCTACGCACATTTCGAAACAGTAAACTTTCAAAATTACGGCCTTGATATGTGTGTTGTTCTAGGGGGACCCCAAACCTGGCAATGAAGTCGTAGACGAGTTTCTTTGCAGTCGTTTCTGCGCCTTGGTCAGAAATAGGAAAGGCTTCAACCCATCTTGTGAACTGGCCAATAATGACAAGAATATACTTGTTACCAGAGCTTGACACAGGAAATGGTCCAAGAATATCAAGGTGCAAATTATCTAGTCGTGCTTCGACCTGGTAACTTTGCAGTTTTGCTCTTTTCTTCGGTACCGTAGATTTGCATGCACTGCAGTGTGGGCACATTTTAACAAAAAGGTGAACATCTCCACCCATGCCATACAAATGAAAACTCTGGTGCACGCGCTCCAGGGTTTTGGCTTCTCCCAAGTGACCAGAGTATGGAGGGTTATGGCATGACTGTATGACTTCTTTCTGCATAGTTGTTGGAACTAATAACAGCAATGTTGGGGGCTGATTCACAATTTTCTCCCAGGAGTAATAGAGGACTCCTTGTCTCAGTGTAACTTGGGGCCAACAAAGCTAGAATTTTCTCACTGCAAGACTTTCAAGCATCACTTCGTCTCTGCTGGGGAGCATCCCTATTTCCTTCCATGTATGAAGGGTGGCAAGGACAGGATCTGCTTTCTGGAGTGTAGCCAGTTGTTCAGGGCTAAGCGACTTTAGCCAGTTGACCTCTGGGCTCTCTGAGAAGGGTGCAGATGGCTGACCCTCCACTGACTGAGTACCATTGCAATTTATAAAGCTTTGAGGCTCTATGCAATGCACAGCTTGTGGCAAAACATCATCCACGTCCTCTTCAAAATTTTCCCACCGAATTCTCTTGCAGTACTTGTACCCTTTGCATGGCAGATCTGCCAGATTTACCCCTGCTTGGTAACAGTCACATTTTTCCATATTTTTTTTTGGCAGCCTTGACATAGCATCTGCATTAGCGTCCTGCTTACCGGCTCGATGCTCAATGTGGAGGTCGTACTGGCTCAATTCTTCAAGCCAGTGAGCTAGCTGTCCTTCAGCGCACTTGAACCGAATGAGCCAGGTGAGACTGACATGGTTGGTCCAAAGTAAGAACTTTCTTCCTAGAACATAGTGGCGGAATTGACGTCTGAAATGCACAACAGCGAGTAATTCACAACGGGTAACACAGTACCTTTGTTGAGCTGGTGTAAGCGGACAGCTGGCATAGGCCAAAACTCTCTCTTCTCCCCACTGTACCTGTGACAGTACAGCACCGACAGTGGTGTTGGAGGCATCAGTATCAAGAATGAACTTGCCTTCAGGACGGGGATATCCCAGCGCAGGTGCGGTGGTCAGTCTCTCCTGGAGCTTAGTAAAAGCAGCATGATGTTACTCTGTGCATACAAACACAGTCTCCTTTTTGAGAAGATGATGAAGGGGGTTTGCCAGAACTGTAAAATTTGGGGAAATTTTGCAATAGTAGTTGCATAGCCCCAGGAAAGCTTGTAACTCTTGCAGATTGTCAGGGGGTTTCCACAGCTGTACATCTTTGACAAGAGCTGGATTTGGTCTGACTACTTCTCCACTCACAATATGGCCGAGAAACAGGGCTTCCTCTTGAAGCAGGTGACATTTTGATGGCTGTAGCTTAAGCCTGTGGCTCTGAAACCTTTGAAAAACCTGCTCGAGACGATCTAAGCTTTGGTCCACTCCCTTTCCAACCACAATGACATCATCCAGGTACATGAGAAGGGTTTTCCATTGAAGGCCTCTAAGGACAAGCTCCATTGCCCTTTGAAAACTACTCTGAGCATTACAGAGTCCAAATGGCATTCGGGTGTATTCATAAAGGCCCCATTTGGTGATGAATGCCATCTTTTCACAATCATTTTTTTATTCTACTGCAACCTGCCAGTAACCAGACTGGAGGTCAAGTGTAGAGAACATGGTAGCTCCGCCAACAACATCAAGGCATTCTTCAATCTGGGGTAGCGGATAAGCATCCTTGACAGTCAAACTATTTAGACTGCGGTAATCTACACATCACCTTACTCCTCCATCTTCTCTGTGTACCAGGACCACTGAAGAAGCCCATTCAGAAACTGAAGGCATTATTTCCCCAGCTTCCAGCATGGATTTAAGATGTGCTTCCTCTTCACCCTGAAATCCCAGAGTTGTTCTCCTGACAGGTTGGCATACAGGTCTAGCAGAACCAGTGTCAATCTTATGCGTAACAGCAGACATGTAACCAAGATCAGTCTCACTTTTAGCAAAGATTGACTGGTATGAGAGTCGCAGTTGAATAAACCGCTGTTGTTGTTCCTCAGTTAGAACCTCACTTGTATCAGCAACCAGCACTCGGAGATGCTCAGGAATGTCAGAAATTGTTGCTACTCTTCCGACTAGCAATGGTGATGTACTTTCTTTCATACAACTAGGCTCAGCACTTTGCTCCGGTTCACATGTGGGTTCAGGAAAAGCTTCAACAAGGACTCCAAGGCATGCTTCTTTTGGTAAAGCTGTTCTCTGGTTGAAAAATTGCACACCCTGTCTGCCACTTTATTTTCATTGTGACAACGACACTTGCAAGGGCAACATTTTCTGCAATGTCTGAAGGCTCTAGCACTGCTGTAACATCTGGCCTTGGGTCCTCCACTTCTCCCCACACAACACATTAAGACGTAGCTGGTATGATGATGGTTTCCCCAGAGTCACTCTAGCTACACAGTAGTCTGACCCATTGTCACGCACAATTTTTGAGGGCACTAGTTTAGTTCCAATAAAAACCTTCCCACGGGTATAGATGACAACATAATGGGCTTTCATCAGATCCAAACCAAGGAGAACAGCCTATTATTGAAGCGACATGCACATCCCCTTTGAAAGGCAATCTGCAACTCCTGCATTCAGTAGGTAGGTCTGGCGAAGGTCTACAGATGCTGTTTTGCTCTCCAGGAGACTTTGGTATAGCTCTTCTGATATCACAGTTCTTTGAGCTCCTGCGTCTGCCACGGCTTGTGTTTAAATGCCATTTATGATCGGAGGAACTTGTAAACTCTCACCTCTCTTCTTGCTGTAGCCAAGCCCTCTCCCTTGTAATTGTGGATGTGTGATAGGGGCTCCTATCACACTGCAGCATGTGGTCTGTAGGCTTTTCATTATAATTATATGTCACAGGGCTGTGTGGCCAACACAGTCCTTTCTGAAATGTCCTGAGTCTCCACATTTAAAACATGGGCCGGCTGCTCCACGATTTGGGCTTGGTGTTTGAGAGTGCCCTCTGTTGTGTTGCACCTGTTGGTAACTTTGCTTTCTTTCTGGTACAATGCTCCGGGCTGCTTTTGGCTGTTGGGCTCTTGTGTTGCCAGGCTGGAGACTTTCAACCTGCAGCTGTGGATTTCTAACCGTGTTAACAAGAGTCTTAACTTTCACCACTAATTGTCATGATGTTGGCGCAGATGGTTTGGTTTTTTCCTTTGCTCCTTGTTCAGCTGTCTCATTGGTTCTGCAGCTGATTATCGCCGTTTATTTCCACCTGGTTTCTCTACTATTTAGGTTGTGTGTTTGCCTCCTATCAGTGCCAGGTTATTCGAGTGTTTTGGTGAGACGTATCCTAGCAATCTTAGTGTTTTCCTGATTATGACCAGTTTTTGCCCTGAGGATCTCGAGTTTTGCCTTGCCCCTGTGTGCTCTGTTTGTGGTATCTGATCCTGTATTCTACCGGCTTCTGAACCTGGAACTGTCTTCTGACTTCGGCCTTGGATTTCCCTTCTGGACTCGGTTGCTGCTTGCCGTTGGCTGGCGCCATCTCCACTCGCTCTCTAGGAACTCTGGGGACGTCGCTCGCCACAACTGAGGTCAAACCTCCCGTGTGGAATTAGCTGTGTTCTCCGAGAACGGACTGAACTTTGAATCAGGTCAGTGACTTTGCTCCAAGTCGTATTTAGCCCCACATCCAGTCACTGACCTGTATTCTCCTATCCCTGCAGAGATCCATCCCGCAGCAAACGAGCAGCCCCGCGCTCCTGTTAGTTTTAAGAAACGCTTTGAATTTTTCCACTGCCTGTCCCGCATGGAATTCTGGGTCCAACTTTCTGAGATCATTACACTAATGCAGTAAACTGATCAGATGTAACATACTGGGGGGTCTGGGACCTGCGGGAATCTGTATCTGTGTCTTTACACTTGTCTTCTTCATCGAGATGCATCTTGCTCTGTTCTGTATCAGTGTCGTGGCCTACGGTAGCTTTGAAGTTATGCTCATGGGCCTGCACCAACTTTTGAGCCTCAACAAGGGAACTTGGATCATGATTCATTACTTCATAGGCCACCTTTTGATTTCGTAAGCCTTTGAGGAAAGCATCAGTTGCTAGCTAGTCCTGTAATTGAAGGTCTACTCCTGAATATGCAAGGGTGACAAGGCATCTCACCTCCTTTGCAAACTCTGCTGATGTTGTCTGTCCTTGTCTGAGTTCTCCTAGCTTCCCCCTTACGGTGGTTGAGGGGTCCTTTTTTCCTAAACATTGAGGGAGTTGCTCCACCAGCAGAACATAATCTTCCCTTGTGCATTCTGGTAATGAACAGACGAACCGCACTGCAGCTCCTCTTAAACACTCATGTAGTCTGTCCACTCGCTCTACAGTACTCCATCCATACTTCCTGGCTTGACATTTAAACGGCATCAAAAATAAATCCAAATGTAGCTAATTTAGCCTGTGGGGTTCTGGCAATGTATGGTAATGGGCTGTAGAAATATTTTGCCTCCTATCATCATCGTAAGCAGATATGTTTTGTGCTTCACGCTCAGAGTCTCTGATCTCCCTGCGTCTAATATCAGGTTCAGAAGTAATAGTTCGCCTTGACGGCCCTGTGCTTTGAGATCTTTGATTTATGACCTCCAGTTCAGCTGCAAAAGACACATTATCCCTTGGTCTAGTAGTCAAAAGATACACTTGGCTCAGTTGCATGCCTTTCTCTTGTCTGCATTGGGATTATGTCCGCCCCCCCATTAGTAGTAATAATTGATGGTGTGGGTTGTTGTGCAGCCGATTATCCTGTAATGTGTGAAAGGACAGGGGCCAGCTTCATCTGAAGTTTACTTGTTTGTTGATTTAGATTTTCTAAGACAGCTTGTAACCCTTTAGGGGCTGTTTCTGCCTCCCCAGGGGCTGATGTAGCACCTTGTAATTCTTCTGTCATTTTTTTATTTCTTTTTTAGCGTTTTTCCTTGTACCGTTTTTTCACGACTATAAGACGCAGATAAAGGTCTTTTTTTCCCTCAAAATGTGCAGCGAGGCCTATGGGGCACTGTGCCCTATCTGCGGACGTTGTTGAGACCACCATGAGTATATGAGAACATTAAAGGGGGAAGTGTGGGCGTGGCTTGTGAATAACAGAACATGAGAACGTTAAAGGGGGAAGTGTGGGCGTGGCTTGTGTATAAAAGAACAGGTATGTGCTTTATGCAGAACATTGTTGTCCTAACAACCCTAAAAATGGCTAAGAGACATGCCTATGAAGAATAGTTTAAACTGAAGGCTATCAGCTATGCAGAGGAACTTGGAAATCGAGCAGCCGCGAGAGAATTCAAGATAAATGAATTGATGGGTCGCAAGTGGAGGAAGATGGAAAACAAACTCCGACAGGTGAAGAAGACACAGCTGAGTTTCCACAGACATAAGGCGCGGTTGCCCAAGTTGGAGGAAAGACTCGAGCGGTGGATCATCCAGCAAAGAACAAGTGGGGCCTGCGTTTCGACGGTAACTGTTCGACTAAAAGCAGTAACGCTAGCGGAAGAAATTAAAATTTAACATTTTCAAGGAGGTCCATCATGGTGCTTTCGTTTTATGAAACGGTGCAATTTTTCCATCTGGACCAGTACTACAGTTGCTCAGTGACATCTGGCGGATTGTAATGAAAAGCTGGCGAGCTTCCACTCCTTCTGCAGCAAACACATCGCCGACAAACGCATCCAGCCAAACCACATCACCAACATGGACGAGGTGCCGCTCTCTTTCGAAATCCCGGTCAATCACATGGTGGAGATGAAGGGGACCAGGACTGTAGTGATAAACACAACGGGGTATGAAAAGCCGTCATTTACTGTTGTGCTTGGCTGCCACGCAAATGGACAGAAACTGCCGCCTATGGTGATTTTTAAAAGAAAGACTTTGCCTAAAGAGACTTTTCCAGCTGGAGTTGTTATTAAGGCAAATGAAAAAGGCTGGATGGATGAGGAGATGATGAAAGCGTGGCTGAGGCAGGTGTATGTGAGGAGACCAGGTGGTTTTTTCCACGCATCACCATCGCTGTTAATCTGTGACTCCATGCGTGCCCATCTCACAGCCGTGAAAAAAAAGGTGAATCAAATTAACGCTGTGCTCGCTGTTATCCCGGGGGGTCTGACAAAGGAACTTCAACCGCTCGACATCGGTGTGAATCAGTCGTTCAAAGAAAGGCTGCGAGCGGCGTAGGAGCGATGGATGACAGATGGAGACCACAGTTTCACGAAAAGTAGAAGGCAGCGCCGGGCAAGTTACGCCACCGTTTGCGGATGGATTGTTGATGCTTGGACTAACGTGTCTGTTGGCTCTGCTGTTCGAGCTTTCGCAAAAGCTGGCATCATTTCCGAGGAGCCGCCTGGCACGGAAAGTGACTCTGACAGCGAAGAAGGGGAAATTGGCATGTCTGATTTAGCGCATCTGTTTAATTCAGAAACAGAGGATGATGACTTTGATGGCTTTGATTAATACTTTGTAATAAATACATGAATAAGTCACAATCATACTCAGTTTTGCTCCCGCTCTATTTTTCTACCTGAAAACTTAGTTCAACAGCAGCCTCTGGCCGGGGTGGCCTCCAGGTTCACCGCAGCGGCTGGTAGCTGTTTTTCATCTAAATAATCTAAACTGCTGGCACCAGGCTAATAAAAGCGAACATATTCTTTCGGCACGTTTCAGGATTTTAAGTTAATTTATGCGTCAATAAACTGTTTCAGAGGAGTGATCATAGCGCTCTGTCATCAGCGATGTGTCTGTCTCACGGCCAGCTCCCAGGTTTGATTAATACTTTGTATTAAATACACCTTGCAGCTATATTTGCTGTGATCAGTGGGAATAAAGTAGTTTTAATATGTTTTTTAAGTGAGAAAATCCACCTCAAAACTTAATCATTGCAGTCTGTTCATCCAGATTATCATCCCGCCTATACTATTTCTGTCGGACGCGCTCAGACTCCCACATACCAGCGGTGCGCTGTCAGTAGGAATCCCTTCAACAGCAGCCTCTTGCCGGCTGCGAGGAGGCAGGCACCAGGATAATAAAAGTGAACATATTCTGCCGGCAGATTACTGCATTTTAATTTAATTTATGCGTCAATAAACTGTTTCAGAGGAGTGATCACAGAGCTCTGTGTCATCAGAGTGATGTGTCTGTCTCACGGCCAGCTCCCAGGTTTGAATAATACTTTGTAATAAATACATGAATAAAGCACAATCATACTCAGTTTTGCTCCCGCTCTATTTTTAAATACGCAGTAGAGGTATTTAAACATAGTAGAGAACATCTACCTGTATATAAAAAACGCGCCCTATAGTCCGGTGCACCTTATGTGTGTGTTAAGTACAGAAATGGCACACATAACTGAGACTGCGCCTTTTAGTACGGTGCGCCTTATGGTCATGAAAATACGGTACTTCCTGTTACGCTCTTATTGTGAAGGACCGCACCGGATGTTTTCCGCGGCTGCGCTTCAGCAACCTCACTACTTTTTTTTCTGCTGGCAAGTCGTAGCGTTACTTAGCTTATTAGCTCAGGATGACGTTTTTATCTTGTTTGATTAACACAGTAGTTTTAAGAACATCCCACTTCTGACACCAGTTGTCGTGTTTTAGCTTCCGGTGGCATGGAGGTGAGTGGATGTTCTAATGAAGCACACGACAAGGAATCTTCTTTAGCTGAACTTTACTTTCTCTGGCAACAGGTGAGTTACAGACACAGCTGATGGTTGATACCTGTGTTGTTTTCTCCCCTTGCTCTGGCACAGACAGCATTTTAGCAGTGTCCATACAGCGAGCCTTGAGTGCCTTACAACTTGAAATCATAACAATGATAACTCTTGCAATGATATAAGGTTATCTAAATGATCGCGTTGCATTTATTGACTCAACACTAGGCTCAGAGAAATCAAAACAAAATCTAAAAACAGTATTTTATGCTCATAAAAGCTTAAACTGCCTTACACTATATGCCAACTTTACTGCAGTCTCACAAAGCTTTCTCGACTGCAGCGGAGGAGAGAGAGAGGAGAGATCACTTAAGTTATATTTTTCCCCCCAAAAATAAGCCAGATGCTCATTATTGTATAAATATTCTTGCTTTCCCTCTCTACAACGTTCCAGCTCATGCGGCTATTTTCATTGTACAGATCAGTTATCGTCTGATCGCTGCGCTGTTGGCTCTGCTGAAATCATTTCGGTGTTGGTGACACTGATGACATAGACCTAGATATATTTATTTACAAATATGATTTTTTATTCCCCCTGCTCTCAGGTAAAACACACTCAAAGAGAGAGACTTTAGCTAAAACCAAAACTGAAGGGGGTGGAAGGTTCTCCAACCACAGTACTAATCGCGCATTTCTAGTGTTAAGTCAGTAGAGCTGCCTTTTTCTGTTAAAGTTAAACTGTAAAACTAGGTATAACTAGTTTAAAGTTGTGATCCAACTGTTTGATTGGTCTTACTACCTGCTTTTATCTTTACTTGATTTTCTTCTGCTTTTCCCCTTCTATCTTATTGTTTGATTTGTGTAAGAAACTTTGAATTGTCTCTCTACTGAATGGTGCTATATATATATATATATATATATATATATATATATATATATATATATATATATATATATATATATATATATATATATAACTCCCCTTGCCTTGTTCACAGGCACACCTTATAAATAAAGCCTTTGGACTCACCGAACTTTCCTGCAGTTGAACAAAGCTGGTAACAGTCTATAACGTCCACTTTCTGTTGTGTTGAACTTCACCAGGTCCAACTCATCCAGAACCTCTTCTGACATCTGCAGCATGTAGGCCAGAGCTGTGCACTGGATCTCTGAGAGCTTCATCTTTGATCTGTTTTCTGATTTCAGGAACTCTTGAATCTCCCCATAAACTGAGAAATCCTTCATCTCTATCAGGCAGAGGAAGATGTTAATGGCTGAATCTGGACAGCTTTCATCAGCTTTCATCTCCTTGAGATTGTTGATTATGTTTTTAATTGATTCTGGATTGTTCTCCATTTGACCCAGCAGGCCTCCTAAAAGTCTCTGGTTAGACTCCACAGAGAGGCCATGAAGGAAGCGAACAAACAGTTCCAGGTGGTTATTTCCTAATATAAGGCTTTGCTTCATAGCTATCATAAGTAACTCGTCCAGAGATTTTTTACTGCAGTCTTCTCCCAGAAGGCTCCCCAGTACCTCTGTGTTCCTGCGGGTGAAACAGTGGAGCATGTAAACTGCAGCCAGAAACTCCTGGATGCTCAGATGGACAAAGCTGTAAACCCGTTTCTGGAATATCATGTTCTCTCTTTTGAAGATCTCTGTACAGACTCCTGAGTACACCAAAGCCTCTTTGAGATCCAGACCACACTTCTCCAGGTCTTCTTGGTAGAATATCATGTTTTTTTCTATCAGTTGTTCAAACGCCAGCTTCCCCAGCTTTAGGAGAACTTTCTTGTCAGCCTCCATCAGCTCCTGTAGGCTTCTACCATACCCTTCATGGTACTTGTTCTTCTTCCTCTTGGTCTGGACCAGCAGGAAGTGTGAGTACATGTCAGTCACAGTCTTGGGCAGCTCTCCTCTCTGATCTGTGGTCAGCAGCTTCTCCAGAACTGCAGCAGAGATCCAGCAGAAGACAGGGATTTTACATAGGACATTGAGGCTTCTGCAGGTCTTGATATGGAAGATGATCCTGCTGGCCTTCTCCTCTTCATCATTGAATCTCCTCCTGAAGTACTCCTCCTTCTGGGTGTCAGTGAAGCCTTGTACTTCTGTTACCCTGGCAACACAGGAAAAAGGAATTTGATTGACCGCTGCAGGTCGGGACGTTATCCAGATGAGAGCTGAGGGAAGCAGGTTCCCCTTGATGAGGTTCATCAGAAGAACATCCACTGATGTTTTCTGTGTGACATCAGAAACAATCAGACTGCCGTTGAAGTCCAGAGAAAGTCTGCTTTCATCCAGACCATCAAAGATGAAGACAAACTTCCAGACAGCCAGCTTCTCTACAGGAAGTTTCTGCAGGGTTGGATGGAAAACATGGAGCAGCGTGAGAAGACTGTGCTGCTGATCTCTGATCAGGTTCAGCTCCCTGAAGGAAAGCAGAACCACCACACTGACATCTTGGTTCTCCAAGCCCTCTGCCCAGTCCAGAGTGAACTTCTGCACTGAGCAGGTTTTCCCAGCACCGGCAACACCGTAGGTCAGAACCACTCTGATTGGCCCATGATGGTCAGGTGAGGCTTTAAAGATTTCATGGCACCTGATGGGAGTATCATGGAGGTTCTGGATCTTGGAAGCTCTCTGCATCCACCTCACCTCATGCTGGGTATTGAAAATTTCACCCTGTTCCTCAGTGATGTAGAGATCAGTGTAGATCTTGTTGAGGAGGGCTTGACTTCCTGTTTCATTGCTGCCTTCAGTCACATTTTCACATCTTCTCCTCAGGCTACTCTTATGTTCCTCTAGAATCTCCATCAGACCAACATCTGCTGAAACACAGAAGAAAATACATCTCAAGGAAAACCCATGATTTATTGATGAAGTTGGACCCAAACCATCTAGAGCATTAGGAGGTTTTATCATTTGAAGGACTTTTGCTTTTAAACAAGTGATGCTAAACAATTCAGCCTTTTCTCAGAAACAGAACGTTTTTCAATCGCATGACAGCATTGTTCTACCTCTGTTTTGTGGCATCAACTAATTCTACATGTACTCCCATAAACAATGAAGCCCCTTTGAAAAAGATAAAACTTTAAGAATAGAAAGCTGGCTCAACCTGTGCTAGAAACAAGACGTCCCATTGTCCACCCTCTGGTCTCCTGCAACTGTTGTCCATCCCTAGTCAGCCCTGGTCCCACATCTCCCTTGACTCTGTTACTGGTCTTCCCGAATCCAAACATAAAAATTTTATTATCAGCATCATTGATAATTTTTCTAAGGTGTGTCATCTAGTTGCTCTCTCCAAACTCCGCTCAGCATTAGAAACAACTAAGCTTCTCTTCTATCGCGTCTTCCGCCTTCATGGAATCCTAACAGAAATTGTCTCTGACAGAGGACCCTAATTCATCTCCCAGGTCTGCCCTGTGATCAAGGACATCTACAAGAAGTGCTGTCTGTAAAGGGCCGGGAAAATCAAGAAAGACTCCATGTCCAAATCTTAACTGAAGGTTAAGATTTGTAGATCTTAAAGTCCACAAATCATAACAGAAAGAATATTTTAGATATTTAAAAGGAATTGATAGGGGACTAGCCAAGGACCAGCAAAGGACCCATCAAGGAAAGTGAGGAAATTTTGAATGGCTACTACTGCAACAAGACTTGGGTATTGTTGAAAGTCTAAGCTGCTCTATACAGGAACAAGGGTAACTTCAGTAGCAAAGACAAGGAGGCCATGAAGGCAGCACAGCAGGAGGTAAAACACTGTATGAGGGAAGCCAAAGACATCTACAGCAGAAAGGTGGAGCAGAATCTGAGGGAGAATAACATGACGGCCGTATGGGAAGGTGTGAGAACCATCACAGGCCACAGAACAAAGACCAGAGCTGTTGAAGGGACAATGGAGAGGGAAGATGAACTGAACAAGTTCTTCAACAGGTTTAACAAACTTGTGACCCCTACACCCCTGCTGCAGCCATCACATGTTGACCCCACAATTCACCTCCCCCATCTTCATCTCTTCCCCCAGCACTGACCTCGCCAGCCTCTACCTATCCTAACCCCCACCTTAGCAGCAAAGCACTGCCAACTTACTCTGCTCCTGAAGCACCTTGATCCCCATTGCACCCTCACCACCACCAACAACAACACTTGAACACCTTCCCTGCCTCACATCACCACAGACCAGGTCAGAGAACAGCTGAGTAGAGGGTTACTGGGGGAACCCCTACAACGGGTCTTCAATCTTAGCCTGGCCAGCAAGGGAGAGTGCCTACCTTATGGAAGACATCCTGCCTCACAGTATTTCCTAAAAAGACCCTGCCCAGTGAGTTGAAGGATTTCCGACCTGTGGCAAACACTTCACACCTGATGAAGACAATGGAAAGGATCTTCCTCAATATTCTCAGACCTCAAGTACACCACACCCTGGACCGCCTGCAGTCTGCATATCAGCCCGGTGTAGGAGTAGAGGACACCATCCTCTACCTACTACACAGTGTCCACTCCCAGCTGGAGAATGGAAGCAGCAAGGATTCTCTTCCAGGACCTCTTCAGTGCATCCAGAACCACCCAGTCCTCACTGCTCAGAGACTGACTTAATAGCGAGGTGGTGGACCCCTGCCTGGGGGCCTGGATCTCCAGCTACCTCACAGACAGGTGACAGTATGTCAGGCAGAAAGACACCATCTCTAAAACTGTGGTCAACAGCAGTGAAGCCCTCCAGGGCCCTCTGTCCTCTTCACCTTAAACACCTCTGACTTCTGTTACAACCCGTGGCTGTTTCCCATCCAGAAGTATGCAGATGACACAACCATGGTGGGGTGTATCAGTGAAAACAGAGAGGAGGAGGACAAGAATCTGCTGGGGGACTAGGGGCCACCTGCTGCCACTCCAACCACTTGGAGCTCAACATCTCCAAGACCAAGGAGCTGGTCTTAGACTTTAGGTGGAACAGACCAAAGACTAAGCTGTTACTATTGGAGGGGGCTGAGGTGGATGCTGTGGATTCATACAAATACCTTGGTGTGTGGCTTGATAATAAACTGGTCCGATCAACACACATCAACCACCTGCACAGGAAGACACAGAGCAGGATGGACTTCCTGAGGAGACTGAGGTCCTTCAACATCTGCAACAAGCTGTTGGAGATGTTTCACCAGTCTGTGGCTGCCAGTGTCCTCTTCTATACAGTGGTGTGCTGGGGGAGCAGCACCTCCACGAAGGACACCTCCAGACTGGACAAAATCGTGAGGCCAGCCAGCTCTGTGATTGGCTCAAAGCTGGACCCTCTGGGGAGGGTGGCAGAGACAAGGAAACCTAACAAACTTGCTGGACATTATTGACAATGCCAGCCACACTCTGCAGACTGTCTTCAACACTCAGAGGAGCCTGATTAGTCAGAGATTGCTTATTCCCAAAAGCAGGACCAACTGACTGCTGAACACCTTTGCTCCTCAAGCCATCAAGCTGTACAACTCCTCAATGGAGAGAAGGAGGAGGTGATAGCAAGAGGTACAAAGGTCAGCACCTCCCTCCTTGGCCATCTGATGCAAAACATTGCCTATTGTCACTCATGTAGAATATTCTTCTCTCTCACTGTGCAATAATATGAAAACTACTCTATAGCCAAGTTGTAGTTGGTCTGGACACATATATTATATTTAATCCAGCTGAGAAAAAAAGAACCTTAGTGAAAACAAGCAATCATAGACTTATAAAATTCAAATTTTCACATCCAAAGATGTGAAAATGTTTCAAGATAGAATTGAAGGAAGCTCTGCTTGGAGGTGTTCAGTCTTACCTGCTGCATAGCTGCACTGATGGGCAGCGAAAGGTCCAACTCTGGCTTTGCATCTTCCTCCACACTGAGGGCAAGAAGAGGGTTCTAATGGAGCAGGCAGGAATGACTCCATCCATCTACAAAACAGAAAAAAATATCCCATGAAAACAGATAAAAACATGAACTTTGTTATTGTTTTAAATATCGCATGAACCCTGTGCTGAAAATCCTCTCATCTTTGAGGAATGCCAGGAGTGGCAGGGCCTATAACCCCCGAAAACATACACACACAGAAACACATTCCTTACATGCTTTGTCAGTCTTTCTTTGTGGGGCTTGTATTTTGAATATGCTGCCAAGCACTTTGGCTGAACTACTGGATGCCCAATAAACCTATCTTCTTTGGTGTTCTGCTAGCAAAACTCTGCCATTCAATGGCTCTGGCCTAAACCTAGCCTCGATTCCAAGAGAAGAATTTCTCCTTTTGGGGAACAGTTCTTGGTCCCAAAACCCCCCTAACAATTACAGATTCATACCTAACACTAACTCCAATCTAAACTAGAACTATATCTAGTCTTAAATGTGACCCCTTGACCCCAAAACAACAATTCCCCTCTTGGGGTAAACAGTTTGGGCCCCACAAGGAGCAACCAGTCCCCACAATGTTGATTGTTTTTTAGAAAATTTGCCCACAATGTACAACACCTACACACACACCCACACACACAGACGTTTGTAATTCTATGTTAAGTTGATTCCCCTCCCTTCCCCAACTAGCAGAATGGAGGAAGGGGAGGGAGGGGGAGTTGGAATGATATAGCCTGGATGTCTATCTTCATTGGTGTGGTTAGTGGTTTGAATGTTAATGTTGGGGAGGGATTACATTTCCCGGTGGGGGGTTGGGGTGTGGGGTTGTTGGGATGTGGTTATTTGAAGGGCTTTGTGTCTGGCTCCCTGTCTCGATCCTGGTCCATGCCATCCCCTGGTGTGGGCTTCGTCCACGGTACTGCATGGTACGTATGTGTTTTGTTTTTTTTTGGAACGACAGGATGGGGCGATGGTGGGGTGGCGGTGTTGGCCCTGCCCCCTGTCCTAGGCCCCCGGTCTATAGTGGTGCAACTGGTGGGGCCCCCCTCTCTGGGGGGGCTCTCTGGGAACGGGGGTGCCTATTGGAGTCAGCAGGGGTGCTGGCTTCCTGGTAGTGTAGTAAGCACCTCGGTCCTTTTCTCCCCATGCCTGCTCTGTCACACTGTCATACATGTAGGATCTTGGGGAGGGGGTCGTTACTAGGGGGTTCCACCTTCGGATGACGTCCCAACCCCAATTTTATTTTGCATATTAGACATTTTCACTTTTCACATTATCATTTAAGCTGAATGTATATATGTTATTATAATTGCACTGTTGTTATTATCATACCTGCTGCTATTCCAAACGGACATTATTGAATGTATTAACATCTCGCCTATCTTGGACAATCTCAGAGGCCAGTGAAATGGACCTATACGGTTTTATTCTTTTTCTTTAAAAATTAGTAACTTAGTCTACTTCAAGTTTATTTTCTAATAGCATGTAGTGTTCTGCATAGATTTTAAATTTCTGTAATCCTGAATTATTAGAAAAAAGACATCATTATTTAACTTGCAGTTGTTTGCGATATACGAATGGTTTATCACTGAGGCCAGATCCATTCTCTTTTGGTAATAGCTTGAATAAACAGAGATAAAAAGTTATTTGATTGATAATTAATAGCTCTGCTGATAACCTAGCCTTGGTCACTAAATTGGTGTGGATACCTGGATTTTAACAGCTGGTCCAGAAACCATCCAGAGGTGAAAGACATAAACCCTGGTAAGTAAACAAATTAGAGCTGCAATTATTCAACTAAGAACACTAAATTGATTTCACCTCCGATTTTGAATAAGTTAAATAATTAACTACAACTCCAGTTCTAGTTAATCAATTATTCATTATCTGCAGGATATCATTTTGCACAACATATTGGTGTTCATTCATTCTATCTCTATTCTCCCACTCTGCAGAATCTGTTAGTTCAATCTCTAACGTTCTGCTCTCTCTGCTTTTTCTCATAGTAGCTTCATCTGGTCTGTTCCTGTTTGGCTGTGACTCCATCCTGGAGAGAAATATCAGCTGTGCTGCTGCCATCAACACCTCTGTTTCTAGATGTTGGAGCTTGGCCTGTTTTCCAGTGTAGTCCTGTTTCTGTGACCGTGACTGGGTGGATGTGCTCTCTTCATCCTCTGACATGGGAGCTGCCTCGGAGCTCGTCTGCCTGGCTGTGTGTTTCCTGGACGGGGCCGCCTTTTACAGCTGCTCTTTTTGTCTCTGCTTCTGTCTCCTTGAACCCCAGTCGGCCTCGGCAGATGGCCGCTCACTCTTAGCCTTTTTCTGCTGAAGGTTTCTTCCTATTAAAAGGGAGTTTTTCCTCTCCACTGTCGCTACGAGCATGCTTAGTGTGAAGGATTATAGTTGACTCAATGAGTCGATGCAATCAACTGGTATTCCTTAAATAGAAAACTTTGAATCAATTTGAATGTATGATCTGGTTAACTGTAAAGTGCCTTGAGATGACTTGTGTTGTGAATTGTTGCAGTATAAATAAACTGAATTGAATTGAATTTCCCACTGGTGGGTTTTTTTTTTTATTGCAGCTGAATGGTGTGAAAAAAGAGTGACTTGTTTTGTGCTGTTGTAAAACAGTGTTTTAATAGTTGGATAGTGGTAAACTTAAAACTGCAGGCATGAAAAAATTCAAGTTTAATTGTGCAGCTGCTGCCAACTTTTACTACTTCTGCAAGGCTTTCCAACACTGCATTATCCATTTTGTGTGCAACAGTTGTTTGTTTAATGGTGTTCTACACATACACACACATATACACATACATGAGCACACACATATATATACACACATCATCACACAATTCTCTATAAACTAACCTTAAAGCAGAAAGAGAAGGAAAGCAGGATGGAAAGAAAAGAAAAAGAAAACATCACTTGCAACTTTTTACAGTACACTTATTTCAACCATTTAACCAGAGTTCTTATAACCAGCATAGATGACGCGGTTCGGCCTCAGCTCGGTGTGGGTCCGTCTCACCGGGGTCTGTTTTTCGGAGTCAGTTTGTTGCTACAGCAGAGGAACTTAATGATGTTAGAGTTCAAGGAAGGTTTACTTACAGCTATAAAAGCAGAAGCATCCTCCTGCCGATAGGCCATGACTCAGTAGTGAGGTCCTCACAAAGAGGGGAAAATCCACAGAGCGTTCAGCCCAGGATTTCCCCGTCTCACCCAGTTCAGTGGGCGCTATGCACGACGGGACACTGCGATGCGTGACTTTTTACACAGGAAAACGAAAGGTACTTCCAGTTACATTTCTTTTAACATTTCACATGAAAGAGGCATTTCCTTACAGGTGTGGAAACCCAGGAGGAAGAGGGAGATTGATCTCGCGCTCTCGGTTTTAAAGCTAACCAAGTCCATTAATCCACATTACCACAAGATTCCATTTAGTCCTCCAATAGGGAACTTGATAGTTCGTAAGAGGTGGGTGCTGTGCTCGGGAGAGCAGGTGTGCGCTTGGGTGAGCTTATTTCTAGCTAGCTAGCTAATGTCATTACAATGTAACCCAACATTGAGAAGTGGACATTTATTGTATTGTAGCATTGTTCTAGTATTCTTGGTTCAGTCTCCATCTTTAACAAAGAGGAGAAGGGGCGAAAACATGCAAAGCAAAGAGCAAAGAAAAGAGATAGATAAAGAATACTAATTGTGATTCATAGCTCATTCTTTCAGGGGTTCTGAATCTGTGGTGCTATGAATCTGGGGCAACAAGGGTGAGGGTGTCTAGTTTGTAGTTCTTATTCCCTGCTACGCTGTGTGTGCAGTCACAGTAGTGATGATGCTGGAAATAAGGAGAGCCATGGAATGGACATTGCATAGCATCTGTGTGGTAATTTCTATGAATTGTGTTCTGGGCAAATCCAATAGGTATCTTTGCTTTGTGCCAGATCCTTAGTTATTGATCAGATTGAGCATGAGATTGATGTCAGTATGGGCTATATTGAAGAGTTTTCCTGCGGACGTGGATTTTGTCTTTCAAAGCCCACGTTTAACACGGGTTTAAGCCTATAAAAATTAGCTATTTCAGTTATTGGGAGATTAAGCTTGAATCTTATTTCTAAGCTATCAGAGTTAGCAAAGATTGGAATGGCTAAGTTATGCCAGGTGAGTTTGCAGTGGTTGCAGGCATCAGGGACCATTTAAAGACTTAATTTTTTCCCAGATCTAGAAAGGGGACCAGATGTGTGTGATCACTCTTTTTAGCAAGCTGTTTACAGATGAGTCATCTAACCTGCGTATATCTCTGGCAACTTTAGCGGATATCATGTCAAGTTTTGCCACTTCAGAGGGATCCATCCCGTGCATTGTAGTCACAAACGGTTTATGTATATTATGACCTTATGACCTATTACGACCTCCCAGCTGGGCGGAAGTGCATGCAGGCGGCGACGATAGCATTACAAAGGTGGGGTAAGAGTGGGGGGCGGCATGCTAGGCTAATCATAACCCATGTAAGAGTTAAGTAAGGCAATTCGGGGGCTGTACTATGTCCTATACTTATAATTATTTATATACATATAAATATTGAAGAATTCATGTACAACACAAGTTAAACTTTTAACACATTTTCTTACACTGTGGGACAATAACAAAATAAGAAAAGCATATTTGCAGTGCCTTTTGGTTAGCACATTTTTATAGCAGTGCTGTGTATGAGCAGCACAGCCACTGTTGCCCTGAGGTGCAATAGATTTTTTTCGAATGTGAAATGCTTCAAAAATGTTTTATGATGTGTTAGGAGTAATGAAAGTTTTAAATATAAAATAGGTCAGTATAAACAGAACTGATGATCATATACACCTGCTGCCTTGTATTTTGTTGAAAGGGAAAATCTTGAAATTGCAGAATAACTACAATTTGCTGATTTTCTTTTTAACATCAAATTTGTGTGATTACAGGTTGGGACAGTGACCTCGCATCAATTTTGCTGCTGTTACACCTGATTCCCCCCTATGTCCAAGGCCACAAGAGACCAGGAAAGGTGTCTGCTTCCCAAGCAGAGAAGCATCTGTTAGTCTTCAAGAAGGTTTGTATTTGTTTTTATTTTTTATTTATCTATTTTATTTTATTCAACTACGTTTCACTGAGGGAGTCTTGGTTTTACTCATGATCACATACAGTTGAACGCTATACATAAACACAAAAACTTGTTAATTTGTTATTTATTTGTATAATATTGCCACCATGTAATTGTAATACTTTGTTTTGTTTTTTTTGTTTTGTCAGTCAGGAACAAGTACCCAAGAACATCTGGATTCTATCACAACAAGCACACAGCCCTACCTCCTAGCTATAGGATGAAGTAGGAAAGCAGCCCACCAGTTTTTCATCATACTTGACAAAAGTGCCATTGCTTGCAGGTCGGCCTCCTCAATTGGTGCCTTTGACGAACTTTTTAAAGCGCATTATGTTTTTGCTACAACATACAACCCGATGCTGTACAACATGTTCACGTTCATCCAGACCACTGTGTACAACATAGATGTTGGCAAAGTCAAGGAGAGTCCTCGTGTGGCTGAAGTTCGGGCTGGGTTGCTTCATTAGTACTTGAAATGATCTGTTCAGTCATGAAGTGTTTTGTCTGTCAGTCTGAATTACCTTCTGCGAATACTAAAGATTTAGCTTTACAGTGCTTGTCTCCACAGGATAAAGAACAAAGAAACAAAATTGAACAGTCCTTTCAAGTATTAGAAAATCCATTCACACCTTTAAATTCCGAAGCAAAACTAAACAAACATTTAAGAGAAAAATGGGGACTTTCTGAGCCTGTTCAAAAAGTGCTTGGCATAAGATTTGACAGCAGAAGAAACAAAACTACTGGGACATATGATCAAGTCATTGTAACTGATACAGTTGCATATATTCCCATTTTGGAAACACTGAAGATGTTTTACAAGAAGGTGATACTGCAGAAATGTTCAAGCCCAGGTATTTTCCCAGGGAAGGTGTGTATGCAGACTTGAGAGATGCCCCTTATTTAAAAAAAAAAAAGTCCCCTATTCTCAATAGAAAACGATGCCTTGCAGATTCGGCTGTGTTATGATGATTTTGAAACTGCAAATGTCTTGGGACCCAAAAAGGGTTTGCATAAATTAGGCGGTATATATTTTACTTTAAGAAATTTCTCCCCAATTTTTAATTCATCTTTAAACAATATTCATTTGTATGCTCTATTCCATGCACAGGATAAGCGATACAGTTTTAATTTGATACTTGAACCACTTGTTTGTGATCTGAAAGTGCTTGAGACAGAGGGCCTGTTGGGATCTGGAGGCTTGTCACCTTTCTCCACCAGAGGGAGCCTGAGATCTTCCTCCTGAGGGCGTGAGCTGACTTCTGCACACCGGTTTTCCATCTGCTTGTCTGGAGGCCTTCTTAAGGAGGAGGAGGCTGACACGTCCCTGCCAGAGTGTTTGCCAGTAATGAACCTGACATATCCGGTAATCTGTCAACTCCTGGAGAAAACTCTCACTGCCTGGAACCTGCCTGTCTGCCCTCCGCCTCCGTCTCCGCCTACCCCCTCAGCCCTCTGCCTGCCGATCAGCCTCTGGACCCTCAAGGTTCCCCCCCTGCCGGTCAGAATACCCCTGACAGTTACTTCCCTCCCGTGACCAGCCTGACGAACCAAGACCCAGTTCACATTTCTCTGAAAATATTGTCAATAAACCTTTTAACTTTTTTCCTGTCTCTGGAGTCTTTCTGCATGTGGGTTAGAAGATTAGACCCCACCATGACAGAACACTCTGGCCAACAAACTAGCCCCGCAGATTCACTCAGAAGGACCTTGGAGCAGCAGCATGTCCTCATTCAAAGCCATGACTCCGCCCTACAAGAGCTAAGTGAACGCCAAGCTGAGTCTAACCGCACACTGCAAGAGATCACAGGATTTCTACAAAGATCCAGCTCACAGGCCTCTGCACCTGCTGCTGAAGCCGCTCTGCTTCCGGCCCAGGATCCCAATCCACCTCTCAGGTCAGATAACATAATCCACCCTTCATTTTCTGAATTCCGCCCATCCCTCCCAGAAAGTTTCTCTGGTGAACCAAGCAAGTTCAAGGGATTTCTGTTTCAATGCTCAATAATTTGTAATCATTCGCCTCAGAGCTTCTCTCAGGATGGAAGAAGGATCTCTTTTACTCTATCGCATCTGTCTGGTAAAGCTTTGGAGTGGGCGGAAGCCAAGTTCTCACCAAAAACTGAGTATGGTTGTACTTATGGTGATTTCATAAAGGAGTTCAAGCAAGCCTTCAACCAAGATACAGATAAGACTGCAGACTCCCGTGGATTGTTAGATTTTAAGCAAGGAAACAGAACAGTGGCTGACTTTGCTATTGATTTCCGGATTAAAGCGGCAGCTTCCAGTTGGGGAGAAACGGCGCTTAAGAGCGCCTATTTTCACTCTCTAGATGAATCAATTAAAGACGAGTTGTCGACTTTAGATTAACCGAATACCTTGGAAGATCTGATAAGACTGACTATCCGTTTAGATAATAGGTTGCAAGCCAGATCCGTAGCCAGATCCAAGAGCCGTATTTTCCCAGTCACAATGCTTCCTGAAAAATCCTTTGAAAGAACTAATGAAGTTTCCTCTTCCACAGTGCACACTGAAGCCGAGCAAATGCAGATCGGTCACACCAGACTCACCTCAGAAGAAAGACAAAGGAGATTCAAACAAAACCTCTGCTTATACTGTGGAGAACCCGGACATTTTGTTTCCACCTGTCCCGCTAAGGTAAAAGCCGGGGTCCGCCAGAGGAAATGAGGAGTCTGGCGGACCATCTTCAAACTGAAAAATCTCCTCGACTTCTGTTACCCGCTACTCTGTTTTTCAAAGATCAGTCCCTCACTTTGTCGGCTATGATTGACTCTGGTTGTGAAAGAAATCCAATTGACTAATCGTCTAACAATTAAATATTGAAACTACTCCTTTGACTAAATCCCTGAGAGTTTCAGCGCTAGATGGAAAACAACTACCTCATCTTTTAATCTCCGGAAATCATAGGGAAACCATATCGTTTTATGTTTTTCCTTCAGCAAGCTCAACAGTAGTTTTGGGTTTTGATTGGCTTCAACTCCACAACCCACATATTAACTGGTCTAAAAGACATGTGGAGTTCTGGTCTATTCCCTGTCATTGTTCCTGCCTCCGCTCCGCCGCCCCTCCGACTCAGTCGCCGGCTAGCCGTCAGGAGGCTGACCCGCCCGATCTCTCTGTCATACCTCCAGATTATCATGATTTGGCGCCTGTATTCAGTAAAACTAGAGCCCTTTCTCTCCCTCTGCACCATCCATATGACTGCGCCTTCTTCCTGAGGCCCCTCTCCCTAACAGTTGGCTTTATAACATCTCCAAACCTGAGAGGGAGACAATGGAGGAAATATATCAATGAGTCACTAGCCGCTGGAATAATCCGACCATCTTCTTCTCCACTCGGAGCCGTTTTTTTCTTCGTTAGTAAAAAAGACGGATCTCTATGACCCAGTATTGATTACCGAGGGTTAAACCAAATAACTATCAAGAACAAGTACCCGTTGCCCCTGTTAGCTTCAGCTTTTGAACCGGTTCAGGGTGCCACTGTATTCACCAAGTTAGATCTGAGAAACGCTTACCACCTTCTCAGAATCTGTGAAGGAGATGAATGGAAAACTGCCTTCAAAACACCTCTGGGGCATTTTGAATATCTGGTAATGCCTTTCGGTCTGTCAACGCCCCTGCCTGTTTCCAGGCACTAATGAACGATGTTTTGAGAGATTTTTTAAATGTTTTTGTGTTTGTCTACCTAGACAACATCCTGATCTACTCAAGAACCATCTCTGAACATCGGAAACATGTTCACTTAGTGCTGCAAAGACTTTTTGGAGAATAAATTGTTTGTCAAGGCTGAAAAATGCGAGTTTCATCTCCCGTCTGTTACCTTTCTGGGATTTGTGCTCGAGGGCGGGCAGGTGAGGCCATCTGAGGATAAAATCAAGGCGGTTCTGGACTGGCCCACTCCTGTAAACAGGAAACAACTCCAAAGGTTTCTGGGCTTTGCCAATTTCTATCGAAGGTTCATCAGAAATTACAGTCAAACGGCCCAACCTCTGACAGCTTTAACCTCAGCAAAAAGAGCATTTCATTGGTCTTCTGAGGCTGAAGCAGCTTTCAAAAAACTTAAGACTCTGTTTTCCAACGCACCCATCCTCATTCAACCTGACCCCTCCAAACAGTTCATCTTGGAGGTGGATGCTTCTGACTCAGGGGTGGGAGCTGTTCTGTCCCAAAGTTCTGAATCTGACCAGAGAACTCATCCTTGTGCATTCTTCTCCCGCAGACTCACCCCTGCTGAACGAAATTACGACGTCGGTGATAGAGAACTCCTCGCCATAAAACTGGCCTTGGAAGAATGGGCGGCATTGGCTGGAGGGCGCAGAACATCCCGTTTTGGTATGGAGAGATCATAAAAATCTTTCTTACATTCAATCAGCCAAAAGATCAAATCCCCGTCAGTCCCGCTGGTCATTATTTTTCTCCCGATTCAATCTGATCATCTCCTACCGCCCTGGGTCTAAGAACATTAAACCTGACGCTCTGTCCCGTCTTCATGCTCCTGATGAACATGAGACACCAGCTAGAATTTTACCGGCAAGTTGTACTGTCGCCACAGTCTCCTGGGAGATTTCGGACCTAATTAAACAAGCACAGACTTCTGAACCTGATCCTGGCACAGGTCCGCCTAATAAATCTTACATTCCATCTACAGTGAGGTCTAGATTATTCCATTGGATGCATACCACTAAGTTCTCAGCTCACCCTGGAGTCAGTAGAACCGTTGCCCTGATTTCCCGTCGGTTTTGTTGGCCTTCGCGGACCGGAGAGGACGCCCAGCTCCCACCTATTCACCGGGACAGCATGTTTGGTTATCCACCAGAGACATCCCTTTAAAGTCCATGTCTCGAAAACTGTCTTCTCGTTACATTGGCCCTTACAGGATCGAGTCTGTCATCAGTCCCTCTGCTGTCTGTTTGCATCTTCCTTCTTTTCTCCGCATCCATCCCACTTTTCATGTCTCCCAGATTAAGCCCGTCCTGACCAGTCCACTTTGCCCTCCTTCCGACTCCCCTCCTCCCCCCCGTGACATTGATGGGCATCCTGCCTACACCGTTCGCCAGGTCGTGGACTCCCGTCGTCGGGGCCGAGGTTGGCAGTACCCGGTTGACTGGGAGGGCTTAGGCGCGGAGGACCGGACGTGGGTTCCTGGTTCGTTCATTTTAGATCCTTCACTAATTACTGATTATCGCTCTTCTCTACCTTCATGCTCGTTTGGACCGCCAGGTGGTGGTCGTTGAGAGGGGGGGTACTGTTGGGATCTGGAGGCAATATAAACAATATTCATTTGTATGCTCTATTCCATGCACAGGATAAGCGATACAGTTTTAATTTGATACTTGAACCACTTGTTTGTGATCTGAAAGTGCTTGAGACAGAGGGCCTGTTGGGATCTGGAGGCTTGTCACCTTTCTCCACCAGAGGGAGCCTGAGATCTTCCTCCTGAGGGCATGACCTGACTTCTGCACACCTGTTTTCCATCTGCTTGTCTGCAGGCCTTCTTAAGGAGGAGGAGGCTGACACTTCCCTGCCAGAGTGTTTGCCAGTAATGAACCTCACATATCCGGTAATCTGTCAACTCCTGGAGAAAACCCTCGTTGCCTGGAACCTGCCTGTCTGCCCTCAGCCTCCGTCTCCGCCTCCGCCCTCAGCCCTCTGCCTGCCGATCAGCCTCTGGACCCTCAAGGTTCCCCCCCTGCCAGTCAGAATACCCCCTGAACAGTTGCTTCCCTCCCGTGACCAGCCTGATGAACCAAGACCCAGTTCACATTTCTTTTTCCCTGTCTCTGGAGTGTTTCTGCATGTGGGTTAGAAGATTAGACCCCAACATGACAGGGACTTCAAATTCCAAATTTTGAACACAAGATTTGTGGTACTTTGGTTCAGGTTATTGGAGACAATCTTGGTTTACATGGCCTGTTTAGCTTTGTGGAATCATTTGGGGCTCGATATTGTTGTCGTATTTGTCTCCTTGAAAAACACCATTTTCAAACTGTATTCTGTGAAGATGATCCGGAAGTTGTCTTCAGAGCTATCAATATACATTCACAGCACTGTCAGACTGTACAAACAGACCCAAGGCTGCCTCATGTATATGATGTGAAGCGCATTTGTCTTTTGAATTCACTTCAATATTTCAACACAGCCAACAACTTCTCTGTAGATATTATGCATGATATTTTAGAGGGGGTTGCTCAGTTTGAGGGGAAACTGATTCTGAAGTACATTCAAAGTAACTTTCTAAGTGCTGAACAAGTTGCTGGTAGAATACATGCATATGATTATGGTTTCAGCCAGCAGCGAAACTGTCCACCTCTGCCAACAGATAAGTTAAGAGATGGTAGTAATGACCTGGGACTAAATGTCATACAATCTTGGTGCTTATTACGCAATATGCCTTTGCTATTTGGTGATTTGATTGAAACAGATGACAAACATTGGGATCTTTTAATTTTGCTTTTACAGATTGTCAATGTTGTATTTTCTCCAGTCCTGTCAGAGGGCATGACCATATACCTCAAACATTTAATCATCAATCATCATCAGTTGTTCAAGCAAATATTTCCTGAAATAAATCTCTTGCCAAAGCATCATTTCATGATACATTACCCTCGTAGCATAAGGAAAATCGGTCCCATTTTACACACATGGTGCATGCGTTACGAAGCTAAACATAATTTCTTCAAACAACTAAAGAGTTTTAAAAACATTACAAAGACATTAGCAAAAAAGCACCAAAGTTATATGGCACTGTTTCATGAATCTTTTAGCAAGGAAAAATTAACTTTAGGTCCAGGAAAGATGGTGACTCTTAATGAGTTAAAACAGGGCACAGCAATTGCTGCAAAATTTGGAACAGTTTTGTCAACCAGTGTATTTTCTGCCAAATGGATCAAATATCACAGTACAGAATACCGTCGTGACTTTCTTATATGTACTGAAGTAACATGTGAGATGCCCATTTTTTGTAAGATTGACGTGATTGCTGTAAAAGATGACTGTGTCTTGCTCTGTGGAAAACTGATGGAAACCTTGTGTTTTGATAATCATTACCATGCCTTTAAGGTCAGGCTGCATCCAGATAATGTTTTAAAATTGTTGCACATAAGTGATTTATTTTTCTTTAAACCTTTTGATCTTCAAATGAAGTATGGTACGACAGATAACGCCCTATATGTTGTTCCATATTGTCATTTTATGCAGACCTAGGGTCAGTTTTCTTAAGTGTTCGTGTTCAACGTCATATAAGCTGTTCATCTAGGGCCCAATGATGGAGCAGCAGGCACAATTTTTTGTGCATATGAATACGTTGCATGAGGATACCTGGCACGGGAGGTACACCTATTGCATGACAATTCACTTTTTTTCTTTTTCTATTTTTTTAATCCTGCATATTAACAGTTTTATGGAGAGTGTTGCACATAAATTATCTTTTACCTCTTACTGTTCACTCTTCAAATGAAGTATAGGACATATGGCCTTATATGTTGTTCCATATTGTCATTTTATGTAGGCCTGGGGCCAGTGCTGCTAAGTGGTGTTGGTCAGTTTAGTTTTTGTTTATGCACAGTGAAAATCTGTGTCTGTGTAAATTTGATTCACAATTAATTTGAATCCTGTAATGGAGAGGCAGGTACAAGGTTACATGACCTGTTACGTTGTCTTGTGCATCCAAAAGTTTATGTGCATGCAAACAAGTTGCATTAGGATACCTGGCACGGCAGGTACACCTATTGTATGACTTCATTTTTTTTCTCCTTTAAATGCTGCATATGTAAATGGTTTCTGGAGTATGTTTGTAATGGTTAAAAATGCGAAGTTAAATATTTTTCTAACATGCTTTTGTGAAATAAAAGTTCTGAAATGTATTTTTGCAATAACTTGTTTTTATTCAATGATATTTATAAAAAGTGTAATAGATGCAATTTAACACTACAAAAGTGTAAATATTTATTTGTACAATGTTATTGGCTTTTAGAATTTGACTCAATTTGAGTTGGGGTTTTTTCACTGCAACAGTGTAATTCAAGACATTAGTAGTGAACAGTTAACACAGTTATGAGTCTTCAGTGTTTGTCTCTATTAACTCAGTGCAAGGTTAAAAAGTATCTGTATCAGAGTTGATTTGTCACCCCAGTAGTGTAACTCTTCAACACTCCTGAGAATCATTTTAACTCTCCAGTGTTAATAACCTACAGTGTTAAGTTCTATTAACACTGTACAGTCTAAACCAGTGTTAAATTTTAACTCAATTCTGAGTTAATTTTACTCTGAAATTTCAACACTTTGGAAAGAGTTAATTCAACACTATTTTGATAAGGACCAAATACTTGGATACAGTGTTAAATTTTACTCTATAAGTGTTGATTTAACACTGCAAAATTTGCTGTGTGCCGTCCTCCCACACTGGACTCCCACCAATTTGCATACAGGCACTACATGAGCACAGAGGATCCAGTCTCCATAGCACTTCACTCTGTCCTTTCACAACTGGACAGAACACTTTCACCAGAATGCTGTTCATAGACTTTTTAACACTGACATCCCATTAAAAGTCATAACCGAACTCACAGACCTCAGCATCAGTCCACTCGTGTAACTGGTTAGTCGACTTCCTGACAACTAATTCTCATGGACCATCACCATAAACACCAGAGTGCCACATGGCTGAGCGATGAATCCCTTCCTCTACTCCCTTATCACCCATGACTGCAGACCTGTCCATGGTTCCAATGCCATCATCAAGTTTTCAGACAACATCTGGATCATCAGCCTGACGATGATCATCAGACAACAATGAGGCTGCCTACAGAGAGCAGGTGGCCCTTCTGCCTGAATGGTGCGACACAAACAACCTGCAGCTGAACACAGAAAAGACCAAGGAGCTCATCATGGACTTCAGGAGGAACTCTGACCCACATCCACCCATCCACATCAAGGGGACGGCGGTGGAGTGTGTGGACGGCTTTAAGTTGCTGGGAGTCCAGATTTCCAAACACTTGACCTTGACGACCAGCTGCTCCAAACTCATCAAGAAGGTGCACCATCGCTTCTTCTTCATGAGTACCCTGAGGAAGAACCATCTGTCCAAATAGATCCTCACAAACCTCTTCTGATGCACCACTGAAAGCATCCTCACCAACTGTATCACAGTTTGGTATGGGAACTGTTCTACCTTGGAGAGTGGGACGAAAGCTGCCCAGCTCATTGCTGGAGCACTGCTCCCTGAGATCAAGGACATCGACATAAAGCGCTGTCTGTAAAGGGCCGGGAAAATCAATAAAGACTCCACTGACCCTTCACCCCCACTCTTCTCACTCCTTCCCTCTAGGAGGTGTTAAAAAAGCCTACGACTAGAACCAGCAGGCACTGGAACAGCGTCTTCCCCACAGCTGTCACCCTCCTGACACCAACCAATAAGGGCATATAATCCAAATCCTAACTTTCCTGTATAATCTATATATATTTCCCATATTTGTTTAATTTATACCCTCTTACAATTACTCTCTGTTGGTATATACTGTACCATTTATAGTCAATACATAGATTGTCTCTGTACACATTCATATCAATATTTATATCCTCTATAGCACTTCTGGATCGATGCAAACTACATTTCGTTGCTTTGTACTTGTGACAGTGTAATTAAAATAAGGTTGAATTCTATTCTATTTTATTAAAACTGTAGTTAAAAGCCTTCAGCTGATCTGGAATGCTAAAGCCAGAGTTCTGAAGAAAATTAAAAAAAGAGCTCGTATCTCTCCTATCGGAATATTGCAAAAATGAGAAATCTCCTGTCCAGGGGTGATGCTGAGAAACAGTCCATGCATTTGTTACTTCAAGGCTGGACTAAGACTGGACTTTGCTCTCAATCTGCAGGGTTACTACTGGCTCCTAGACTTTCTAAAGTAGAATGGGAGGCAGATCTTTATCATTGGCGTTCTGAAGAACTGGACTATTACTTTCCATTTGAATTCTCTCCATGTGTTAAAATTTGTTGTTAATTGTGCTTGGCTACATATTTTTTCCCCATGTCTCCTCTTCTATTGACTCCTGCAGTTCAGTCTCCGATTTATAGTTTATTTATATAGAATCGTGCCCATTAGTGGATAGAAACAGGTCATATATTTTACTAATTACTTTATTGTTTCCTTTTCCCCTTTGTATGCCCATTACGAGATTTTCTATAGGTGTAGATTCACTGAGTTTGCTCCAATTATTGTGTGTCGTTACAAAGGTTGTAAGCTGTAAGTATCTATAGAAGTCGGTCTTAGGGAGACCAAATTCACTTTTCATCTGCTCAAAGGTTTTGAAGTTTCCCTCTTTAATGAATTGATGAATATGAGATGGACCGAAATTTGACCAGTTTTTGAACCCGGAATCTAAATTGTTCGGTGTAAATGTCTTTATAAATCCTATATTTGATAAAAGTGAAATCTGTTTTGATAACTTGAAACCTGATTGTATTTTGTTCCAGACTTTGAGGGTTTTTTTGGTCTAGGTTGTCTTTTCCTTTGCTGGGGCATCTAATAAAGGTAATGTTTGCAGTGGTACTAAGCATCTGCTTTCCTCTGTTTCCAACCAACGAGTATCTGCACTATTCTGTAGCCATGCTAGTAGGGGCTTAAGTTGTGCTGCCCAGTAATAAGATTTTAGGTTAAAGTAGTCTTGGTAAAACATTCATACGGATACTTTCAACATGACCTAGCAGAGAGATGGGGAGAGTATCCCATCGCTCCAGGTCATTTTTAATGACTCGTGGAAGTTTGCTATGCTTTGCCTCATAGAGGTCAAACAGAGATTAAGGTAATTGAATACCCAGATATCTGATACTGTTCTTGGGCCATTTGAATCCACTCTGTACTTTTATAGAGTCTGGGATTGGGCCATTTACGTCCATAGTGTCCGTTTTTTCGTTATTGATTTTGTAGCCTGATCAAAATCCATACTGAGAGATGAGTTGTTTTAGATAGGGGATTGTTGATTTAGGTTCCGTCAAGTACAATAATACATCATCAGCATTTTGTGTACTTTTTTTATTGATTTCTATACATTTAATATTAGCATCATCTCTAATGATTTGAGCTAATGGTTCAATGCTAATGGCGAACAGGAGCGGTGAGAGCGGGCACCCCTGTCTGCATCCCCGTTCTAATGAGAATCTAGTAAATCTGAAGCCATTATCTTTAACTGCTGCCTGTGGAGAGGAGTAAAGTGTTTGCACCCAGTCAACAAAATGTGGACCAAATCCAAAACGTTTCATGGTATGAATTAAATATTTCCAGGAGACTCTATCAAATGCCTTTTCGGCATCTAGGGATATGATTGCTGATTCAGTCTTTCTCTCTTTTTGAATGCTTGTTAGGTTTAGTAAGCACCTTAAATTATCAGCATAGTACCTGCCTACAATAAATCCTTTCTTATCGGGGTGTATGATTTGGGTGATAAATTTGTTACGTCGTCTTGCTAGGATTGCTGTGAGTATGCCTAAATCTGTATTCAATAGTGATATAGGTCTATAGGACTGGCAATCTGTAGGATCCTTGACCTCATTGTGGATTAATACTATTGTGGCTTCTGTCCAAGATGGTTCCATACTTTTGGATTTTAAAGCATGATGATATCCTTTTAACAGCAAGGGGGGCAGGAGATCTATAAAAGTTTTATAAAAGTCATTGGAAAATCCATCCGGGCCTTGACTTTTGTTGTTCTTGAGTGATTTAAATATCTGTTTAATCTCCCATTCCTCAATCGGTCGATCTAATTCCAGCGCCATCTCATCCTTTAAATGGTTCAATTTTATGTTATTTAAAAAATACGTGAGCTCTTGGTCATTACTACAGGTATGGTTGTTTGTATATAATAATTTGTAAAATTTTGCAAAGGCCTCTGCTATTTTATCAGGAATCTTGGGATGTTATTTTATGAACAATATTGGAGGACTGTTTTTTCCTCCAATATTTATGCGGCCCCGAAGGAATGCTTTGGCACAGTCCCATAATATCAGAGTTGTCGTTTCCGTAGATGTATTAGTTTCTAGATACATCTTGAGCTCCTTCGTAATGAATGTGATGAATACTTTGTCATTAATTAAGGACATATTAAGTCTCCATTGTTTAGATGTGATCCTGTGTCCTATGTTCCATTTTAATAAGACAGGTGCATGTTCAGAAATAGTAATAGGTAATATTTCAATATCCACTATTCTATGCAGTTCCGAATTTGGGGTAAAAAATATAGTCGATCCTAGAGTAGGATGCATGACTACTTGAGTAGAAAGTAAAGTCTTTAGTTCTGGGAAACCTGCTTCTCCATACGTCTACAATTCCCATCTCCATAATCTGATATTTAAGCATCCTATCCTTGCCGAAGGATAGGATCCTTCCAATAACTGTGACAGGATACAATTAAAGTCCCCACCTAACAACAACAGTCCTGTACTGTGCTGTAATATTACCTTAAACAGTGACTTTATGAAATCGAGCGCATCCTTGTTGGGTGCATACACATTTACAAGCGATACTTCTATGCCATCAATTGTACCATTAACTAATATATATCTTCCCTCTGTATCTCTATGTAGCAACGTTTGTGTGAAGTTAATCTGCCGGTGCACAAGTATGACAACACCCTTTTTTTCCCTGACTGGTACGATGAATAGAAAGCTTTATCTGCCCCGGATTTTTTTAGTTTTTCATGCTCTGTATCAGATAGGTGGGTCTCTTGTAAAAAAGCAATGTGACAATTAATTTGCTTTAATTGATTCAATATTTTCTTTCTTTTGATAAGAATATTGATTCCTTTTACATTGTATGTTACGATTTTAAGTGGGTCATCCATTATTTTTATATGCTCTATGTTTGACCATCTCGGAATATATCTTCAATGGCAATAAATCCTTTATGTAGAACACTGTCTTATCTGTGTGGGGTCCAGGGGATATGTATACACTGTACGCAGAGCCAAACAGGGAGGGATAATACAATTTTTTGACAACAGTAACCCTATGGAACAGAGGGATCAGAACTAAAAGAAAAGAAGAACAGGTGAATACAATGTTTACAAACTTGGGACATAGTCCCCAGCAGCTAAAATAAGCCGCTAAAGTGCACAACCAACGTTGAGTGTATGTGCAGGGATGAGCTTAGATATGTATGCAAGGTGAGAAATAAGGCACAGCTTCAAATGTGCTGCACAAGCTCCTGCAAATCCTTAAAAAAAATAAAAAATCTAGAAATAAAACAGTAAATTTGCTCATATTGTTACTCTATAGATTTGTCATCATAAAACTTAAAGAGAGAGCAGTGGGAGAGGTGTTCATAACAGTGGAAAGATTTTCTAATATAATGGTCTCTATAGGCTTGCTCTGTTGGAGTAATATTGTTCCGGACATTTTCCATAGCCGTTTTGGGGTCGAGGAACTCCTTGTCTTCATTACGACAGTAGCGTTGGATGTAGGAGTTTGCCCTGAAATCGAAGGGTTGACGGTTCAAGCCCCGACTCCGACTTTCAGTGTCGTTGTGTCCTTGGGCAAGATACTTCACCTGCATTGTCTACTGATGGTGGTCAGAGGGCCCGGTGGCGCCAGTGTACGGCAGCCTCGCTTCTGTCAGTGAGCCCCAGGGCAGCTGTGGCTACAATGTAGCTTGCCACTATCAGTGTGTGAGTGTGTGTGTGAATGGGTGAATGAATGTAGTGTAAAGCGCCTTGGTCAAGTCTCCTAACTTGAATAAAGGTGCTATATAAGTACATGCCATTTACCATTTACCATTATGGTATGTGATCCGAAATCGTGCGGGGTAGAGGAGGCCATAACGGACCTCCTTATTACCCCGCAGCGCCTTCCGTACCTCCGTGAATGTGGCTCTTGCTTCGGCAACTGGCCTTGTAGTCGGGGAAGAAGACGACGCGGTGTCTGTTGTAGGTAAGTGGAGCGCTGCCACAGGCTCTCCTCAGGATCTCCGCCGCGTCCCCATCATGATGTAATTTAGCGATGATGACTCTTGGTGTCTCACAGTCTCTGGGTCCTCTCCCGGTGAGTATACGGTGTGAGCGGTCCACCTATATATCTCGATCCAACTGTAGAACTTCTTTGATGATTTTTGCCACAGCTTGTGGGGAGCTGGAGCCCGGGTGTTCTTCAATGCCCGCTATGTGGACATTGGATGTTCTCATTTTCCCCTCCAGGTCTTCACATATATCTTTGAGCAGTGACATTTCCTTCTGTAAACTTGTTACCGTGGACTGTAGGGAAGTGACTTCGTCTGACCACGTTGATAGGCCACCCTTTATGTCCAGAATGTCCGTCTTTATAGTATTCACTTCAGCTCGTATGGCTTTTGAGCTATTAGTAATTTCGGAGCGGACCGCTTGTAGTTCGGGTCTTATAGCTTGAAAATCTTCCGCTAATGCGTCTTTTAGTTCGTCTCTTATTACTTTAGCGATTTCTCCTCTCAGTGACAATAAGATGTCCGCTTTCATTACCTGGTTGCTCATGTTTGGACCTTCAGTCCCAGTGGTTGTTGGTGGGTTAGCGTCGTCAGTTGCCCGCTGCCTCGTTGTCCTAGCAGGCCTTATAGCATTAGCATTGCTTCCGTATCTATACTTTTGCAGTTTTTCGGCCATTTGCGATGATTATGTTCGGGTTGTCCAGCTATTTGTGATCCTAGGGATTTTTCTTCGATTTTTCGACAGGTATTAACGTAGTTAATGCAGTTTTTTTTATATTTTTTATGTAACTGATGCAGATTTTGCAGGAGCTCAAAAAAGCACGTCCTATGCCATAACTTGCTCACCAGCGCCCCTAAAACTTTCCTTTTTGATAAAGCTTCTAGTTAGAGTTGCTCAGGTTATCCTGAGCTATCTCTATAGTTCTGCTGCTATAGGCTTAGACTGCTGGAGGACATAGGGACCCCTTTTTCATCATTCTGCTTCATTCTATCTCTATTCTCCCACTCTGCAGAATCTGTTAGTTCAATCTCTAACGTTCTGCTCTCTCTGCTTTTTCTCATAGTAGCTTCATCTGGTCTGTTCCTGTTTGGCTGTGACTCCATCCTGGAGAGAAATATCAGCTGTGCTGCTGCCATCAACACCTTTGTTTCTAGATGTTGGAGCTTGGCCTGTTTTCCAGTGTAGTCCTGTTTCTCTGACTGTGACTAACTGGATGTGCTCTCTTCATCCTCTGACATGGGAGCTGGCTCGGAGCTCGTCTGCCTGGCTGTGTGTTTCCTGGACGGGGCCGCCTGTGGAGCTGGTTGACAGTTGCCTTTTGTATCTATGCTTCTTTTTCTATGTCTGCTTCTGTCTCCTTGAACCCCAGTGGGCCTCAGGAGATGGCCGCTCACACTGAGCCTGGTTCTGCTGGAGGTTTCTTCCTGTTAAAAAGGAGGTGTTCCTCTCCACTGTTGCTACAAGCATGCTAAGTGTGAGGGATTGTATTCGAGTCAATTGTATTCAATCAGCTGTTTTTTCTTAGGTAGAAAACTTTAAATCAACCTGACTGGATGATCTGGTGAACCGTAAAGTATCTTGAGATGACATGTAGTGTGAATTGGTGCTATAGAAAAAAAACTGAACTGAACTATCCTGGCTTCTCTTCATTTGCCTCCTGTTAAATCCAGAATAGAATTTAAAATCCTCCTTCTCACATATAAAGCCTTAAATGGCCAAGCTCCATCTGATATCAGAGATCTGATTGTTCCTTATGTTCCTAACAGAGCATCAAACTGAATATGATCCGTGAGTCCATTTGATTCAAAGGCTTTTGTCAAGAAAAAAAAAAAAAAAAACTCTGCTGGGCTATCAAAGCAGCTTCCAGTTGCTTCAGATTTTCAGTTCATTCATTGTTGGTTAGCTTGTTAGCAGTTTTCGTCTTTGAAAACCAACCTGACCCCAACCCAACCCAAACCCAAAACAGCCATAGTGTCTTAGCAGATTAGGCAGACAGTTGTTTCGAATGTTAGTATAAAGGTACTCAGATTTATACCTGGCCTTAAAATGGCAGCCCTCATTGTCAACTTTCCTTTTTTGTACCAGTTGTCAATTTCTAAATGGACCAAAAAAAATCTCATAGTTGTGCAGGAATATGCTGTTAGCTCATTGGTGACAGAACAGGACAGATGATAGCTAGTTTATTGTAAAGTTTCATTAAAAAGTGCTCTGTTACTAATTTTGCAATGCCAATTTTCTGATTATTTTCTTTCTCTCTTTGTAATACGGGACACAGTGTGTCCCTTTTCAGCTCAATAGAGAATGGGATCCCTCTGTTTATCAAGGGCAAGTAGTTATGGGACTGCAGCTACAGGTATACAGTCGACCTATGGTGAAATATAGAATTGCTTTTTCATATTTGTGTTTTCTTGACTGTGGGAAACTATTATTGCTGTTATTACAGCATGAGTCAGGCCAGTGGAAATTTGGACACGGGCCAGATTTGAGTTTGAGCACAAGAAAGAGTTTGGGCATGTCTGATTTAGATGGTGATTATAGGTATTGTGATCCATTTCCGCTGATTTAACCAGAACTACACCCCCCTGAAGACACACTCTTCCTGGATAGATTTTAAAAAGACTAGCTTCCCATGTTAGCGTCCTATTTTGGAGGTGGCTCTGTGTTGCTGATGGCTAGACAAAGCGCTCCCAGCTGAAGGCTACACTAACTACTGTAGTAACTAAGTCCCACCAGAGAAGTCTGCTGTAACTGGACCAAGTCAGACTGCCTTTTTCCTGCGATTCAGAAGGAGATGAACGCAGAGTTTTTATTCTTCCTGCGATTCAAACCGAGTTAAACACAGTATATCCTGAATTCTGCTGCAGCAGAGACAGAGAAAAACTAAAGCCACCGTACTGTGACTGCCTACAGGGGAGAGAAAGAGAAGCACCGAGGAGGTGATGTTGGAGGCTGCAGCTACGCGCTAACCACGGTAGCTAAAGGGAGACATACTGAATGCTATCGTGAGTTATAAAATGAATCCCTTGTATATTGCATCTTATTGTTACATCGGAGACTAGGTGGAACCATACAACATTGCTAAGAAGAAGAAAGCAGTGGCTGAAACATGCCCCTTTCTGGTAATTACCAACCTAACAACCCCCCCTCCCTCCCACTGTTGAGCTGAACAAAGGACCCCTTAATTCCAGAAGTTTCCAGCTCCCTCACAATCAATCCACACAAAGACCCATCACCTTAAAGGAATCTCTGATGCAGGCGTGTTTCCTCAAACATCACAGCACTCAGACCAATCAGCAGAAGTAAAATCAGGACCGACCCCCAACGTCAATCAGGTTTAAAAGCCAGAGGTGGGCAAAAGCTATTTCTTTTTCCCTGGGCCCTGGAGCTTTGGGGAGAGACACATTCCATGTGGGATATTCCCTGGAAGCTATTTAAAATAACTTTCTGCTTTCCTGCCGTCAAAAGCCACGGACTGCAGTGACCATCGTGCCGACCTGCTGAGTTGAGTGAGAGAATGGAGCCTCCGCCTGAATGCTGTTCTGCATCTTTCCCCTTTGAGGATCAAGTGTTGCAGTGTCTTTACGGTCAAATTATGGGGGGAAGCCTTCGTTGATAACCATTTAAGTTATCGGTCCTATCTTTCCATAGAGATAAAGGCATCGCTATAGGGAACCGCCTATGGGCTGGGGCCTTGAGCAGCCATAGAAACGCTCCAAAGGCAGCGTTCTGTGGCACACATGGCCTCAGTAAACCGTTACCCCTCTCAGCCCCCCATACCCCAATGGATGTGATGAATGGTTTAAACTGAAACTGATATCTTAATTACAATGTAAATTGTGGTTGAGAATAAAGAAATTAATTGATTGATTGATTGGTTGATTGAATGATTAATTGGTTGATTGATTAATTGGTTGATTGATTGATTGATTGATTGATTGATTGATTGATCAACAATTGACAGGCTGAATGGGGACAATGTGAACACTATATGCACCAACGCGTCGTCTATTTTGTATTATTCAAAGATAAATGCATAATTTCAAAGTTTTTTTTCTTTTGTAGTCATGATACAGGATGAAACCCATTTAAAATAATAACAAAACATTTTAATAACAATTGAATATATTCAGATGATGATAATCAACAAATAATACCATATATAATATCTATTAGATCATCTTGATTTATCAGATGCTGGTTTCTTACCTTGTAGCAGAGGGTCCAGGTTCTTTACTGAAGTTTACAGGATGTCCTTTGGACCCATCACTTCTCAACGACGGACACCTAGATCCTGGAGATTCTGCTCTCTGTCTGCGGTTCTGACCTCTGAAACACCAGCACAGTGTTGTTTAAAATACATCAATCAATCAGGGAGGAAATGTAATAAAAACCACGGAAGAAGGTCTGGACATCTGCAGAAAACCGGAAGGATAAAGATCCACAGTGAAACACTCAGACTGATGTGTTGGATCAAACTGAACATGATCTAGATTTCATGATTCTGCACTTTTTAGTTCTGTTTAAGTTTTCTTTTTGAGTTTCCAGTTTCACCTTGATTCATGTTTTTCTGTGTTTTCTAGTTTTATTGGTTTCATTCCCATTTTGTGGTCTTTTGGGGCTGTATGTGAGTTCTTATGTATTTCTTGTTTGTCCTCTAGTGTCAGCCTCCTTTCCACCAGCTCCCTTCTAGATTCTCTGTCCACACCTGCTCCCGATCTGCTGATTAGCCTGGTCTTTGTTAAGTCTCCCATTTATACTCTTGGCTATGTTTTTCCTTGACTGGGCCGCCTGTGGAACTGGATGACAGTAGCCTTTTGTATCTATGCTTCTGCAGTGAAATTCGATAGAGACACCAAAGTTAGTCGGAAATGTAAAGGTGGGGGCATGATGTCTTTCTGCTCCTTGAACCCCAGTGGGCCTCAGCAGATGGCCGCTCACACTGAGCCTGGTCTTGCTGGAGGTTTCTTCCTGTTCAAAGGGAGTTATCCTTTCCACTGTCGCTACAAGTTAATCAGTCGATGCAATCAACTGGTTTTCCACAGATAGAAAACTGTGAATCAATTCGACAGGAAGATCTAGTTGAATTATCTCTTAAGTGACCTGAGATGAGGTGTGTTGTGAATTGGTGCAAAATAATTAAACTAAATTGAATTTGCACCACACTCACCATTGTTAAAGTTTCTAAATTGATGATATAGGCTTCAAGCAATGCACAATGGTGTTTATATCTGCTGATTGCACATGGTGTATAACCTCTTTACAGGCTGAAACAGGACAAAGTTAACACTATATGGACCAAAGCTTTGTGTATTTTGTACTATTTGAAGATAAATGACTATTTTCAAAGTTTTTCCTTTGTAATCATGATACAGGATTAAATTAAAATAAAAATGAAGTATATTCAGATGATGATGATCAACAAATAATACCATATATAATATCTATTAGATCATCTTGATTTATCAGATGCTGGTTTCTTACCTTGTAGCAGAGGGTCCAGGTTCTTTACTGAAGTTTACAGGATGTCCTTTGGACCCATCACTTCTCAACGACGGACACCTGGATCCTGGAGATTCTGCTCTCTGTCTGCGGTTCTGACCTCTGAAACACCAGCACAGTGTTGTTTAAAATACATCAATCAATCAGGGAGGAAATGTAATAAAAACCACGGAAGAAGGTCTGGACATCTGCAGAAAACCGGAAGGATAAAGATCCACAGTGAAACACTCAGACTGATGTGTTGGATCAAACTGAACATGATCTAAATTTCATGATTCTGCACTTTTTAGTTCTGTTTAAGTTTTCTTTTTGAGTTTTCAGTTTCACCTTGATTCATGTTTTTCTGTGTTTTCTAGTTTTATTGGTTTCATTCCCATATTGTGGTCTTTTCTGGTTGTATGTGAGTTCTTATGTATTTCTTGTTTGTCCTCTAGTGTCAGTCTCCTTTCCACCAGCTCCCTTCTAGATTCTTCTGTCCACACCTGCTCCCAATCTGTTGATTAGCCTGGTCTTTGTTAAGTCTCCCATTTATACTCCTCCTCTTCAGTTACCTTTTGCTGTTTCCTTGTCGTTTCTTGGTTCCTTGTGTGTGTTTTCCCTGATGGCCCTTGGTATTTTGGTAATTCTCTATTGTTGTTTTGGGATTTTGGCTTCAGTTGCCACCTTTTTCTGTTGAAATCTGCTAGAAATGACCCCAGCTTCTGTTTCTGCATTGTGGCCCTCTTAGAACCTCCACTCAACCTGACACTTAATAACTGGGCTCTACTGATGTGGACCACCTGTGTCAAACGAGCAACCAAAGCAAAACAGGCTCATGTCACACTGACTGCGGCTGAGGGAATCTCCTATTAAACAGGTATAGTTGGAGAAGGTGGAGAGCTGAGGATCTGGTCCATGATGTCAGAACTCCACCTGTGTTGCTCTTGTAAGATGAGCTGATATCGGTATCATCAAAGGGCAAAACAAATGGACAGGACATGAAAACAAACCTTGAAACTTGTTAGTCCTCTGGTGCTGCTATACACCTGTTAACCTTTTGTTTTTGAGTTTATGATTTTCAATGGTTGTGACTGAGTTGTATGTGAGTTCTTATGTATTTCTTGCTTGCCCTCTAGTGTCAGCCTCCTTTCTGCTGGCTCCCTTCTAGATTCTCTGTCCACACCTGCTCCCGATCTGCTGATTAGCCTGGTCTTTGTTAAGTCTCCCATTTATACTCTTGGCTATGTTTTTCCTTGACTGGGCCGCCTGTGGAACTGGATGACAGTAGCCTTTTGTATCTATGCTTCTGCAGTGAAATTCGATAGAGACACCAAAGTTAGTCGGAAATGTAAAGGTGGGGGCATGATGTCTTTCTGCTCCTTGAACCCCAGTGGGCCTCAGCAGATGGCCGCTCACACTGAGCCTGGTCTTGCTGGAGGTTTCTTCCTGTTCAAAGGGAGTTATCCTTTCCACTGTCGCTACAAGTTAATCAGTCGATGCAATCAACTGGTTTTCCACAGATAGAAAACTGTGAATCAATTCGACAGGAAGATCTAGTTGAATTATCTCTTAAGTGACCTGAGATGAGGTGTGTTGTGAATTGGTGCAAAATAATTAAACTAAATTGAATTTGCACCACACTCACCATTGTTAAAGTTTCTAAATTGATGATATAGGCTTCAAGCAATGCACAATGGTGTTTATATCTGCTGATTGCACATGGTGTATAACCTCTTTACAGGCTGAAACAGGACAAAGTTAACACTATATGGACCAAAGCTTTGTGTATTTTGTACTATTTGAAGATAAATGACTATTTTCAAAGTTTTTCCTTTGTAATCATGATACAGGATTAAATTAAAATAAAAATGAAGTATATTCAGATGATGATGATCAAAAAATAATACCATATATAATATCTATTAGATCATCTTGATTTATCAGATGCTGGTTTCTTACCTTGTAGCAGAGGGTCCAGGTTCTTTACTGAAGTTTACAGGATGTCCTTTGGACCCATCACTTCTCAACGACGGACACCTAGATCCTGGAGATTCTGCTCTCTGTCTGCGGTTCTGACCTCTGAAACACCAGCACAGTGTTGTTTAAAATACATCAATCAATCAGGGAGGAAATGTAATAAAAACCACGGAAGAAGGTCTGGACATCTGCAGAAAACCGGAAGGATAAAGATCCACAGTGAAACACTCAGACCGATGTGTTGGACCAAACTGAACATGATCTTAATTTCATGATTCTGCACATTTTAGTTCTGTTTAAGTTTTCTTTTTGAGTTTTCAGTTTCACCTTGATTCATGTTTTTCTGTGTTTTCTAGTTTTATTGGTTTCATTCCCATTTTGTGGTCTTTTGGGGCTGTATGTGAGTTCTTATGTATTTCTTGTTTGTCCTCTAGTGTCAGTCTCCTTTCCACCAGCTCCCTTCTAGATTCTCTGTCCACACCTGCTTCCAATCAGCTGATCAGAGTGAATACAGGCCTGTGGTGGGCAAGTTTGTCACTTGCAGTGAGCTGAACCACCTTCAGCTCAATGTGACAAAGACTAAGTAGCTAATAGTGGATCTAAGCAGGACAAAAACACCTGTGACCCCTGTTTCCATCCAGGGGGTTCCTGTTGACAGTGTGGAGGAGTATAAGTACCTGGGAGTGTACTTTAACAATAAGTTGGACTGGACTAGAAACACCGAGGCGAGGTAGTTATACATAGGCATACATATATATATACATATATATATATATATATATATATATATATATATATATATATATATATATATATATATATATATGTATATATATGTAGGACTCCAGTCTGTGTGGTCTGTGTTTTTGTGTGTTTGTCTTCCTTCCTCCACCAAGGGGTGCCTGGTTCTGATTCTCCTCCTCACACACCTGCAAGGGGTTACCTTGTTAACGGAGCGTTGTAAAGCTGCTGACTGCCACTACCTCGACACCAGAGTGTTTGCCAGTTTGGGGTACTCTAGCCAAGCTGAGCTTTGCTGAGTCAAACTGAGTGTTTGTCAACCTTAGTCTTAACACTGTTTTTGTCTTTGCCTCTCGGCAGGAAGTCATCCTGCAAACTGGATTTTTCGGACCTTCTCTCTCTGGAAGGATCAACTGAGCTTCAAACCTAGCTGATGAAACAAACCGGAGGTATGGATCCACTTTTCCCCGAGGAAACGTTTGAGCTTCACACTGAGCAAGGTATTCATCTCCACAACAGTCCGTTCAAGTACCGCAGGAAATCTGAGTGGCAGTCAGTATTTCTCCGTTGATCTACCAGCAAACGCATTCTGGGTAACCCTGTCCGCCCTCCACCGTATGAGACAAACACCGGAACACATTCCTCACCTACGGGAGTCTAAGAGCCAACCTAATCTCTGGAAACATGAGTCTGCCAACCTCTTCTCCTCTTCAAGTTCGAGAATCAATTCCCCCGCTGAACCTGAACTAACCGCAGTGTCTTCCCCTCACCTTTCAGTTCCGGTTGAGCAGTGTTCAGAGCAACACTGGAATCTCCACAAAACTTCTCAATAAACCTGTTCAACTTTTTCCCTTGTCTCTCCCGACTGGTTTATCTGCATATGGGTGCGAGCTCTTGATAAAATCATGATATATATATATATATATATATATATATATAAATAAAACTATTATCTAACCCCTCGTGGGTGTGTCATCCTCAAACTCGGGTCCTCTACCAGAGGCCTGGGAGTTTGAGGGTTCTGCGCAGTATCTTAGCTGTTCCTAGGACTGCGCTCTTCTGGACAGAGACCTCTGATGTTTTACCTGGAATCTGCTGTAGCCACTCTCCCAGTTTGGGGGTCACAGCCCCCAGTGCTCCAATTACCACTGGCACCACTGCTGCCCTTACTTTCCACATCTTTTCTAGCTCCTCTTGCAGCCCTTGGTATTTCTCAAGCTTCTTGTGTTCTTTCTTCTTGATGTTGCTGTCGCTTGGGTATCATATTGTTATGGATCAAGTTATAATTTCTATGATAGACATCAGGTTTCAGCTACGTTTTGATGCAGCCTGTCCCTCTGACATCACATTCTCCAGTATTGAGACCTTTAAAACCACCTGAAAACCGTTTTTTCTTCCTCTTTTATTGTTGCCTATCGGTTCGCTTCGGCCCAGACCTTCACCCTGGTAAAGAACCAAGGTCCAGGGAGGACCCAGATCTCCAGAATCATCAAGGATGGGTCATTGTGGTAACCGTAACAGAATGAAACTGCTGCAAAATGTAACTTTTGAAACACATTTCTCTTGAGTTTCAGAACTTATAGAGCCAGAGTGAATGAGAAAGCTTGCCCTTGGTGTGAACTCGGGATGGGGATCGAAACCCGGTTCTATCAAGGACCCGGTTCCACTTTTTTCAAAACCCAAAAATCAATAGAAATTGAGTTTTTGGCGAGAAACATGAGTAATACAGTTGTATATTGCTCTAATTATTGAAGAATATATAATTAAACTACTGATGCCAACATTTCTTAAAAATTACATTTAATTTAAAATACAATTATTTATTTGTTAAATATTTTCCTAATCACTAAAAACATGATGAAAAGTGACAGTAGACAATACATTAACCAACAATTGTGAAAATATATTCTAGTTAGTTTTATGTCATTTCGAAGTGGCCTATTACATTAGCCATGTTTATTGAAGACTCACTTGTTAAGCAATAAAAGCAATACCAGTTCTGTAAAAAAAATATTATCGCATCGTCTTTCCACCAAATAACAGAAAAGTATCGATAGTGGTATCGATAAAGACTCGGATCGATACGGAGTATCGATAAAGGTATCGATATCAATAAATATTAACGATCCCCATCCCTAGTGTGAACCATTGAGACAAAAGAGAGCCTGGGCTGACTGCTGAGCTGCAGCTGGATGAAACCTTTCCAAATGGACATGGAAAAAAAGGTTTGCAGGTCTGGCATGATTAGGAACAAAACAAACAACATGTGTTTTCTGATGAGTAAAGTAAAGCAAACAGGATGGACAACATGCTACGCTATGCTACAGGAATATGTGTTGAGCTGTTGCTGAAGCTTGGACGAGCTTTAAGGGTTAAACACTGATATAACATTAGTGTTCATGTGTTCCTCAGATGCTCGTTACATTTCCATTACCAAGTCTGACCAAGAGTCATTTAGTGGAATCCTGATGTCTATTCGCTGCTAGCTATTTCAAAGAGGGTAAAGAATCATTTAGCTAAAGGTTATTGGTTCTTGATTAAACAAATCATTTAATAAAACTTTGTTTGGCCAAATCATGTTTTATTCACCTCATAGATTTGCATTGTTAATTGGTCTGAAAACATTCCAATTTCTATAAATTAGTGAAAAGCTCATTTGATAATTTCCTAAATTTTTCCAGCAGGTTGAGCCAAACATCATCTAAATATTCAGGCTCAGCTTTGCAATCGCACCAAACAGGAGAAAGAACAGCGAGAAGATCCAGTTTGTCAAATTAAAATATAGTAACACCAGATTGGTAACTACAAACTAGAGCATAGTTCTTATTCATTTCAAAAAACTAACACTGTTTATTTAAAAGATTGGATGCCAACTATTTGTACTTAAACAGACCAGGAAGCAGATTTCTCATCTCCATCAGAAACTGCACATATGTTGGATGCTGATGGGAATTTTTTTAATATGTCATATTAAATTAGGCGTTCATTTCTGCATGTTTTTCTCCTACGAATTTAATGATAATATCACCACGGTCTGGATGCTGCGGGGCAGAGCCCTGCGGAGCGGAGGATGTGGGATTTCGGGGTAACAGGAGAAGCGGACCTGTAATCTTGACCCTGCCTCCACATGTCCGACCTTACTTCTGTGCAATGACTCCTGATTCTGCCTCTACCCCTCAACCAAGCTCTGTTGTTTAGGATCTGACCCTTTTTACTTTCCCGGAGCAAAGAGCTCCATCTCTCCCTTGGAAATCCAAGTTGGAGAATTTTCCTCTGAGTAAGTTTCTGCTCTGTTCTCTGTTCTCCTGTCTCAATTGAGCATCACTTAATTAGCTCTCAGAGTGATTGAAGCCTTCAGTGATGTCACCACTACTGTACACTTTATAGTGTTCTGGAATGAGAAGCAGTGGCAGCTGGCCAATAGAGGGCGCTAGGGGCTGCTCCACCCACCCAATGACCCTGATTAATATACATATATGTTTTATAATTTAATTTCAAATAAACATTTTAAATACTTCAAAATATATAAAAATATATTTCTTAGATGTGCAAGATACATATATAATCTCACCTTCTCCCGCTACAGCAAAGGCATTTTGTGGGTGATTGACAAGTCGACAAGCATTGGAGAGAGAGAGATCGCACAAGAAACATCCTTTTCCACGACCTGGTTTAGCTCCAAGGCTAGGCTAACTGCGTGCAGCGAGGCTAAAGCTGTGTCCTGCCTTCTCTACCTCTTTTTTCAATCATCAGGTTTTTAGTTAGCATGGATAGAGACAGCTAGGACTGATATATAGCACTTTTTAGAATAGGCAAAGAAGAATGAACAGTCTGGGATTCACATGGAAAATTATGGAATATAGTCTATTTCTTCTAGATGTTTGCTCATTTGCATAGTTGCTCTAAAACACTGGTGTAACTTTCTGAAGGACTGGTGTGGACATGTCCCCACCAACTCTGAAATGGGGGGGGGACATGTCCCCACCAATAATTTGTGTATTTGTGTTCAGCTCATTTACTTTAGCCAACAACAGCAACCTCAGGACGCACCTGGCTGTGTGTTCTGAGAGTTTCCAGTCAGCGTTTCTGTGTCGCTATCCCGCTGCTCCTGAGTCCCGCCTACTGATATGACATCATTGGATCCTCTGTCCAAGGCTCCACGTCTGTCACTCTATGATAGAACATGATTGGCTGTCGCTATTCACCTCGTCATCAGTAGCTCCGTGATTGGAGGACAGACGACACACAGTAGCATCATTAATATTAACCAGCAGCTACTGCAGGTTTGATTTCCAATAAAAAGTAGTAGACAGGTTGGTTTAAAACAAAAGATGCCACAGACATACGAGCTTTTTCAACAAAAAAAAGTGTAAGCAGGCTTGAAAATTAGTATTGTAATGAAATAAGTTTGACTAAAGCAGCTGTTTAAATAGTTTGTTCTTTGCTAGTTTAAAAAAAGCAAAATATCAGTTTTTTCCTGTTTATATTTGTTATTAATGTTGCTGGTGTTTCTTTGCTGTTACAAAAGAGCCACTTAAAGGAACCAGTCTATCTGTACATTATAATATTTTTAGTTTGTTACATTTGCATTCTCAACAATATGAAAGCACTGAATAAATGTATGGCGTTCAAATTTGTATTTGGGTTTATTTTTAGCTAAATACAAAAACCTACCAAAAGCCTTTAAATCCTGTAACTGCAGGGGGTCTGAAGAAAGAAAATCATCAACCAGTAAAGGTCTGGAGACATTTTTAATGATCTGTTACTTTAAACAGAATTTAACACTGAAATAAAATGAGGTCTTTATGAATCCATGATATACATTTAATTTTTTTATTAAAAAAATAATAATAAAGATATTTTTTCTATTTTAAAATCAAAAGTGGTTTTTCTTGAAGTAGGAAACAACAATAGTCTGGTTTATAGATAATTTCCTGATTTCTATAATTTCTCAAACCCCTGAACTGATCGTTTGTTATTTTCTTTCTTTTTTCTGTCTTAATGTTGGCAGTGGGCTTTAGGCTGCCCTGCAAGGCTTTAAACCTGGGTTTAACCAGAGACTAAGCCATTCTCAAGCACATATCAAGGTGCTCATTCTGAGCCTGGATCCAGATTTATTGTTGATTCTGTTCATGGTGGAGAATCCTGCTTCACAGCAGCAGGTTGAGCCAAACATCCTCTAAATGTTCAGGCTCCGCTCCGGTCCGGCCGGGTCCAGATCCGCTATTGCAATCTCACCAAACAGGAGAAAGAACGGCAAGGAGATCCGGTTTGTTAAATTAAAATATAGTAGCAACAGATCGGTAACTACAAATTAGAGCATAATTCTTATATATTTCAGAAAACTAACACAGTTTATTTCAAAGATTGGATGCAAACTATTGTTACTTCAACAGAAAAGGAAGATTTCTCATCTCCATCAGAAACAGCACATCTGCTGGGTGCTGATGGGGATTATTTAATATGTCATATTAATTTAAGCAGTCATTTCTTCATGTTTTGTTCCCACGAATTTGATGATAATATCGCGCATGCTCTCCTGAAGCTCGGAGGATAAGTCGGAGCGCAGCGATACAGGAGGAACAGCGGAGGCTGGAGGCTTTGCTTTGAGCAGGTCTGGATGCTGCGAAGCGGTGACGGAGGATGTGGGATTTCAGGGTAACAGGAGAAGTGGCGCAAGTGACATTTAGACACTGTCGTCAGACAACATGCAGTAATTTATAAATGATTTAAATCAGGTTGGGTCCGGATTAGCCAGCGGGTGGATGTGGATGTGGATCCGGACCGCGGTCCGCTAATCGGTGACCTCTGCCTTATAGTGTCCCCACCAACTTTCATTACAAAGTTACACCCTTGCTCTAAAATAAACACATTCTCAGAAAATAAAAAGTTTTTATATAAATAAAAAATATAAAGCTGACTAATAGCTTCTCCATTATTAAACTGCTACCTTATTTGTTAGGTTTGTGACGCCATATTGGACCATGCAAAACACAGATTTACCTTCACAGCCTCAGAAGGACAAGATATATGGACAAAAAGTAAACCTGGAGATGAAAGATGTTTTGTTTTTAGAAAGTGTTTTTATAATGTTTTTGTTGTTGGCATTCATATAAATATACTGTTGTGATAACTTAGTATATGTTTGATTGGTTTTTGGTATATGTCTATTTTGAAGTTATAGCGCCCCCAGGAGGGCCATAGCTGCGACTGATAAGAAGTGACAAGACCCCTTTAAGTTGGAATAAGAATAAAGTTGTTTATTCAGAAGCCGATGAACCAAAGTTAATATTTCATTATATCCTTATGGAGTGACACAGATCAGTCAGATGCTGCTTTCCTACCTGGTAGCAGAGGGTCCAGGTCCTTTACTGAAGTCTAGAGGGTGTCCTTTGGACCCATCAATCCTCACAGAGGAACGTTCTGCTCCGTCCTCCTTCACATCAATATTCTCCATCTTCTACACTTCAATCAATCTGAGAGAGAAAACAGAACCAGTGCTTCAGGTCCAGTCGGTGTGTAGAGAACCAGAGAAACATAGTTTTAGCTCCTACCACCTTCTCCTCCTTTACATCAGACACTCTGATGTTGGGAGTAAAGACCTACTGGTTAGAACAGAGTTTGAGTTCCCGCTCCTGGTTAATCCTACAACCGAACCCTCTGGGTCCATGAGGAAGACCCTTAGCCCCAGTGTTTCAATTCTATTCTATTCAATTTATTTCTATAGTTCCAATTCACATCATGTCATCTCAGGTCACTTTATAGAGACAGTTCAACCAGATCATCCAGTCATATTGATTCAAAGTGTTCTATCTGAAGAAAACCATTCCATACCATGCCAAATCATTGACTCTCCAGCAATCCCTCACACTAAGCATGCTTGTAGCGACAGTGGAGAGGAAAAACTCCCTTTGAACAGGAAGAAACCTCCAGCAGAACCAGGCTCAGTGTGAGCGGCCATCTGCTGAGGCCCACTGGGGTTCGTATTTCATTAAAATGTTTGTTTGCAACGACCATTGCAGTTGATAATCTTAAGGAAATTAGAGTTAAAACTGTCTGAAATCAGAGGGAAGTCAGATGTAATCAAGGTAGTGACTTATGCTGGTTCTGAACACAGGAGCCTATTGACCTGCTGCTATAAGCTCCTGTTAGAAACCCTTAGTTAAAGAAGCGGTTCTGGAACATTTCAGGTTTAGACTTCTTTTGGAAGAAGATTGAAGCCAAGTCCGAACCAATGAGAGACTAGACCATCAAGAAAAACCAATGAAAACTCATTGCATTTTGACATCCGTCTAAACATCTGCATCACCTGAGGAGCAGGTGAGCAGCAGCTTCCATTGAGGATGTACTGATCCAATGTGGATATTGGAAAATTGTTGAAATCAAATATAAACAAACTGCTCTGCAGCTAAGTTCTCCAATGTAAGCAAGTTAATAGAAACACTGCCCTTCTTTCAACTCCTGTTCAAAGTTATTATAACGTTTTGGTTAATTAAAAAGGAGTCAGTTCCTCTCGTACCTATAGTTTCTGGCTGTTGTTCTCTGTTCGATTAATATGACAGAATCTATAAAAGAAGTAATAAATATTACAAATATCAAGTCATAAATATAATGACTTGATGGCAGAATCTCAGAAAGAACTAATTGGGTCTGTTAATCCTGAACCAGTTTAACTATAGAAAAGTCTACCATGTCCATTTGAAACCTTCTTTTTGCTCACATCATTATAATCTATGAACTCATGCAGTGTTTGCCCACTGACTAAACCAATAAAAAACCAGTCTGGTTTAGAGGATAAAAATGTAATATAAAGTTAAGGAAGCTGCTTAATATAACAAACGAGCTGCTCCTCTACTCTTGACCTGCACTGCCTGGCTGCTAGCACGGTACTGTTTCCAAAAATGCTCATCATACTTGGTATGACTGTCATTTTGAATATTCATTTTCCAAGTTTCTTGCTGTTCCTTCTGCTCATTTGCCATATTTCATACAACAGTCATGATAAATTGTCGGTTATTAGATTTGGACAGATGCTGAATGACCATATTTCTGAACATATCCAAGCTGATGTGGACTGGAATTGATAACAAATCAACCCAACATATAATTTGAAAATATCAAATCTACATAATGTGTGTATCCTACATCCGTGGGTCATAAAACACCTCCTTAGTTTCTTAATGAAGCCTATATGGTGTAACTTGCAGTTGAAAAAACAAACCTCTAGCTGCAACAATCAGACAAACTAATGTGGTTAAAAACTAATGTGGTTGCAAAATGCACAAAAATAGAGCATAAAATTCGTCTTTATGCAGATGATGCTTTACTTTATCTCCAGCACTCAAACACTTGCCTCTCTCAAGTGATTAGATTACTAGAATCTTTCTCAAAAGTCTCAGAATACTCTATAAATTGGTCTCAATCTATAGTACTACCAATTAATTGCTCTCTACAGAATCCCTCAGGTCTACAATCAGGAAATATTAAATATTTGGGAATTACTGTGTCATCTTAACTAGCTGATTTACCAAAACTCAACCACATCCCTCTTTTAAAAAATATAGAAGAGGACCTAGAAAGATGGAAATCGCTTCCGATCTCCCTTATAGGTAGGGTAGCCTCAATTAAAATGATGGTCTTACCCAGAATAAACTACCTATTTTCAATTATCCCAAATAAACCATCAACCGAATGGTTTAAATCTCTAGATTCTTCCATCTCTAAAAAGCTAAAAAAATGTTTTACATGTAAATTGTAAAGCAATGTTTTAGTACACTCCAATTACTAAGGGATTTCCTATTGAAGCTTGATTCCAATTATACTATATTAACTAGAAATTTAAACTGGGACTGAGTTATAGTGAAAAATCTAATGAGTTTAAAGCTGTATGTGATCACTGTAATGTAACACAATTAAGAGCATTTCCCTCTTTTCCAAATAATAAATGTCTATAAAATCAACACTGAATGATTTGATTTCAACAAATGTCCCACATAAATACTGATCAACCAGTAGTGGTGTCTAAAGTTCACACTTTGTTACTTCAGTAGAAGTATAGATACTGCCGTTTAAAAACACTCTGGTAAAAGTAAAAGTATCAACTTGACCTCTTTACTCAAGTAAAAGTGAAAAAGTATAAAAGTATAAAGTAACTTTTTTTTTAAAACAGCCAGATGCCACAATATGAACTGAAAACTCAATTAGATAGGGCCAAGGATGAGGGATCGTAGCATGGCATAGACAATTCACGCTAGCAGTTTGAAGAACACCTGCTTGCTTCTGATGGTTTCCTTTAGCTAACCAATGAGTGTTTGCGTTCTATGACTCATCCAATCACACTAGTTTTCACTAGATGTGGGCGGAGCCAATGATCTGCATTGGATGGAGCACATGACGGGAAATAAAGATTTAGAAACATTAAACCAGGGGTAACTAATAAAAAATCAGTGGGTCTGAATAAAGAAAATCATCAACCAGTAAAGATCCAGAGACATTTTTAATGATCTGTTACTTTAAACAGAATTTAACACTGAAATAAAATGAGGTATTTATGCATTCATGTTATGCATTGATTAAAAAATAAATAAATAAATATTGCCTTAAATTGCATCCCATGCTATCTCAGAGGAGTTGACTGTATTCCTGTATATCCATCAGTAGTTAAAGGTCAAGGGTCAGCAAATGCTAATTCTGCCTGTAAAACAATGACAGCGTAATATGATCTGAAGCCTCATTTGGAGCTTCTAAACAGGCTTTTGAAAAACTTCTATAATTTGCTGCTGTAATGTTATATATTTTTAGAATAAAAAACTAGCAGATGTGCATAATCAAAAAATAACAGAAATACAATTATAGAGCATTCAGTATTGTAAGAAAGCCCACACTGTTTCTGAATAAATACATTATTGTATGAGTTACTGTAAGTTCTTTTCCATTTATGGCTCTTTCTTTGTAAGTGTGAATTGTCCCATGCTCCTGAATGCACCATAGCTATCTGACGCTCGTGAATGCATCACACTGGTCTGTGAACGCCGTGCTGTGTAGACACACGTTTGATTTTCTGCATAAGGCAAAGCTTTGCAGTTTCCAAATTCCCGTCGGCATCACTGTTTATTGTTGTGTGTGAATAACAAGAGACCAAAACAAATAAATCAGCCGTACCTTAGACACAATCTTTGGATTTAATGTTGTTCATAACACCCATACTTTTCTAAATGAATCTGCCAAATAACCACATTTTTATTCCAACGAGATAATTATTTAAATGTTTTTATATCATTAATATAACCTCAAGTAGCTCCATTGGTCATATTTTAATCCGTCTTCCTCGTCGATAGTTGCAGTTGTACAGAGCGAGGAGCGGTCCAGCGACTGGGGAAGCGTATCTCCGCAGTCATGCACTTTTCAGCATAACACCAAACCGCGGTCCGCTAATTCGTGACCTCTGAATTAAACCGAAGCCAAGAGTAAATAATAACGTTTGTTTTAAAATGTAAGGAATAGAAAGTACAGATACTTGTGTGAAAATGTAATGAGTAGAAGTAAGAAGAAAAATAAGTAATGGAGTAAAGTATAGATACCTAAAAACTGTAATTAAGTACAGTATTTGTACTTCTTTACTTGACACCTCTGTCAACCAGGGTCTTTTGCAATGATCTTAGTGACCTGTATTATTCGTGGCACTGGGGTTGGACTATCTGTCCACTCTGCACTCCTGCTCAGCTCTACCTCACCTGTAATCAGTTCTAAACTGGTTTCACCTGTTTATAAGCCCCGTTCAGATCAGCTACCAGTGCCAGATCGCCTTGAACCTACTGGTGAGAACCTCCCATCCATTCTTTTGCAAACCTGTCTGCCTGTCTGTTGCCCGACCTGATGTGCTTTCTGTCACCAAGCCTGCCTGTCCCTGTTTTGCCTTGTCCCAGTCAGATTGATTCAAAGTTTTCTATCTAAGGAAAACCAGCTGATTGCATCGACTCATTGACTCTTCAGCAATCCCTCACACTAAGCATGCTTGTAGCGACAGTGGAGAGGAAAAACTCCCTTTGAACAGGAAGAAACCTCCAGCAGAACCAGGCTCAGTGTGAGCGGCCATCTGCTGAGGCCCACTGGGGTTCAAGGAGACAGACATAGAAAAAGAGGCATAGAAACAAGCAAGCAAGTTAGTCACCATCAGAGAAACAAAGGTGTTGATGGCAGCAGCACAGCTGATATTTCTCTCCAGGATGGAGTCACAGCCAAACAGGAACAGACCAGATGAAGCTACTATGAGAAAAAGCAGAGAGAGCAGAACGTTAGAGATTGAACTAACAGATTCTGCAGAGTGGGAGAATAGAGATAGAATGAAGGAGAATGATGAAAAAGGGGTCCCTATGTCCTCCAGCAGTCTAAGCCTATAGCAGCAGAACTATAGAGATAGATCAGGATAACCTGAGCCACTCTAACTATAAGCTTTATCAAAAAGGAAAGTTTTAAGCCTAGTCTTAAAAGTAGACAGGGTGTCTGCCTCACGGACTAAAACTGGTAGTTGGTTCCACAGGAGAGGAGCCTGTGTTAGGGTTTCTGTTTGTGGAATATGTTTTTTGTTTTCTTTTAGTGTCTCCATCCATCCACTAAATGGTGCCCTTTTTCCCTGTTGGCCTGGGGGTCCTTTTCCTGGTTACCACCCACACCTGCAGCTCGTTCATTACCAGAGGAGTATTTGAGCAGCGGACTGTCAGCACCTCAACGCCAGAGTGTTTGCCAGTGTTGGGTACTCTTGCCTCTCTGAGATTAGCTGAGTTTAACCTTTGAGTTTTGGACTTTCTGAGTCCTAAGATCTTTGTCTAAGATTCCCTTTGTCTCCTTTCTGGTCTCCGGCAGGATTATTTCCTTATCAACAGGATAAACCTGGTCCTTCAAGCCTTGGAAAGAATCTATGTGTCTCTCTGAGACTAAGGAAAACATCCACCACTTCAGTTTGTAGTCCACTTCAGGAAAACACGTTGACAGTCTGCTGCGCTGCTCCTCTGGACCTCTACAAGTCTGCCTGTCCACGCCTCCAGCAAGTTATCTCCTTATCTGATTCATCCCCACAAACAGGAACCACGGAGCTACCACACGTCATCTACTCTAAGTCCTTCCTGGCTATGTTTTCAGTATCAACCTGAAAATCCCACGGACCTTGAACTCATCACTCTGATCTCCCTCTAGAGTTTTCGGTTCCGGTTCACCTGAAGACTGGATATTTCCCAAGCCTAGAATCCTTGATTTATGTCCCTCTCTGTGTCATTATCTCAATAAACTGTTAATCTTTTCCCCTGCCACTGAGTTGTATCTGCATGTGGGCAAAATATTTGAAACCCATCATGACAACTGATAACTAAAAGATCTGCCTCCCATTCTACTTTTAGAAGTTCTAGGAACCACTAGTAAACCTGCAGATTGAGAGCGAAGTGCTCTGTTAGGAACATAAGGAACAATCAGATCTCTGATATCAGATGGAGCTTGGCCATTTAAGGCTTTATATGTGAGAAGGAGGATTTTAAATGCTATTCTGGATTTAACAGGAAGCCAATGAAGAGAAGCCAGGATAGGAGAGATATGATCTCTCTTTTTCATTTTCATCAGAACTCTGGCTGCAGCATTTTGGATCTATCTATCAGCCCTCACTTCCACCGAGAGACCCTTAATCTGGACACCTGAAGATGAACTTGCCTTCTGCAAACTCAAGAAAAGGTTTGTTAACAAACCCATCCTCATCCATCCTGACCCCCTCGTCCAATTCCCTTTGGCGGTTGATGCCTCAGACACTAGCGTTGGAGGAGTCCATTCACAACAGGCCAGATCTAACAATAAATTGCACCCCTGTGCCTTCTTTTTCCAAGAGATTCACTCCTACAGAAAAGAACTATAACATTGGTGACTGTGGCATCATTGCGGTGCCTGGCTGCAGCGATGCCACTCTTGGCAATCCCATAAAATATGCTGTTCAAAATTTACAAACAAGGCATCGATCCTGCATCTATGACCGTCTGTTGGATCTACGGTCACAAAATGCTTTAAGTACAGCCACTCTTGACCATTTAAAAAGCTGTGGTGTGCAACGGATGGATGTAAACAAAACAGCAGGCTCACTGACCAGGCCAGCCTGGAGGAAGAGATGTGCAGGACAGAGGAAGCGAGGCTGCAGAGGGGGGCTTACGGCATACCTAAGGAGGAACCCCCAGAGACCCCTGCTACCATCAATCCTGCTCTCCAATGTCTAACCTCCAACATAATCTCGGAATCAAACTTTGTTCAAAAAAGGAGATATGAGTGACTGAATCTTGGCTTCATTTATCGATACCAGACAATGCCGTTAACCTAGAGGGGCTCACATTATACCGCGCTGACAGATCCAACAAACTAAGCTGTAAGACTGGAGTTTGTGGGCTTTGTATTTACATCAACAACAGCTGGTGTAAAAATTCTAGATCCGTCACCAATTTTCTATCTCTGAGCTCTAATCTGCACCCAGAGGGTGTTTTCATCATTGCTGGGGATTTTAACCAGGCTAACTTGAAGACTGTCACCCTCATTCTACCAACATGTGGACTTTGCAACTGGGGTTGAAAACACTTTAGACCTGGTTTACTCTAACATCAAAGATGCATTCAGAGCAGCCCCCCGCCCCACCTCGGGTCATCAGATCACCTATCTGTGGTGTAATGCTATGTGACGTTTTTTATTTTAAAAAGCAACAGAATATAGAAGGGGGGTTTCCGGTGCCTCACGGCTGTCGCTATTTAGTTAAGTGCATGAGAGACAGAAGCGGTAGCTCTGTGTGACACATACCTGTTAATAAAAGAACAACGTGACAGACGTCAGCATCACAAAGAACATCACCAACCGGGCCAACCAACCATCCTGGACCACCCCAACATTTGACCCGTTCCAGTTCGCCTACCGATGGAACCGCTCCACTGAGGACGCCATCTCTGCTGCTCTCCACCTGAGCCTGGCACACCTGGAGGAGAAGAACACCCATTTGCTTGGACTTCCTGTGGAGGATGAGGAGAGCCCACCAGCCCCCCCCATCCTCCCCACCTTCTCCAGAAGCACCATAGAGAGCGTTCTGAGCAGCTGTCTCACTGTGTGGTGTGGAGGCTGCAGCGCCTCAGACTGGAAGAAGGTGAGAACAGCAGAGAGGATCATGGGGGCTCCTCTTCCCTCCATTAAAGACATTTCATCCCAGCGCTGCGTGTCCCGAGCCCGTGACATCATCAATGACCCCTCACCCCCCCCCCCCCCCCCCCACCATGGACTGTTCTCCCTGCTGCCCTCTGGGAAGAGGCTTCACAGCATTCAATGCAGGACCAGCAGGTTCTGCAGCAGCTTCTTCCCCACCGCCATCACACTGATGAACTGATGAGAAACTCTAAATCACAGACTCTGCATCACACTGATAACACCAAACCATCAATACTGCAGATTAGCACCATATATATTAATGCTTTGAATTTCTAATCAATGCGGTTTTGAACAATACTTTTTTTCTCCCACACTGTTTACATTTGATTACTGCTGAAGTTTAAGGAATGGAAATGTCATAAGAGCTGCACAAAACTCTATTGACATTCTGTATATACTCTGTTTACAAAACAAAGCTCTGCAGACACACAGGTAGGAAATACGTCAGCCAGCCAGACAGGCAGGCAGCCAGGCAGATAAAAAAAGGGAAAAACTTCTCTATATGTTCTTACCATTTTTTTAATCTAACGATACTCAGATGAAGATGAAACAGCTGACAGTCCTGGAAAGTTTTAAAAACAAAGATGGAGGGAAGGAAAAGAGGTAAACGTTCTGCAAAAAGTACCCTGATGTGTTTCATCATAACTAATCATAATTCTTTCAGATCCATGTTCTGTATTGATTCAGATGGAGGGACTGCAGAAATTACACCAGAATATAGTTTCTTAGCCTCACATTTACCATGTCAGGTGTCACTAACCTTCCAAGTCAGGTGTCAGAGCTGTTTGCTTGTCCCTGATCAGACCTGGAACCTGCTGAGGAATGAGGAGTAACAGGTCAGTCGGGGATTTTCTCTGGTAAAATAAAACGGTTTGTTTCCTGCTTCTCTATCAGTGAAAAACAACAACATTCGCTGTTTCCTGTAAAGAAACTTCAAGCTGAAGGAGAACCAGACGGACTTCTGCTGCTGCTTCTATTTACAATCTATAGAGACAAACCCACTGAGAGGAAAACCAGGAGAAGTTTAACACTCACCTTGATCCAGATGTTTGCTGCTCTGATCTACACCGACTGGAGTCTGACCCTGACCGGACCCGTTTCTCCTATTATACCTGACTGTCAGGAGGCTCCGCCCCTTCTCACAGGACAGGTGGGTCTACCTTTATGGAAAGCTTTTCTGCTCATCATTAAATCACCCAGTTCACTCCTGAGATATGTATATATTTAGTAAATAGGTGCTGAATGATTGCTGAGATTCAAACAGTTCTTCAGATGTTTGTTTATTTCTACACGAGGAAATGTTAAAATGAGGGATAAGGAAAGAAGATCGGTGGCTGGAGAAGAAATTCCTTTTCTTGGAATTCAAGGAACTCAGTTTAAACATCTGAGCTCTCTGAGAAAAATCTGACATTTTAATTCATTATTCTCATTAATTAAACCTGTGAATGAAATTGAATTATTTATTCAAAATGTCTGACTCTCTGATGCCATGCAGTCAGACCCTGAACAACTCCTCTCCTCCTATAAACCTCTATATACTGATGGGATTCTGCTCTGACTCTGGTGTCAACTAGATATTGACTGATGCAGGTTTTTGAAGCAAATACTGATTATTTCTACATCAGTCTAACATCCCAGATCTGTGTTGCTGAGATTTATGGGCTGATTCTTAGAGCCTAGATTGTTTTTTTTTGTCTGTCTAAATGATAGAAATGACACGATGATAATAAATGTTAGATTAATTTTTCCCTCAAAAAAAGCAAAATTAGAAAAAAATACCAACAGAAATCTAATGTGGGGAGCATCAATACCTGATTGACCTGATCTGAAACTAAAGCTGCTGAATGAACTAATGATTCATCAAAACATGAACAGTTTAGCTGATCCAGGAAAAAAACACAATATTTGCCAAAACTATTATTATTGGTCTTTATTCTACTGTTGGCTGACAGACCCAGACTGCTCTACAGGAAACTCAGAACAATCTCTAAGTGTGACTCATTTATTAATATTCAGTCTGTCATATATTGATAATAATAATAATAATAAAATAGATTTATACTGCACTTTTCATCAAAAAGACCTCAAAGTACTACAAAAAAGAAAAACATTAAAAAAGAAATACATTAAAAATAATAATAATAATAAAAGCTGTTTTAAAAAGAGAGAAAAAAAACATTTAAAGAGGACCAAAAAGAAATGTTTTAAAGCTAAAGTCTGTAAGTTTTTAAAAATCACTTTTTTGTCATATTGGCTAAAACTGTCCCTATGCCCAGACAGCAGTACATGTGATACGTAACCTGTGAAAAAACTGCTTCAATTGGTCCCGCCTACTGCCTACAGCCAGAGGAGCGTCTGATCGAGTGTCAATCACAGCTCACACACGCTGATTCCCGCCCCCCACCGCTTAACCTGCCGCAGCGCCCGGCTGCCGCAGTCAGGAGGACGCGCGTGGAAGTCATGGCGGAGCGAAGGCCACCAGCGAAAGAGAAACTGCCCTTACTGCCACTGCCGACAACTGCTTGCACGGCAAACTTCGGTATAACCAGCATCTTATATCTAGCTGCTTGGAGGTGAGTGTTATCGCTCTTACTGGTTCACACTCCATGCCGCGTACGCTGCTTGGACGCTTCTGGTCGCATGCGGTAGCCGTGCAGGTGCTGTGAGAGGGGTGGGGCTTGGAGGTGGGGCATGAGTGAAGCAGGGAGGGTGGGGGAGTGGCGTGAAACCTGTTTTTCTTCAAATTTTCAGTCGAAGTCTGCTCTCTTCTCAAAGTTACAGACTGCAGCTTTAAGGCCTTTTTTAAAACACGGTGGATTGAGGTTCCCTCAAAGTGTCAGGGAGGGCATTCCACAGATGTGGGGCAGCAGCACAAAATGCTCCCATTGTTCTGAGTCTGGTTCTGGGAGTGTGGAGCAGGTTTGAGTGAGTGGAGCGAAGGGAGCGGGTGGTGTTCCAGTGTGGTGAATGGAGAATGGAGGTAATGTGATCATGTTTCCATACTCTCATCAGGATCCTAGCTGCTCAACTCAAAAGTGAGTTGTGAGTCCATTCTTACTAACTGTTGGTGAGGGCGGGATGTTAGTTCCAGAAAAAGTGATGCTGGTTATGGATGATGATTTGGTTTGATGAGGAGGTCCAACCAGGATGGCTTCAGTTTTGGACCTATTGAGTTGAAGAAAGTTTTGCTCCATCTGTACATTTATCTCCTCCAGAAAGGTGGTGAGTTTTGATGGGGATGACTGTGAGGGTGGGGGGTCAGCTGTGACATTTACATAGAGCTGTTTGTCATTAGCATAGCAGTGGAATGAGATATTGTGGAGGCTGATGATTGGGCCAAGGGGGGTAAGGTAAAGGATGAAGATGATGGGGCCAAGGACTGACCCCTGGGGGACGCCACACGTAACTGTGTGTGGATTTGATTCAGAGTGGCCTAGGGAGATGTATTCTGTCCGGTTGTTGAGATATGATCTCAACCGACTGAGAGCAGTGTCATTTAGTCCAGTAGTGAGGTGGAGCCGGTTTAACAGAATGCCATGGTCGACAGTATCAAATGCAGCAGAAGGGTAAACAGATACATCAAGTAAAATATTTATTTGAATTCTGGTGTAATTTGCAAGATGCATGTCCACCGTGAGAGACATAATCTAAAAAACAAATCCAGGAATCACAATATGATTTTTTTAACTATTCATTTGTATGATACAGCTGCAAAATAAGTATTAGCTGTCTATCAGCTAGAACTCTGACCCTCAAAGACCTCTTAGTCTGCCTTCAAAATGTCCACCTCCATTTATTCTGCTAAATTAGATGCACCTGTTTGAGGTGGGTAGCTGCATAAGGACACCTGTCCACCACAGACAATCAGGACGAATCCAGCTACTAACATGGCCACGACCAAAGATTTAATGACATACTCTTGGCAAATGACCCTGGTGAAAATTTTATTCTTTTCCTTCTAGATTTAACGGCAGCCTTTTACCCAGTGGATCACAACACTCTAATGTCTCGGTTAAACCGCCTTGTTGGGATTCGTGGTCCTGCACTGAGCTGTTTCAGTTCCGATCTTTCCTATAGGAGTGTGAGCCTTGGAAACACTGAATCTGGCTCCGCTCCTCTTCCTTATGAGGTTCCACAGGGTTCAGTGTTAGGACCCCTTCTCTTCTAGTTGTTCTTGCTGCCTAAGCCACCAGCATCTAAGCATGCACGGCATCTCTTATCATTGTTTATACTGATGATAGTCAGATATATGCATCTATTGATAAGGAAATACCTTCTTCCTTTCACCCGTAATAGCATGTCTTAAGGACATTAAAGCCTGGTTGGCTGTGAACTTTAATTTTTTGTGTCAAAGGTTAACGTCTGCTTTTCAAACGTGGGTTTTAAGATGGACAGTGATATATTATATGATCAGTAAATCATCTTTGTAGCAAAGTCCAGCTTTTATCATATCAGACAGTTGGCCATGGTCAAACCCTTTCTTGCACAGCAGCACTTTTGAAACATTAATCCATGCTACGTTACATCTCGGCAGGATCACTGCAATGCATTTCATTTTAGGCTGCGCCAGTCCTCCCTCATACATTTCCAGTTGAAGCAAAATGCAGCCGCACACCTTTTAACTGGAGTACGTCAAAGGAAGCACATCACTCCCATCTTCGTCTCCTTCCATTGGCTAACATGCCGGTCCCACAGCAAGGAACCCCCCCTTTTGCTCCTTCAGTCTCTTCAGGCATCTGAAACCTGCCTGTAACTCACAGAAATTCCAACTGTTCTGTTCGTAAGGCTGGTTTATACTCAGAAATCAGTGTGTGTGTCGCAGTTAATGCAGAAATGCCCCGCCCCATTCCGCAGACACTCTGCTGCACCTTTTCACAATTGTAGGTGACCGCAGACAGTGCCGCAGACAGGAGGCATCTGATTTCTCAAATCTCCATCCACTCTACACCACACGTACCTTGCCGGCTTGTTTGGTTTGTATGACCACCAATGTGGAAAACGACTCGTGGACCAGCTAGAAGAGCAAGGTGCACGAGAACGCTGGGACCCCTCTTCCACTTGGATCTCTGCTGTTTTTGGCCCTCATGTCCCTCCGTTGTCACACAAACTTGCCCCCACTTCCTCACCGCCTCGGCCGTATCTAGACCCACAGCTAGTTCCTGATTGGCCCTCTGGGGTTCTGGCGTGGAATAACATAGCGCAGACCACGCTTCAATATTGGGCATAAATTAAAAATATCTGTGACAAGCTCACTGCGACACACTGCTGCAGGAGGATAACCAGCCCATTACAGCAATTTGGTTGTGAAGTTAGCCTCCAGGTCCACCGAGCCTTTGATCAGTCCGCAGGTCCTGGTGCTTGGTCTGAGGTCTTCCATGATGCCCATTCAGCACACCTTTTCTGTTTTGCTTAGGAGTAAAGCAGGAAAAGCACAAACCTGAAATTAGTCGCATTCAGCCTTATTTCTCATAGGCTCTGTTTTCATTGTATCTTAAGGGAAAAACAGGAAAAGCACAAACCTGAAATTAGCCAAAAATCACTTGCCTCTCTGTTTCAGGAAGACATTGCTGAGGTCTGCATGCAGACAGGTAAGAAAACAACGTCCCTTCCTGCCTGCTGAAACCGTTGGGCTTGAAACCAACATATTCTTAATGTTTACATACTTCTTATGCATGAATGTCCTGAAATTTAGACTTTTGGTGGACAGATAAATGTGAATGAATATGTTTTTTACTTGTATGGAGACACGTTTCAGTCTATATGCTACAGTCAGTGTCCGATGAATATATTCTCTGCTCAGTGGATGGCATTGCCTGATTTTTCTATCAACACCGTTCTAGATCATTTCTAACACTGTAGTTCTTAAACTTAGAACCTGCACCTTGTGAAAAATCCCTCCCCAGCCTATTTTCACATTACTTGTCCCAGAGTAGGTTTGATTATGTAGGGAAACCTGCATAATTCTAAATAGATTATTTCTCAAACTAAGCAGGGGATATAGATCTCAGCCACTTAGAAGCTGGAACCTCCTGCAAATCCCCTCCCCTGCATATTTTACCCAAATATTGCCTGACTGATATGAAACTCATAATATTGTCTATGACAGCAGGAATCATCATGTATAAAAAACTGAAACTTCACATTTATATAAATACATTACAGACGAAAAATTTGGACACACCTTCTCATTCAAAGAGTTTTCTTTATTTTAATGACTATGCAACTTGTAAATTCACACTGAAGACATCAGAACTGTGATTTAACACGTGGAATTATATACATAACAAAAAGTGTCAAACCACTGAAAATATGTCTCATATCCTAGGGTCAGCGGCTTACGGCCAGACCACCCTGAACACACATGATCCCGTCTGATCGCGGAAGCTAACCAGGTTAGACCTGGGATGGAAGACCGCCTTGGAATACCAGGTCCATAAAGCTTATTTTTAGGGGAGTGGTGGCCTAGTGGTTATTCCCACTGTGTTTTTTATTCTGACTTGCTCTCAGTGTAGGAGGATGCTTAGTCTCTGTCTCCTTCATCCTCTGCTCCCTTTGGACCGTTTGCATATCTTCCAAAACTGCCAATTACGTATCTAGTTAGCAGGTCCCTCAATGCCAGTGATCAGATTCTCTAAATGGGAAGACAGGGTAAATGTCAGTCGAGGACATAGAATAAGTGTACATAATTAAAATTTTGATGAAAGAATTTCTGTTGTTTGCAGTTGGTGGATAGCTGCCTATATCAGGAGCTGGTCTGGCCACTGAGAGGCTGTCTGGCTGAAATGTTATAGGAACAGAACTGCACAGGATGGCCGGCTGTCTGATGTTCCCATGTATGTATGCAACCTTGATTTCAATGTAATAAAATTCACATACAGCAAATCAGCAATTAGAAGAGTTTTAATGATAAAATATTTCAAGTCTTTGGTGTTAAAACCTCTGTGGAAAAATCAGTGCTGAAATGTACTTTAAATGTATGCATGGACTGAGGAATGAGAACAGGGATGAATCCACCCAGGCCTAAACGTGAATAAGCCTCAGGTATTCCATATGAAGATCCATGATGAGCAAGCATAGAGCGACAGTGGAGAGAAAAAGAACTCCCCTTTCTGAAGAAACCTTTGGCAGAACCAGGCTTAACATGATGGTCTTCTGGCAGACCAGCTGGGGATGCTCTGTCAAAGCAGTAGGATTCCAGAGGAATTACTCCAGTGGGGATCAGGGAAGCAGCAGTGTGGAGAAGGGGCCAGATAAATTAGTGACGAAGGTGGCGAAGGGGATACAGGGTTGGATAAGGGTCGTCTTAGTCAAATCTGACAAACTATCCAGCTGTGCAGGAGCAGGCTGAGGTATGGATTATGCTATTAGAGGCTGAGCTCCTTTGCAGTGATCAGGCCCCTCCTTAAAACCTTCTCTGACTCTGTGGAGGCCTCAGCCCTCCTCTACACTGTTGTCTGCTGAGCCCCTGGCAGCGCAGAGCGGGACAGAAAGAGACTGAATAAGCTGGTGAGGAAGGCCGTTTCTGTCCTAGGCTGCACTCTGGACACGGTGGCTGAGAGGAGGGAGCTGTCCAAGCTTCCATCCATCATGGACGCCACCTTCCACCCTCTGCAGCAGACTGGAGAGGAGCTGAGCAGCTCCTTTAGTCAAAGACTTTTACAGCCTGTTTGGAAAAAGGAGCGCTACTGCAGGTCATTGATTCCTGCTGCAACCAGACTCTACAATGAGACGCTACAACCACAATAACTGCTGCTATGGAGAATAATTACTATTTAATACTCTGTGAAATAACCTGTTTCTCTATATGTGACACCCTGTGCAATAACTATATATATAAATAACTCTCTATATAAATACCAATCTAATACCCTGTGCAATGAACTGTATAATAATCCAGTTATTAAAAAAAAAACTGTCCTATGTGGAGATAATGTACATATCCATACTGTAAATTTCTCCACTGTGAGATCAATAAATTCCATCAATCAATCAATGAAGTCTTTCAAGCTGATTGGCTGCAGGTCATTGCTGATTGGCCTCTGAAGATGAATGAGCCTCTGATGAATATGGGTAGATGTTTCTGTTTATTCAGTTAAACTTCAGCCAAGGCTTCATTGAACCAGGAATTCCTCACTGAGATTACATCTTATTTACTAACTGGACTTGGGTCTGAATTTATTCAGATTAGTTTGGTCCCACCTTTATGGAGCAGAAGTACAACGGCAGACAGCCAGACCAAAGTCATCTGATCTGAGCTAAATATAGAACCTGAAGCAACAACATGCTTGTTAAAACTACAGTCCCTCATAACACAAGAAGGGAACTTACCTCATAGGGACTTTTCCCTCCACTGAAAGAATTTATGGTCTTCCAGAATTTCTGAGAATTATTTCATTGTAAAAATCATCAGGAATCAAATAATCTTGGAGAAAGTTGTAAATTCAGATCTGGTTAAAATTTATAATGTCTGTGTTTTATTCTTTCTTTTATGTGTTGCAACGAAACTGAAAATGTACCCGACAGGAGTGGCCCTACTGGCAGCGTGATAAATACAACTATTCTACTTTATTGTATTTCATTCCATTTTTTTGTATTTTATTCTATTCTAGTTTATTCTATTCTATTCTGTTTTATGTATTTTGGTTTAGTGCTTTATAAATAAACAGAATTAAGTTGAATTTAACATATTCCTAATGAAACAGATAAATCATCAGATTTTTATATCAAGTGGACCTAATTGATAGTTGAACACCTTTAAAATAAAAAGTGGTCTTTCCAGTCTGTTTTATTGATGCTGAGTTTGGATCACATTTGGGTCGAAGACGCTGCGGCCAAACCGAAAACCAGGAAACGGCTGAGAAGGAGGAACTGCATCCAAAAAATGAGCAAAAGAAAAAGAAAGTTATAAATGACCTTATTAGAAAGGACTCTGATTGGTTGGCTTTTGTAATGACATCAGATTATTCATATTTGTCAGCTTGTATTCAGTTTAATAATCAGAATCTATAGAGATCAAAGTTTATATCCTGGAAACCGGTGTTCCTGATTAGGTGAACAGGATCTGAGTCTATCAGTGACTAACTTGATGACGAAGAAGCAGTAGAGCCGGTATGGCAGCCTTAAAACAGCTTTGAAAAACAGCGTCTCCTGTTTCCCTCACCCTTTTTTGTTTATACAACTCAGACGACATGTTACAACAAGCCAGCTGCTTGGATCTGAAGGAGAACCACACTGAGTTCTGCTGCTGGTTCTGCTGCTCTGGTGGTTATTCTGCAGATTCTGCTGCAGGTTCTGTCCACAGAGAGAAAACTAGAACATGTTACCACTTATTTGATTCAGACTCTTATCTTTGGTCTTTTCTACTAAATAGAGTCAGAATCTGTCGGTTCAAGTACCGCAGGAAATCTGAGTGGCAATCAGCTTCTCCGTTCACCTACAGACAATCGCATTCTGGGTAAACCCTGTCCGCCCTCCATCAGACAAACACTGGAACTACCACACAGAGACTGGAATCAAAGAGTCAATAACTTCTCTGGAAACGTGAGTCAGCAATTTATTTCTCCTCTTCAAGTTCGAGAATCTAATTTCCCACTGAGCCTGAATTAACCGCAGTGTCTTCCCCTCACCTTTCAGTTCCGGTTGAGTAGTGACTTAGATCAAATGAACCAGGAGGATGAAAACTCCGTATAAGGTGCTAATCTGGTTCAGTGGTTCTCCAGGGATCAACAAGGGTTCATCTAAAGATGCTTTTAGAACTGACTGGTGACCTTTAGTTTATGTCTTCAGATAATTGTGAGTTATAAGTTGTTTTGCTGCTTACTTTTAGCTCCAAATATTGGGATAATCTTTTTTAGTATTTATTCAGATGAGATAATAATCATAATATGTATGATAAGATTATACCGGTGTTACAAAATCTAACCCATCTTATACTCAGCTGTAACAGAGTCTCCTCACCACTCTGCTATCTACTAACCATAACACTAGATTCATACCTAAACCTAAATAAGTCTATGGGGAGGTACATGTAGCATTTTCTTAGGTTACAATCTATGACGGCTCACAGTTTTTTTTTGCTACACCTTAATAAACCCAGTATCTCATCTAAAAGTTAGCAACTCTGTTGCTGCAGTAACCTGGGAGATTGAGGATCTCATCAAACAGGCCCAACGGACTGAACCTGATCCTGGAACTGGGCCACCCAACAGAATCTATGTACCATCCTCCATCCGAGCTCGTGCTATTAACTGGATTCATTCTTCAAAGTTTTCTGCCCATCCAGGGATCAGTCGAACGGTAGCCTACATCAGTCGGCGTTTTTGGTGGCCCTCGTTGCTAAAGAATGTCAAGGAGTTTGTTTTAGCCTGCCAGACCTGCGCTCGCAACAAACCCTCTCATCAACCTGCTTCCGGACTGCTTCAACCTTTACCCATCCCCAAGCGACCCTGATCTTACATCGCCATCGACTTCATCACAGGTCTCCCCATCTCCAAAGGTATGACAACCATCCTCACCATCATTGATCGTTTTTCCAAGGCCTGTCACCTAGTCTCTCTGAGAAAACTCCCTATAGCTCTGCAAACAGCCCAGCTTCTCGTTAAACATGTTTTTCGGCTTCATGGCATACCCCTGGACATTTTGTCTGACTGCGGCCCGCAGTTCATCTCCCAGGTGTGGAGAAGTTTTTGCCCGGCTCTTGGGGCCAAGGTCTCTCTCACTTCCGGTTACCACCCCCAATCCAATGGACAAGTAGAGCGAATTAATAAAGAGTTGGAAGCCAGCCTCAGATGCTTCACAGAATCAGATCCCACTAACTGGAGTCAACTACTTCCATAGGTTGAGTATGCACATAATTCCAGTGTCTCCGCCGCCACAGGTCTATCTCCATTTGAGGCGTCCATTGGTTACCAACCCCCCTTTTCCGGTCTGAAGAGGCTGAAATCACCGTACCCTCCATCCAGCAACACATCCGCCGCTGCCGGACCTTCTGGAACGGGGCCAGGACAGCCCTGGTAAGGACCTCACTGCAGAATCAGAGGTAAGCAAATCGCAGGAGGAGGGTTGCCCCATCCTATTGCCTGGGCCAGAAGGTCTGGCTCTCCACCCGTGACATCCCCTTCAAAGCGATGTCATGCAAACTGTCACCCAATTTCATCATTCTACTTCATTCCATCTCTATTCTCCCACTCTGCAGAATCTGTTAGTTCAATCTCTAATGTTCTGCTCTCTCTGCTTTTTCTCATAGTAGCTTCATCTGGTCTGTTCCTGTTTGGCTGTGACTCCATCCTGGAGAGAAATATCAGCTGTGCTGCTGCCATCAACACCTTTGTTTCTAGATGTTGGAGCTTGGCCTGTTTTCCAGTGTAGTCCTGTTTCTCTGACTGTGACTAACTGGATGTGCTCTCTTCATCCTCTGACATGGGAGCTGGCTCGGAGCTCGTCTGCCTGGCTGTGTGTTTCCTGGACGGGGCCGCCTGTGGAGCTGGTTGACAGTTGCCTTTTGTATCTATGCTTCTTTTTCTATGTCTGCTTCTGTCTCCTTGAACCCCAGTGGGCCTCAGCAGATGGCCGCTCACACTGAGCCTGGTTCTGCTGGATGTTTCTTCCTGTTCAAAGGGAGTTTTTCCTCTCCACTGTCGCTACAAGCATGCTTAGTGTGAGGGATTGCTGAAGAGTCATTGAGTCAATGCAATCAACTGGTTTTCCTTAGATATAAAACTTTGTATCAATTTGACTGTATGATCTGGTTGAACTGTAAAGTGCCTTGAGATGACGTGTTGTGAATTGGCGCCATAGAAATAAACTGAATTGAATTGAATCACAGTCCATCCCCCTCGGAGGACAGGCAGCGCCAGAACCCCCCCCCATCCATTCATGAAATAAGACCCCCCCCCCGGTGCCCTTGACCCCCACCCCCAAGACAATGCCCTACATAGATGTGTGTTGTGAAAACATTTTAAAATGCAAAATAAAATTAGGGTGGGGGACATCATCAGAAGGTGGGGCCCTCCAGTAACAACCCCATCCCCAAAAACCTACATGTGTGGCAGTGTGATGGAGCAGGCAGAGTAAGGATTCTGGGGATGGGGAGCAAAGGGCTTACTGCACTCCCAGGGAGCCAGCTCCCCCACTGACTCCAATAGTTACCCCCGTTCCCCGAGAGCCCCACTAGTCGCACCACCATAGCCCGGGGGCCAGGAACCAGCGGCAGGAACCACAAGCCAGCCGGCCACAGGGCCGACACCACCACCCCACCATCCTGTCCATCCCCCATACCTCCTGGCTTTCCCTGAAAAAAAAAAAAAACCCTGACTGGCCCGCCCGCCCGCACCATGCAGAATCCCCACCTCGCACCAGGGGACGGCATGGACAAGGACCGAGACAGGGAGCCGGACACCAAACCTTTAAACATCCATTCAGATGACTCCGATTCAGCCCCTCCTCCACCATCTTAGCTAAAACTTCATCAGAGCGTCATTATCCATTTCTTTCCGTGTCAGTTTTTCAGATTAAAATGGCTTTAAAGATGAGGAAGAAAGGTTATGGGTTCAAAGGTAAAGGTGCTGCTGAATGAGAGTTGAGCAGCTGGAAACGATAAGGTTGGACTGATGCTGAAGTTAAAATAAAACCAATAAAATAATTTGATTCAGACTCCTGATGGAGGAAAGAGGAACAGCATCTGCAGTACATATCAATGAGTTCACCATCACTCAACCAAAAATCTGCCTTTTACTTCCCACCCTCACCAGTACTGTCCACTCTCCATCTCTCTCAGAGCCAAGCATCCAGATGTTAACGGATGAATTCAGAGCCAAACATCCAGATGTTAACGGATGAATTCAGAGCCAAACATCCAGATGTTAACGGATGAATTCAGAGCCAAACATCCAGATGTTAACGGATGAATTCAGAGCCAAACATCCAGATGTTAACCGATGAATTCGGAGCCAAACATCCAGATGTTAACCGATGAATTCAGAGCAAACATCCAGATGTTAACAGATGAATTCAGAGCCAAACATCCAGATGTTAACGGATGAATTCAGAGGCAAACATCCAGATGTTAACGGATGAATTCAGAGCCAAACATCCAGATGTTAACCGATGAATTCAGAGCCAAACATCCAGATGTTAACGGATGAATTCAGAGCCAAACATCCAGATGTTAACAGATGAATTCAGAGCCAAACATCCAGATGTTAACGGATGAATTCAGAGCCAAACATCCAGATGTTAACGGATGAATTCAGAGCCAAACATCCAGATGTTAACCGATGAATTCAGAGCCAAACATCCAGATGTTAACGGATGAATTCAGAGCCAAACATCCAGATGTTAACGGATGAATTCAGAGCCAAACATCCAGATGTTAACGGATGAATTCAGAGCCAAACATCCAGATGTTAACAGATGAATTCAGACCAAACATCCAGATGTTAACCGATGAATTAGAGGAGCTTTGCTGAACAACCATCCATTTTCTATATTAGCTTGATCTCACATAGAGTCCCTGTCTGTTCTTTCTGTGGACCAACCAATGAGGCCCCTGGATCCCCACAAAGGTTCCCAGCAGGGGGGGAATAAACGAGCTCCGTCAGTCTGCCACGTTCATCAGCTTTAGGGATTATCATCTGTTTATCAAGTGGTCCTCCTTCTCTAGCAGCTGGGATCCCAACAGCATTAGAGCATTCATCTGCTACACCTCACAGATTTATCATAACTAAACAAGGAAAAAACTGTTAAATTTAACAGATTTAAATGATTTAACAAGGAAACAAACAGTTTAATCCTCAGATTTTAATTATGAAATTATGTAGAAAGTGTTCAGGAAGTACAGACACCTCTCAGACATAGAACAGCAACATAGAACCATGCTCTGGTGTCGTCTGTTAGAGCATCAACAGATAGATTGTTTACATCAGGTTTGCAGTCAGAGAATCAAACTGCAGTAGATGTGTCCTTCCAGCTGCTCCGCTAAGCTCTCAGTCTCCTCCCGCCGTTCCTCAGCGGGTCAACGCCTCCTCCTCACAGTCTGCTGGACGTCCTTCCTGACAACCAGGGTTCAGATCCCAGCATTCAAATCTGTATGGTTAATTAGACTTCCATTCATGTGACTTCTCTGATGTCAGGAAATGAATCCCATTTTAATGATTCCATCATCTTCTGCATTGCGAGCATCGGACCGCGGTACCAGAGGTCGGAGTTCCTAAGGAAGGGTAGAGGGTTCTCCTTCAGAACGGCCAAAATATTCAGACAGCATCTGTCGTAGGAGTTTGGCCACAACCAGAACATTCAGACTGTTTCCCAAAACTCGGTACTGCTGGATGATGGAGACGTCGTCTGGAAAAGCTGCAGAGACATTAAGAAAGAGAGATCTTTAAAAACAAGAAGTGGATCATGTCATAACTTTAGCGTTTATTTAGCTCCATTTTCATCCAGCTAAAGTTCAGCATAAAGTATCGATTGATCAGAAATCATCCCAGAGAAAGTTACTAAAATCACTCGATTCAGTCGGATTCATTCCCACTGATCTGACCTAGAAACTGTTTATTATTCAGATGGGTTCCAATCTTTCTATTAATAGACTCAGCGGATCAAATATGCAGCCATCCCTCACATTGAGGAAGCACGCAGCGACAGTGGAGGGGAAACTTCCAGCTGAACCAGGATCAGGCTGAGAGGGAACAGCCTCCTGCTGCGACAGACGGGGATTTAATGACTCAGAAGGTCTGAACCAGGAGTACTTTCTATGTCAGAGGAAAGTAGTGAAGGTCGGTGCTCCATGAGCAGAGGCTGGTCCTCAGTGCTGCCATCCAGGTGTGGGATGAGATGTTAGACTTAACCTTGAACCCGTCTCTAGGCTGTAGTTCTGTGAGGAGTTGGGAGTGAGGTGATGGAGAGCAGTTGTCTCCTAACTCTAGATCCAAGTGAAATAGAAACCCGCCCTTCTAGGTGTTTAAGACTCCCTAATGCTGTGAACGGCAGACAGATGTTTTTATCTGACTAGTGAAAAACGTGTCTTTAATGAGCTCAAAGTTGTTTCTCTTGGGAATGTCTGTGTGTGAGAATAATCTTTACATGCAGGAGTGGGACGCCTCCCGGCCAGAGCCTCACTAACAGTTTAACTGTGAGTGTTGATCTCCTCTGCAGAGTAAAATCAAACTATTTCTTCCCTGCCTATAGACTCTCAGCGCTCATTTCACTTCCACCTCTGCTGCAGCTCTTTCTGCCCGTTTCCTGTCTGCTGGCTTTCAAAATAAAGTCCACTCATTGTCTTCCATCATAGTTTAATGCATTCCTGAGTCATTATTCATTTTCCACCATAAACTGAACGAAACTTCACTGTTTTGACTGCAGTTAACATCTGTGTGTGTGTCAGGGTTTATTTACATTTTATCTGCTCCTATTATAAAGGACACTTTCAAATGCATTAAGCTTAAACTTCAAACATCAATAGACTTTGAACGGACTCTTAAACCCCTCTTCCTCTTTTATTTCACTTATTTTCAGTAGTGTTCAGTGTTTGGCTTAGATATTAGATATAATACTGTGTGATTGTAGCTAATAAAGGTGCATTTTAACTCGTGGTCTTTTGCGCTTATTATACACAGTGAACGATTTATCACTCAGGTTGGATTCACTCTTCTTTCTGTAACATCCGAATGAACTGAGACACATTTATTTGGTTGGTGATTAATAACGTTGCTAAGAGCCAAAGCCTATATTACTAAACTGGTGAAAGACAACTGGATTTTTAACAGCCGATTGAGGAGTCCAACCTTTTAGGAAAGAGGCTAAAACCCTGGTCAGTAAGCAAGTTACAGTTATAATCATTCAGCTGATCATAAATTACTAACTATCTTGATGTGAATGACCTGTTAATAGATTATTTATTATACTCATAATTTGGTGAACCTGGACAACAGCCTATAAATAAACACATTAAAAACGTCTTTAGGTCTTGATTATAAAGACAGTTTAGTCTCCATCAGTAGAGCTTCCTCGCCGTAGATCTAGTCAAGTAGAAGCTGCAGGCTTTCAGCCGCTCCAGAGAAATGACTTTTTGCAGATGTAACACAACAACAGAAAGATTCTGAAGCAACTTTATCCGCTTTCCTATCAAGCTTTTTAGAAAGCAAATGTTTTATTTTCAGGGTTGAAGCTTTTCCTGCCGTTCGTGGCTGCATGCCTGCCGGGTGTGAAGGGATTGCTGCAGAATCAACCCACAGCAATGGTGGGTTCACTATCAGTATTTAACTAGCATTAGAAAACCAAGCAGATGTTGTGATTCTGGAGTCTGTTGAACAGCTGATGGCGTCATTGATCTCACATTTATATCAATCCCATAAAAAGCTAATATCTGATTCTATCGGCCGACATCTGAAACCTCATTGGCAGGACTGGGAGATATGACCTCACATCCACATGAGGGTCAACTGGGCCGTTTGACCTCCATGAACATAAATCTCCTCTATCAGGAATGCAGCTAATCTATTTAGAATTGATCTACTGAATTAATCACATTACTTATTGCTTTCAGTTAAATATTAAAGTCTTGAAGCCGTTCAGGTTTAAACATTCTTCAGCGTCTCATTGAACAGGAGGAAACGTTAATGGAGCCTTTATCTGACCTTTGACCTCCACAGGTTGGCTGTGCTGCAGGAGGCAGAGGTACAGTTTGCAGAATAACATTTCATCAACATCTCTGCTCTCGCTCGGCTCCACAGGATGAACTGATGTCATTTCCTTTACAGCCGTGTTAGCGGCTTCATGGGGCTCCTCTCAGACCGGCAGGAGCCATTCTGCTCTAGAAACACAGCTCTAGGTGGGAAAAGTCAGAGTTGACTTACAGAAGCTCTGAGGGAAGCCCATGAGGTTGGCCACCTCTCTGGGAGTAAAGTAACGCAGTTTTAACTCCATCAGCTTGTGCAGCTTTTCCTCCTCAGACAGCTGGTCCACATTGGAGAAAACATCACTGACCTGCAGAACAAAGGAGGAAAACATCTTTCATTGGCACATCTGGACAGTTTAGATCTTCTTCACTAGAAGCTGAAGCCATCGCTGGTCTGTTCAGCAATATTCACTTAAACCTACTGAAGGAATCAGGATTCATTCCATTTATTGAACCTCAGCTAACTGAACATTCATCCTTTAAACAGAACAACATGAAGCCATAAAGAAAACTGGATCTATGTTAATTTTCTATCTCTGTGTCCTTGAACCCCAGTGGGCCTCAGCGGATGGCCGCTCACACTGAGCCTGGTTCTGCTGGAGGGCGGGGGTCAAAGGTGAACATCTGTATGTAACAGCTGGAGGAGCCGTTATGTGTAAGCAAACCTCCTTCTCCAAGTCGCACTGCAGCACTGATCCAGTTCCTTCCACATAACGTCCGTAACTGAGAAAAAACACACAGTCAGTCAGTTTGGACCAAAAGTACTACTACTAGTACTACACAGTATTACAGCTTCATGTTCAGTGTTTGAGTGTAGATATAATAACTAAGAGTTCAGGAAGACGGGAACCGATCAAAGAAACAAGCAGCTGGAGTTAAAACCAGATGTTCTTCATCTCAGTCTGATGGACGCATTAGTTCAATGAAATGAATCCATTAATTCAATGAAATGAAACCATTAATTCAATGAAATGAATCCATTAGTTCAATGAAATGAATCCATTAGTTCAATGAAATGAATCCATTAGTTCAATGAAATGAATCCATTAATTCAATGAAATGAATCCATTAGTTCAATGAAATGAATCCATTAATTCAATGAAATGAATCCATTAATTCAATGAAATGAATCCATTAGTTCAATGAAATGAATCCATTAGTTCAATAAAATGAATCCATTAGTTCAATGAAATGAATCCATTAGTTCAATGAAATGAATCCATTAATTCAATTAAATGAATCCATTATTGAATGAAATGAATCCATTAGTTCAATGAAATGAATCCATTAGTTCAATAAAATGAATCCATTAGTTCAATGAAATGAATCAATTAGTTCAATGAAATGAATCCATTAGTTCAATGAAATGAATCCATTAGTTCAATGAAATGAATCCATTAGTTCAATGAAATGAATCCATTAGTTCAATGAAATGAATCCATTAATTCAATTAAATGAATCCATTATTGAATGAAATGAATCCATTAGTTCAATGAAATGAATCCTTTAATTCAATGAAATGAATCCAATAGTTCAATGAAATGAATCCATTAGTTCAATGAAATGAATCCATTAGTTCAATAAAATGAATCCATTAGTTCAATGAAATGAATCCATTAATTCAATGAAATGAATCCATTAGTTCAATAAAATGAATCCATTAGTTCAATGAAATGAATCCATTAGTTCAATGAAATGAATCCATTAATTCAATGAAATGAATCCATTAGTTCAATAAAATGAATCCATTAGTTCAATGAAATGAATCCATTAGTTCAATGAAATGAATCCATTAGTTCAATAAAATGAATCCATTAGTTCAATGAAATGAATCCATTAGTTCAATGAAATGAATCCATTAAATCAATGAAATGAATCCATTAGTTCAATGAAATGAATCCATTAGTTCAATAAAATGAATCCATTAGTTCAATGAAATGAATCCATTAGTTCAATGAAATGAATCTATTAATTCAATGAAATGAATCCATTAGTTCAATAAAATGAATCCATTAGTTCAATGAAATGAATCCATTAGTTCAATGAAATGAATCCATTAGTTCAATAAAATGAATCCATTAGTTCAATGAAATGAATCCATTAGTTCAATGAAATGAATCCATTAATTCAATGAAATGAATCCATTAGTTCAATGAAATGAATCCATTAATTCAATGAAATGAATCCATTAGTTCAATGAAATGAATCCATTAGTTCAATAAAATGAATCAATTAGTTCAATGAAATGAATCCATTAGTTCAATGAAATGAATCCATTAATTCAATGAAATGAATCCATTAGTTCAATGAAATGAATCCATTAGTTCAATGAAATGAATCCATTAGTTCAATGAAATGAATCCATTATTGAATTAAATGAATCTATTATTGAATGAAATGAATCCATTATTGAATGAAATGAATCCATTAATTCAATGAAATGAATCCATTATTGAATGAAATGAATCCATTATTGAATGAAATGAATCCATTAATTCAATGAAATTAATCCATTATTGAATGAAATGAATCCATTAGTTCAATGAAATGAATCCATTATTGAATGAAATGAATCCATTAGTTCAATGAAATGAATCCATTAGTTCAATGAAATGAATCCATTATTGAATGAAATGAATCCATTAGTTCAATGAAATGAATCCATTATTGAATGAAATGAATCCATTATTGAATGAAATGAATCCATTAGTTCAATGAAATGAATCCATTAGTTCAATGAAATGAATCCATTATTGAATTAAATGAATCCATTAATTCAATGAACCCCAGTCGGCCTCGGCAGATGGCCGCTCACACTGAGCCTGGTTCTGCTGGAGGTTTCTTCCTGTTCAAAGGGAGTTTTTCCTCTCCACTGTCGCAGCAAGCATGCTTAGTGTGAGGGATTGTATTTGAGTCAATGAGTCAATGCAATCAACTGGTTTTCCTTAGATAGAAAACTTTGTATCAATTTGACTGTATGATCTGGTTGAACTGTAAAGTGCCTTGAGATGACATGTGTTGTGAATTTGGCGCTATATAAATAGACTGAATTGAATTGAATTGAATGAAATGAATCCATTAATTCAATGAAATGAATCCATTAGTTCAATAAAATGAATCCATTAGTTCAATGAAATGAATCCATTAGTTCAATGAAATGAATCCATTAGTTCAATGAAATGAATCCATTAATTCAATAAAATGAATCCATTAGTTCAATGAAATGAATCCATTAGTTCAATAAAATGAATCCATTAGTTCAATGAAATGAATCCATTAGTTCAATGAAATGAATCTATTAATTCAATGAAATGAATCCATTAGTTCAATAAAATGAATCCATTAGTTCAATGAAATGAATCCATTAATTCAATGAAATGAATCCATTAGTTCAATAAAATGAATCCATTAGTTCAATGAAATGAATCCATTAGTTCAATGAAATGAATCCATTAGTTCAATGAAATGAATCCATTAGTTAAATGAAATGAATCCATTAGTTCAATAAAATGAATCCATTAGTTCAATGAAATGAATCCATTAGTTCAATGAAATGAATCCATTAATTCAATGAAATGAATCCATTAGTTCAATAAAAATGAATCCATTAGTTCAATGAAATGAATCCATTAGTTCAATGAAATGAATCCATTAGTTCAATAAAATGAATCCATTAGTTCAATAAAATGAATCTATTAGTTCAATGAAATGAATCCATTAGTTCAATGAAATGAATCCATTAATTCAATAAAATGAATCCATTAGTTCAATGAAATGAATCCATTAGTTCAATGAAATGAATCCATTAATTCAATGAAATGAATCCATTAGTTCAATAAAATGAATCCATTAGTTCAATGAAATGAATCCATTAATTCAATGAAATGAATCCATTAGTTCAATAAAATGAATCCATTAGTTCAATGAAATGAATCCATTAGTTCAATGAAATGAATCCATTAATTCAATGAAATGAATTCATTAGTTCAATAAAATGAATCCATTAGTTCAATGAAATGAATCCATTAGTTCAATGAAATGAATCCATTAGTTCAATAAAATGAATCCATTAGTTCAATGAAATGAATCCATTAGTTCAATGAAATGAATCCATTAATTCAATGAAATGAATCCATTAATTCAATGAAATGAATCCATTAGTTCAATGAAATGAATCCATTAGTTCAATAAAATGAATCCATTAGTTCAATGAAATGAATCCATTAGTTCAATGAAATGAATCCATTAATTCAATGAAATGAATCCATTAGTTCAATAAAATGAATCCATTAGTTCAATAAAATGAATCCATTAGTTCAATGAAATGAATCCATTAATTCAATGAAATGAATCCATTAGTTCAATAAAATGAATCCATTAGTTCAATGAAATGAATCCATTAGTTCAATGAAATGAATCCATTAGTTCAATGAAATGAATCCATTAGTCCAATGAAATGAATCCATTATTGAATGAAATGAATCCATTAGTTCAATGAAATGAATCCATTAATTCAATGAAATGAATCCATTAATTCAATGAAATGAATCCATTAGTTCAATGAAATAATCCATTAATTCAATGAAATGAATCCATTAGTTCAATGAAATGAATCCATTAGTCCAATGAAATGAATCCATTATTGAATGAAATGAATCCATTAGTTCAATGAAATGAATCCATTAATTCAATGAAATGAATCCATTAATTCAATGAAATGAATCCATTAGTTCAATGAAATGAATCCATTAATTCAATGAAATGAATCCATTAATTCAATGAAATGAATCCATTAATTCAATGAAATGAATCCATTAGTTCAATGAAATGAATCCATTAATTCAATGAAATGAATCCATTAGTTCAATGAAATGAATCCATTATTGAATGAAATGAATCCATTAATTCAATGAAATGAACCCATTAATTCAATGAAATGAATCCATTAGTTCAATAAAATGAATCCATTAGTTCAATGAAATGAATCCATTAGTTCAATAAAATGAATCCATTAGTTCAATGAAATGAATCCATTAGTTCAATGAAATGAATCCATTAGTTCAATGAAATGAATCTATTAATTCAATGAAATGAATCCATTAGTTCAATAAAATGAATCCATTAGTTCAATGAAATGAATCCATTAGTTCAATAAAATGAATCCATTAGTTCAATGAAATGAATCCATTAGTTCAATGAAATGAATCCATTAATTCAATGAAATGAATCCATTAGTTCAATAAAATGAATCCATTAGTTCAATGAAATGAATCCATTAGTTCAATGAAATTAATCCATTCATTCAATGAAATTAATCCATTAGTTCAATGAAATGAATCCATTAATTCAATGAAATGAATCCATTAGTTCAATGAAATGAATCCATTAGTCCAATGAAATGAATCCATTATTGAATGAAATGAATCCATTAGTTCAATGAAATGAATCCATTAATTCAATGAAATGAATCCATTAATTCAATGAAATGAATCCATTAGTTCAATGAAATGAATCCATTAATTCAATGAAATGAATCCATTAATTCAATGAAATGAATCCATTAGTTCAATGAAATGAATCCATTATTGAATGAAATGAATCCATTATTGAATGAAATGAATCCATTAATTCAATGAAATGAATCCATTAGTTGAATGAAATGAATCCATTAGTTCAATGAAATGAATCCATTAGTTCAATGAAATGAATCCATTATTGAATTAAATGAATCTATTATTGAATGAAATGAATCCATTATTGAATGAAATGAATCCATTAATTCAATGAAATGAATCCATTATTGAATGAAATGAATCCATTATTGAATGAAATGAATCCATTAATTCAATGAAATTAATCCATTATTGAATGAAATGAATCCATTAGTTCAATGAAATGAATCCATTATTGAATGAAATGAATCCATTAGTTCAATGAAATGAATCCATTATTGAATGAAATGAATCCATTATTGAATGAAATGAATCCATTAGTTCAATGAAATGAATCCATTATTGAATGAAATGAATCCATTATTGAATGAAATGAATCCATTAGTTCAATGAAATGAATCCATTAGTTCAATGAAATGAATCCATTATTGAATTAAATGAATCCATTAATTCAATGAAATGAATCCATTATTGAATGAAATGAATCCATTAGTTCAATGAAATGAATCCATTATTGAATGAAATGAATCCATTAGTTCAATGAAATGAATCCATTAATTCAATGAAATGAATCCATTAGTTCAATGAAATGAATCCATTATTGAATTAAATGAATCCATTATTGAATGAAATGAATCCATTATTGAATGAAATGAATCCGTTGAAATGAATCCATTAGTTCAATGAAATGAATCCATTAGTTTAATGAAATGAATCCATTATTGAATGAAATGAATCCATTAGTTCAATAAAATGAATCCATTAATTCAATTAAATGAATCCATTAGTTCAATGAAATGAATCCATTAATTCAATGAAATGAATCCATTATTGAATGAAATGAATCCATTAATTCAATGAAATGAATCCATTATTGAATGAAATGAATCCATTATTGAATGAAATGAATCCATTAGTTCAATGAAATTAATCCATTAGTTCAATGAAATGAATCCATTATTGAATGAAATGAATCCATTAGTTGAATGAAATGAATCCATTAGTTGAATGAAATGAATCCATTAGTTCAATGAAATGAATCCATTATTGAATTAAAATGAATCTATTATTGAATGGAATGAATCCATTATTGAATGAAATGAATCCATTAGTTCAATGAAATGAATCCATTATTGAATTAAATGAATCCATTATTGAATGAAATGAATCCATTAATTCAATGAAATGAATCCATTAGTTCAATGAAATGAATCCATTATTGAATGAAATGAATCCATTAATTCAATGAAATGAATCCATTATTGAATGAAATGAATCCATTATTGAATGAAATGAATCCATTAATTCAATGAAATGAATCCATTATTGAATGAAATGAATCCATTAGTTCAATGACATGAATCCATTATTGAATGAAATGAATCCATTAGTTCAATGAAATGAATCCATTAGTTTAATGAAATGAATCCATTAGTTCAATGAAATGAATCCATTATTGAATGAAATGAATCCATTAGTTCAATGAAATGAATCCATTAGTTCAATGAAATGAATCCATTATTGAATGAAATGAATCCATTAGTTCAATGAAATGAATCCATTAGTTCAATGAAATGAATCCATTAGTTCAATTAAATGAATCCATTATTGAATGAAATGAATCCATTAGTTCAATGAAATGAATCCATTATTGAATGAAATGAATCCATTATTGAATGAAATGAATCCATTATTGAATTAAATGAATCCATTAGTTCAATGAAATGAATCCATTAGTTCAATGAAATGAATCCATTATTGAATGAAATGAATCCATTAGTTCAATGAAATGAATCCATTATTGAATGAAATGAATCCATTATTGAATGAAATGAATCCATTATTGAATGAAATGAATCCATTAGTTCAATGAAATGAATCCATTATTGAATGAAATGAATCCATTATTGAATTAAATGAATCCATTATTGAATTAAATGAATCCATTAGTTCAATGAAATGAATCCATTAGTTCAATGAAATGAATCCATTAATTCAATAAAATGAATCCATTAGTTCAATGAAATGAATCCATTAGTTCAATGAAATGAATCTATTAATTCAATGAAATGAATCCATTAGTTCAATGAAATGAATCCATTAGTTCAATGAAATGAATCTATTATTGAATGAAATGAATCCATTAATTCAATAAAATGAATCCATTAGTTCAATGAAATGAATCCATTAGTTCAATGAAATGAATCTATTATTGAATGAAATGAATCCATTATTGAATGAAATGAATCTATTATTGAATGAAATGAATCCATTATTGAATGAAATGAATCCATTATTGAATGAAATGAATCTATTATTGAAAAAAATGAATCCATTATTGAATGAAATGAATCTATTATTGAATGAAATGAATCCATTATTGAATGAAATGAATCCATTATTGAATGAAATGAATCTATTATTGAATGAAATGAATCCATTATTGAATTAAATGAATCAATTGAAATGAATCCATTATTAAATGAAATGAATCCATTATTGAATGAAATGAATCCATTATTGAATGAAATGAATCTATTATTGAATGAAATGAATCCAGTATTGAATGAAATGAATCTATTATTGAATGAAATGAATCCATTATTGAATGAAATGAATCCATTATTGACTGAAATGAATCTATTATTGAATGAAATGAATCCATTATTGAATTAAATGAATCCATTGAAATGAATCCAATATTGAATGAAATGAATCCATTATTGAATGAAATGAATCCATTATTGAATGAAATGAATCTATTATTGAATGAAATGAATCCATTGAAATGAATCCATTATTGAATTAAATGAATCCATTGAAATGAATCCATTATTGAATGAAATGAATCCATTATTGAATGAAATGAATCCATTATTGAATGAAATGAATCCATTAATTCAATGAAATGAATCCATTAATTCAATGAAATGAATCCATTATTGAATGAAATGAATCCATTAGTTCAATGAAATGAATCCATTATTGAATGAAATGAATCCATTAGTTCAATGAAATGAATCCATTAGTTCAATGAAATGAATCCATTAGTTCAATGAAATGAATCCATTATTGAATGAAATGAATCCATTAGTTCAATGAAATGAATCCATTAGTTCAATGAAATGAATCCATTATTGAATGAAATGAATCCATTATTGAATGAAATGAATCCATTAGTTCAATGAAATGAATCCATTAGTTCAATGAAATGAATCCATTATTGAATTAAATGAATCCATTAATTCAATGAAATGAATCCATTATTGAATGAAATGAATCCATTAGTTCAATGAAATGAATCCATTATTGAATGAAATGAATCCATTAGTTCAATGAAATGAATCCATTAGTTCAATGAAATGAATCCATTAGTTCAATGAAATGAATCCATTATTGAATTAAATGAATCCATTAGTTCAATGAAATGAATCCATTAGTTCAATGAAATGAATCCATTATTGAATGAAATGAATCCATTAGTTCAATGAAATGAATCCATTATTGAATGAAATGAATCCATTATTGAATGAAATGAATCCATTATTGAATTAAATGAATCCATTATTGAATGAAATGAATCTATTATTGAATGAAATGAATCCATTATTGAATGAAATGAATCTATTATTGAATGAAATGAATCCATTATTGAATGAAATGAATCCATTATTGAATGAAATGAATCTATTATTGAATGAAATGAATCCATTATTGAATTAAATGAATCAATTGAAATGAATCCATTATTGATTGAAATGAATCCATTATTGAATGAAATTAATCCATTATTGAATGAAATGAATCTATTATTGAATGAAATGAATCCATTATTGAATGAAATGAATCCATTATTGAATTAAATGAATCCATTAGTTCAATGAAATGAATCCATTAGTTCAATGAAATGAATCCATTATTGAATGAAATGAATCCATTAGTTCAATGAAATGAATCCATTATTGAATGAAATGAATCCATTATTGAATGAAATGAATCCATTATTGAATGAAATGAATCCATTAGTTCAATGAAATGAATCCATTATTGAATGAAATGAATCCATTATTGAATTAAATGAATCCATTATTGAATTAAATGAATCCATTAGTTCAATGAAATGAATCCATTAGTTCAATGAAATGAATCCATTAATTCAATAAAATGAATCCATTAGTTCAATGAAATGAATCCATTAGTTCAATGAAATGAATCTATTAATTCAATGAAATGAATCCATTAGTTCAATGAAATGAATCCATTAGTTCAATGAAATGAATCTATTATTGAATGAAATGAATCCATTAATTCAATAAAATGAATCCATTAGTTCAATGAAATGAATCCATTAGTTCAATGAAATGAATCTATTATTGAATGAAATGAATCCATTATTGAATGAAATGAATCTATTATTGAATGAAATGAATCCATTATTGAATGAAATGAATCCATTATTGAATGAAATGAATCTATTATTGAAAAAAATGAATCCATTATTGAATGAAATGAATCTATTATTGAATGAAATGAATCCATTATTGAATGAAATGAATCCATTATTGAATGAAATGAATCTATTATTGAATGAAATGAATCCATTATTGAATTAAATGAATCAATTGAAATGAATCCATTATTAAATGAAATGAATCCATTATTGAATGAAATGAATCCATTATTGAATGAAATGAATCTATTATTGAATGAAATGAATCCAGTATTGAATGAAATGAATCTATTATTGAATGAAATGAATCCATTATTGAATGAAATGAATCCATTATTGACTGAAATGAATCTATTATTGAATGAAATGAATCCATTATTGAATTAAATGAATCCATTGAAATGAATCCAATATTGAATGAAATGAATCCATTATTGAATGAAATGAATCCATTATTGAATGAAATGAATCTATTATTGAATGAAATGAATCCATTGAAATGAATCCATTATTGAATTAAATGAATCCATTGAAATGAATCCATTATTGAATGAAATGAATCCATTATTGAATGAAATGAATCCATTATTGAATGAAATGAATCCATTAATTCAATGAAATGAATCCATTAATTCAATGAAATGAATCCATTATTGAATGAAATGAATCCATTAGTTCAATGAAATGAATCCATTATTGAATGAAATGAATCCATTAGTTCAATGAAATGAATCCATTAGTTCAATGAAATGAATCCATTAGTTCAATGAAATGAATCCATTATTGAATGAAATGAATCCATTAGTTCAATGAAATGAATCCATTAGTTCAATGAAATGAATCCATTATTGAATGAAATGAATCCATTATTGAATGAAATGAATCCATTAGTTCAATGAAATGAATCCATTAGTTCAATGAAATGAATCCATTATTGAATTAAATGAATCCATTAATTCAATGAAATGAATCCATTATTGAATGAAATGAATCCATTAGTTCAATGAAATGAATCCATTATTGAATGAAATGAATCCATTAGTTCAATGAAATGAATCCATTAGTTCAATGAAATGAATCCATTAGTTCAATGAAATGAATCCATTATTGAATTAAATGAATCCATTAGTTCAATGAAATGAATCCATTAGTTCAATGAAATGAATCCATTATTGAATGAAATGAATCCATTAGTTCAATGAAATGAATCCATTATTGAATGAAATGAATCCATTATTGAATGAAATGAATCCATTATTGAATTAAATGAATCCATTATTGAATGAAATGAATCTATTATTGAATGAAATGAATCCATTATTGAATGAAATGAATCTATTATTGAATGAAATGAATCCATTATTGAATGAAATGAATCCATTATTGAATGAAATGAATCTATTATTGAATGAAATGAATCCATTATTGAATTAAATGAATCAATTGAAATGAATCCATTATTGATTGAAATGAATCCATTATTGAATGAAATTAATCCATTATTGAATGAAATGAATCTATTATTGAATGAAATGAATCCATTATTGAATGAAATGAATCTATTATTGAATGAAATGAATCCATTATTGAATGAAATGAATCCATTATTGAATGAAATGAATCCATTATTGAATGAAATGAATCTATTATTGAATGAAATGAATCCATTATTGAATGAAATGAATCTATTATTGAATGAAATGAATCCATTATTGCATGAAATGAATCCATTATTGAATGAAATGAATCTATTATTGAATGAAATGAACCCATTATTGAATTAAATGAATCCATTGAAATGAATCCATTATTGAATGAAATGAATCCATTATTGATTGAAATGAATCCATTATTGAATGAAATGAATCCATTATTGAATGAAATGAATCCATTATTGAATGAAATGAATCTATTATTGAATGAAATGAATCCATTATTGCATGAAATGAATCCATTATTGAATGAAATGAATCTATTATTGAATGAAATGAACCCATTATTGAATTAAATGAATCCATTGAAATGAATCCATTATTGAATGAAATGAATCCATTATTGAATGAAATGAATCCATTATTGAATGAAATGAATCCATTATTGAATGAAATGAACCCATTATTGAATTAAATGAATCCATTGAAATGAATCCATTATTGAATGAAATGAATCCATTATTGAATGAAATGAATCCATTATTGAATGAAATGAATCCATTATTGAATTAAATGAATCCATTGAAATGAATCCATTATTGAATGAAATGAATCCATTATTGAATTAAATGAATCCATTGAAATGAATCGATTATTGAATGAAATGAATCCATTATTGAATGAAATGAATCCATTATTGAATGAAATGAATCCATTATTGAATTAAATGAATCCATTGAAATGAATCCATTATTGAATTAAATGAATCCATTATTGAATGAAATGAATCCATTATTGAATGAAATGAATCTATTATTGAATGAAATGAATCCATTATTGAATTAAATGAATCCATTGAAATGAATCCATTATTGAATGAAATGAATCCATTATTGAATGAAATGAATCCATTATTGAATGAAATGAATCCATTATTGAATTAAATGAATCCATTGAAATGAATCCATTATTGAATTAAATGAATCCATTATTGAATGAAATGAATCCATTATTGAATGAAATGAATCTATTATTGAATGAAATGAATCCATTATTGAATTAAATGAATCCATTGAAATGAATCCATTATTGAATTAAATGAATCCATTGAAATGAATCCATTATTGAATGAAATGAATCCATTATTGAATGAAATGAATCCATTATTGAATGAAATGAATCCATTGAAATGAATCCATTATTGAATGAAATGAATCCATTATTGAATTAAATGAATCCATTGAAATGAATCCATTATTGAATGAAATGAATCCATTATTGAATGAAATGAATCTATTATTGAATGAAATGAATCCATTATTGAATGAAATGAATCTATTATTGAATGAAATGAATCTATTATTGAATGAAATGAATCCATTATTGAATGAAATGAATCCATTATTGAATGAAATGAATCCATTATTGAATTAAATGAATCCATTGAAATGAATCCATTATTGAATGAAATGAATCCATTATTGAATGAAATGAATCCATTATTGAATGAAATGAATCCATTATTGAATTAAATGAATCCATTGAAATGAATCCATTATTGAATGAAATGAATCCATTATTGAATGAAATGAATCCATTGAAATGAATCCATTATTGAATGAAATGAATCCATTAAATGAACCGGTCCTCGTTAGGGACTGATGATGGTGTGATTGAATATGGCTCTGCTTGATCATCGTATCCTATTGATCCAATAACTGATGTAGATGTGAGGGACGCCTCCATCAGACCCACCCTTTGGTGAAGCAGACGGACCTCCTGCTGTGAGGCTGAACAATGTCCAGGATGGAAGCGTAGCGCAGCAGCGTTTTCGCTCCCAGCAGGTATGGCTCCATGTCCTCCTTCACCTGTGGCTCTAAGAAGGCTTGTATCTGCTGAACGGACAGGTTCTGGTTCTGACTGCACTTCCTCTGCACGTCTGCTGGCGTCTCCCGCTTATACAGGACATGAGGAGGAAGTCCTTCCTCTGCTGGCTGAGGAGGAGAGTCACTCTGTGGCATCGGAGAGAAACAGCAACCCTGAAAGGAGAGATGCTGACAATTAGGGTTGTCACAAAACTAAACTTTTCAACTCGATACCGATACTAAGTAAAATATTCGATACCATTTTCGATACCACAAGGATAAAAACAAAGACTCCAAAATTCTACAGAAATATTTTCATTAGAAATAAAATACAAAAATAAATAAATACAATAAACAATAAGAACAATATTTTGAGGTTGTATGTTGTGCACAATATTAAGCAAGCTTGATAAAAAACTTACAAAATTAAAATGAAGTGTTCCTTCCTTGGCTATGCTTTGCACACATAACAATGACGCTAGCCAAACCGGCTAAGAAACAAAAATAATTCTCAGCAGCTGCACCTCTTACAGAACAAAGTGTGAAACTGAAAAGTGCGTAGAATTATTCAATCACACAGTGTTCAGAAAGTGCATTTTCCTCTATTCTGCACTTTAGATGAATGACTGCTTAGGTGCCACTGGTGGTGGCACTGTATCGATACTTTTGGAAATGAGTATTGTATCCGGATACAACGTATCGATACTTTTGACAACCCTACTGTCAATAGATGTTGCAGAAACATCCTGACACTGTTTGCAGCCATTCTAACCAGAGACAGCAGCTCCACTGCCTTTGCAGGGCAGCAGCGGTACAGTATGACCCAGATCTACACTGACGAGGTGAGTCCTGTCCCATACCATGACCCTCCCTCCTACTAACGCCACACTGAGCAGCTGGACTGCATTTACTCGCTTCCTGCAGGTAGCCTCCCATCCTGCTGGTACTCTGGATCTCTCCTGAAAGTCACATTTATTTCTCTGTTAGCAGAAGCTTAGAGGAGCTGGATGCATAGATCTGCTGTGATCTAGAACCTCAGCCAGGCTCTACCAGCTAACCTGGACCATTGATCTGGATGCATAGATCTGCTGTGATCTAGAACCTCAGCCAGGCTCTACCAGCTAACCTGGACCATTGATCTGGATGCATAGATCTGCTGTGATCTAGAACCTCAGCCAGGCTCTACCAGCTAACCTGGACCATTGATCTGGATGCATAGATCTGCTGTGATCTAGAACCTCAGCCAGGCTCTACCAGCTAACCTGGACCATTGATCTGGATGCATAGATCTGCTGTGATCTAGAACCTCAGCCAGGCCGTCCCAGCTAACCTGGACCATTGATCTGGATGCATAGATCTGCTGTGATCTAGAACCTCAGCCAGGCTCTACCAGCTAACCTGGACCATTGATCTGGATGCATAGATCTGCTGTGATCTAGAACCTCAGCCAGGCCGTCCCAGCTAACCTGGACCATTGATCTGGATGCATAGATCTGCTGTGATCTAGAACCTCAGCCAGGCCGTCCCAGCTAACCTGGACCATTGATCTGGATGCATAGATCTGCTGTGATCTAGAACCTCAGCCAGGCTCTACCAGCTAACCTGGACCATTGATCTGGATGCATAGATCTGCTGTGATCTAGAACCTCAGCCAGGCTCTACCAGCTAACCTGGACCATTGATCTGGATGCATAGATCTGCTGTGATCTAGAACCTCAGCCAGGCTCTACCAGCTAACCTGGACCATTGATCTGGATGCATAGATCTGCTGTGATCTAGAACCTCAGCCAGGCTCTACCAGCTAACCAGGACCATTGATCTGGATGCATAGATCTGCTGTGATCTAGAACCTCAGCCAGGCTCTACCAGCTAACCTGGACCATTGATCTGGATGCATAGATCTGCTGTGATCTAGAACCTCAGCCAGGCTCTACCAGCTAACCTGGACCATTGATCTGGATGCATAGATCTGCTGTGATCTAGAACCTCAGCCAGGCCGTCCCAGCTAACCTGGACCATTGATCTGGATGCATAGATCTGCTGTGATCTAGAACCTCAGCCAGGCTCTACCAGCTAACCTGGACCATTGATCTGATGCATAGATCTGCTGTGATCTAGAACCTCAGCCAGGCTGTCCCAGCTAACCTGGACCATTGATCTGGATGCATAGATCTGCTGTGATCTAGAACCTCAGCCAGGCTCTACCAGCTAACCTGGACCATTGATCTGGATGCATAGATCTGCTGTGATCTAGAACCTCAGCCAGGCTCTACCAGCTAACCTGGACCATTGATCTGGATGCATAGATCTGCTGTGATCTAGAACCTCAGCCAGGCTCTACCAGCTAACCTGGACCATTGATCTGGATGCATAGATCTGCTGTGATCTAGAACCTCAGCCAGGCTCTACCAGCTAACCTGGACCATTGATCTGGATGCATAGATCTGCTGTGATCTAGAACCTCAGCCAGGCTCTACCAGCTAACCTGGACCATTGATCTGGATGCATAGATCTGCTGTGATCTAGAACCTCAGCCAGGCTCTACCAGCTAACCTGGACCATTGATCTGGATGCATAGATCTGCTGTGATCTAGAACCTCAGCCAGGCTCTACCAGCTAACCTGGACCATTGATCTGGATGCATAGATCTGCTGTGATCTAGAACCTCAGCCAGGCTCTACCAGCTAACCTGGACCATTGATCTGGATGCATAGATCTGCTGTGATCTAGAACCTCAGCCAGGCTCTACCAGCTAACCTGGACCATTGATCTGGATGCATAGATCTGCTGTGATCTAGAACCTCAGCCAGGCCGTCCCAGCTAACCTGGACCATTGATCTGGATGCATAGATCTGCTGTGATCTAGAACCTCAGCCAGGCTCTACCAGCTAACCTGGACCATTGATCTGGATGCATAGATCTGCTGTGATCTAGAACCTCAGCCAGGCCGTCCCAGCTAACCTGGACCATTTATCTGGATGCATAGATCTGCTGTGATCTAGAACCTCAGCCAGGCTCTACCAGCTAACCTGGACCATTGATCTGGATGCATAGATCTGCTGTGATCTAGAACCTCAGCCAGGCTCTACCAGCTAACCTGGACCATTGATCTGGATGCATAGATCTGCTGTGATCTAGAACCTCAGCCAGGCCGTCCCAGCTAACCTGGACCATTGATCTGGATGCATAGATCTGCTGTGATCTAGAACCTCAGCCAGGCCGTCCCAGCTAACCTGGACCATTGATCTGGATGCATAGATCTGCTGTGATCTAGAACCTCAGCCAGGCTCTACCAGCTAACCTGGACCATTGATCTGGATGCATAGATCTGCTGTGATCTAGAACCTCAGCCAGGCTCTACCAGCTAACCTGGACCATTGATCTGGATGCATAGATCTGCTGTGATCTAGAACCTCAGCCAGGCCGTCCCAGCTAACCTGGACCATTGATCTGGATGCATAGATCTGCTGTGATCTAGAACCTCAGCCAGGCTCTACCAGCTAACCTGGACCATTGATCTGGATGCATAGATCTGCTGTGATCTAGAACCTCAGCCAGGCCGTCCCAGCTAACCTGGACCATTGATCTGGATGCATAGATCTGCTGTGATCTAGAACCTCAGCCAGGCTCTACCAGCTAACCTGGACCATTGATCTGGATGCATAGATCTGCTGTGATCTAGAACCTCAGCCAGGCTCTACCAGCTAACCTGGACCATTGATCTGGATGCATAGATCTGCTGTGATCTAGAACCTCAGCCAGGCCGTCCCAGCTAACCTGGACCATTGATCTGGATGCATAGATCTGCTGTGATCTAGAACCTCAGCCAGGCTCTACCAGCTAACCTGGACCATTGATCTGGATGCATAGATCTGCTGTGATCTAGAACCTCAGCCAGGCTCTACCAGCTAACCTGGACCATTGATCTGGATGCATAGATCTGCTGTGATCTAGAACCTCAGCCAGGCCGTCCCAGCTAACCTGGACCATTGATCTGGATGCATAGATCTGCTGTGATCTAGAACCTCAGCCAGGCCGTCCCAGCTAACCTGGACCATTGATCTGGATGCATAGATCTGCTGTGATCTAGAACCTCAGCCAGGCCGTCCCAGCTAACCTGGACCATTGATCTGGATGCATAGATCTGCTGTGATCTAGAACCTCAGCCAGGCCGTCCCAGCTAACCTGGACCATTGATCTGGATGCATAGATCTGCTGTGATCTAGAACCTCAGCCAGGCTGTCCCAGCTAACCTGGACCATTGATCTGGATGCATAGATCTGCTGTGATCTAGAACCTCAGCCAGGCTCTACCAGCTAACCTGGACCATTGATCTGGATGCATAGATCTGCTGTGATCTAGAACCTCAGCCAGGCTCTACCAGCTAACCTGGACCATTGATCTGGATGCATAGATCTGCTGTGATCTAGAACCTCAGCCAGGCCGTCCCAGCTAACCTGGACCATTGATCTGGATGCATAGATCTGCTGTGATCTAGAACCTCAGCCAGGCCGTCCCAGCTAACCTGGACCATCGGCTAACAGGCTGCTGACTCATTCTCCCTCTGCTCTGGATGGGGCTCTGGAGGAGCGGCGACCAGTCGCCATGGAAACCCTGCTGAGAGCTGGATGCAGAGCGATCACAGCGCAGACCAACCTCTGTTTCTGTCTGGATGTTGGCGTTTTGTCCAGAAAGTTTAGCAACCAGGAAATAACGCAGACGGGAGTTTGGGATCCCCACCTGCAGAAAGACATGAAAAGCATGCAGTGATTACAGTGACCACAGGGGGGCAGTGATTACTGGAAACACATTTTAAACCTTTAGCTGTAAGTTAGAGGCTCCATCTGACTGCTTTAGATCAGTGAAGACACCTTATGATCAGGTCTGTCTGAATGGTAATGGTAGGCAGGAACTGCTTTCTAGCTCCCATTCATTCAACATACGAGATTAGAGGACGATTTCCCACAATCCTTTGCCAGACAGGACGCACAGACACAGCAGAGCTCACAGAGTTTAACACCAACCTGTGGCTCCTAATGATGTTCTAGATCAGAGGGATACTTTAGGAGAACTTTGGTTTCTGTAGTTCTCTTCCTGAAGGCTGTAGTCCTAATCTGACCATAATCTGTGCCCTAATCTCTCCATCCCATAATAATGTCTGTGAGGCTAAAGACCGTCTGGATTCACCTTTCCCCACCAATGATGAGTTTTACTCTGGACCCATGCTAGGAACAGGAGGAGCAATTCTATTCAGTTTATTACTATAGCTCCAGTTCACACCATGTCATCTCAGGTCACTTTATAGAAACGACTCAACCAGATCACAGGTGGATCTATGTGGGAGAGTAACAGTTAATCAGACAAACTCTGATCCTTTAATGTCAGAGGATGAAAGAGAGGACTAGTCCCAGTAGAAACTGAATCCAGATCTATGACTGGGAACATAAGGAACAATCAGATCTCTGATATCAGATGGAGCTTGGCCATTTAAGGCTTTATATGTGAGAAGGAGGATTTTAAATTCTATTCTGGATTTAACAGGAAGCCAATGAAGAGAAGCCAGGATAGGAGAGATATGATCTCTCTTTTTAATTTTCATCAGATCTCTGGCTGCAGCATTTTGGATCAGCTGAAGGCTTTTAACTACAGTTTGTGGACTTCCTGATAGTAAAGAATTACAATAGTCCAGCCTTGAAGTAACAAATGCATGGACTAGTTTCTCAGCATCACCCCTGGACAGGAGATTTCTCATTTTTGCAATGTTCCTCAGATGAAAGAAGGAAATTCTAGAAACCTCTTTGATCTGGGATTTAAATGACAGGTCCTGATCAAAAATAACACCAAGATTTTTTACTTTATTATCTGAAATCAGTTTAATCCCATCCAAATGAAGTGACTGGCTAATCAGCTTCTTTTTCAGAACCTCTGGTCCAAAGACTATAACGTCTGTTTTGCCTGCATTCAGAAGCAGAAAGTTAACAGTCATCCAGGTTTTTATGTCTTCAAGACATGCCTGTAATCTATGTAATGGGTTAGCTTCATCTGGATTATAGACAGATATAGCTGGGTATCATCAGCATAACAGTGGAAATTAATCCCATGCTGTCTAATAACTCTACCGATTGGGAGCATGTATAAAGTAAAGAGAATTGGTCCTAGCACTGATCCCTGTGGTACTCCACAGATTACCATGGCAACATGGGGAAGGTGCAGATGGACCGCACAGCAGACCCATATGGAAATAAGGGGGCGCTATTTCCTATACCAGCTGATGTTTGTCATGTTTTGTGTGTTTTTTTTATTTCATTGATTTGAGTTATTTCATTTTTTTAAGATAGATTTTATAATATTGTATTAAATGCACCACAACTTCACATAAAAAGCTAATAAAGGAATAATCAGAAAACGAGTGCAGAGGAGAGAAAGCTTAATTTCCAAATATGGTCTGCTGGCTCCGTCCCTTCCTGTTTGCTGCAGCCAGCTCTGTCTCCCAGTTTCAGCATTTACAGGTAAAAGCCAGTAAATTAGAATATTTTGAAAAACTTGATTTATTTCAGTAATTGCATTCAACTTGTACATTATATTTATTCATTGCACACAGACTTATGCATTCAAATGTTTATTTCATTTAGTTTTGATGATTTGAAGCGGCAACAAATGAAAATCCAAAATTCCGTGTGTCACAAAATTAGAATATTGTGTAAGGGTTAAATTTTGAAGACACCTGGTGCCACAAACTAATCAGCTGATTAACTCAAACACCTGCAAAGGGCTTTAAATGGTCTCTCAGTCCAGTTCTGAAGCCGACACAAACATGGGGAAGACTTCAGATTTGACAGCTGTCCAAAAGGCGACCATCGACACATTGCACAAGGAGGGAAAGACACTAAAGGTTATTGCTGAAGAGGCTGGCTGTTCTCAGAGCTCTGTGTCCAAACACATTAATAGAGAGGCAAAGGGAAGGAAGAACTGTGGTCAGCGACAGGGATCACCGCGCCCTAGTCAAGATTGACAAGGAATGGACAGCTGCTGGAGTCAGTGCTTCAAGATCCACCACCAAGAGACGCTTGAAAGACATGGGTTTCAGCTGCCGCATACCTCGTGTCAAGCCACTGTTGACCAAGAAACAGCGCGAAAAGCGTCTCACCTGGGCTAAGGAAAAAAAGAGCTGGACTGCTGCTGAGTGGTCCAAAGTCATGTTTTCTGACCAAAGCAAATTTTGCATTTCCTTTGGAAATCGAGGTCCCAGAGTCTGGAGGAAGACAGGAGAGGCACAGGATCCACGCTGCCTGAAGTCTAGTGGAAAGTTTTCACCATCAGTGATGGTTTGGGGTGCCATGTCATCTGCTGGTGTCACTCCACTCTGTTTCCTGAGATCCAGGGTCAACGCAGCCGTCTACCAGCAAGTTTTAGAGCACTTCCTGCTTCCTGCTGCTGACCTGCTCTATGGAGATGGAGATTTCAGGTTCCAACAGGACTTGGCGCCTGCACACAGCGCAAAATCTCCCCGTGCCTGGTTTACGGACCATGGTGTTTCTGTTCTAAATTGGCCAGCCAACTCCCCTGACCTTAGCCCCATAGAAAGTCTGTGGGGTATTTTGAAAAGGAAGATGCAGAATGCCAGACCCAAAAACGCAGAAGAGTTGAAGGCCACTATCAGAGCAACCTGGGCTCTCATAACACCTGAGCAGCGCCAGAAACTCATCGACTCCATGCCACGCCGCATTAATGCAGTAACTGAGGCCAAAGGAGCTCCAACCAAGTATTGAGTATTGTACATGCTCATATTTTTCATTTTCATACTTTTCAGTTGGCCAACATTTCTAAAAATCCCTTTTTTGTATTAGCCTTAAGTAATATTCTAATTTTGTGACACACAGAATTTTGGATTTTCATTTGTTGCCGCTTCAAATCATCAAAATTAAATGAAATAAACATTTGAATGCATAAGTCCGTGTGCAATGAATAAATATAATGTACAAGTTGAATGCAATTACTGAAATAAATCAAGTTTTTCAAAATATTCTAATTTACTGGTTCTGAGTGGATTTAATGATCAACTAGGGCTCTGATGTATAACCATGCTGTTAGCAGAGAGAGGAGGTCATGGAGGTTCTCACACTTGTTGGGGAGATCATGAACTCCTGGAAGGTGTATCCACATCCCAGAAGCGTCTGCAGCAATCTCTCCCTGAAGAGCACAGAGGATACACATGAAGTGGACTGGTTTTAGTAAGGTCGCTGATGGAAACAAAGGTCAGACTAAGAGAACTGCAGCTAGACTTAGACCCGGGCTTACAGCTGTGATTACACCTGAGCTTACAGCTGGAGTCACACCTGGGCTTACAGCTGGAGTCACACCTGGGCTTACAGCTGGAGTCACACCTGGACTTACGACTGGAGTTACACCTGGGCTTACAACTGGAGTTACACCTGGACTTACACCTGAAGTTTCAGCTGGGCTTACAACTGGACTTACACCTGGAGTTTCAGCTGGGCTTACAGCTGGAGTTACAGCTGGGCTTACAGCTGGAGTCACACCTGGGCTTTTAACTGGAGTTACACCTGGGCTTACAGCTGGGCTTACAGATGGAGCTACACCTGGGCTTTCAACTGGAGTTACAGCTGGGCTTACAGATGGAGTTACACCTGGGCTTACAGCTGGAGTTACAGCTGGAGTTACAGCTGGGCTTTCAGCTGAAGTTACAGCTGGAGTTACACCAGGACTTACACCTGGGCTTACAGCTGGAGTTATAGCTGGGCTTACAGCTGGAGTTACACCAGGACTTACAGCTGGGCTTACAGCTGGAGTTACACCTGGACTTACACCTGGGCTTACACCTGGACTTACACCTGGGCTTAAAGCTGGAGTCACACCTGGGCTTTCAACTGCAGTTACAGCTGGGCTTACAGATGGAGCTACACCTGGACTTACACCTGGGCTTACAGCTGGAGTTACAGCTGGAGTCACACCTGTGCTTTCAGCTGGAGTCACAGCTGGGCTTACAGATGGAGTTACACCTGGACTTACAGCTGGAGTTACACCTGGGCTTTCAACTGGACTTACACCTGGACTTAAAACTGGAGTTGCACCTGGACTTACACCTGGGCTTACAGCTGGAGTTGCAGCTGGGCTTACAGATGGAGTTACAGCTGGGCTTACAGCTGGAGTTACAGCTGGGCTTACAGCTGGAGTCACTTCTTTGCTTTCAACTTGAGTTACAGCTGGGCTTACAGCTGGAGTTGCGCCTGGGCTTACAGCTGGAGTTACACCTGGACTTACACCTGGGCTTATAGCTGGAGTTACATCTGTGCTTACACCTGGAGCTACATCTGGGCTTACACCTGGACTTACACCTGGGCTTACAGCTGGAGTTACAGCTGGGCTTACAGCTGGAGTTACAGCTGGACTAAGAGCTGAGCTTACAGCTGGAGTCACACCTGGGCTTTTAACTGGAGTTACAGCTGGGCTTACAGCTGGAGTTACGCCTGGGCTTAAAGCTAGATTTACGCCTGGGCCTACACCTGGGCTTACAGCTGGAGTTACAGCTGGGCTTACAGCTGGAGTCACACCTGGGCTTTTAACTGGAGTTACACCTGGGCTTACAGCTGGGCTTACAGATGGAGCTACACCTGGGCTTTCAACTGGAGTTACAGCTGGGCTTACAGATGGAGTTACACCTGGGCTTACAGCTGGAGTTACAGCTGGAGTTACAGCTGGGCTTTCAGCTGAAGTTACAGCTGGAGTTACACCAGGACTTACACCTGGGCTTACAGCTGGAGTTATAGCTGGGCTTACAGCTGGAGTTACACCAGGACTTACAGCTGGGCTTACAGCTGGAGTTACACCTGGACTTACACCTGGGCTTACACCTGGACTTACACCTGGGCTTAAAGCTGGAGTCACACCTGGGCTTTCAACTGCAGTTACAGCTGGGCTTACAGATGGAGCTACACCTGGACTTACACCTGGGCTTACAGCTGGAGTTACAGCTGGAGTCACACCTGTGCTTTCAGCTGGAGTCACAGCTGGGCTTACAGATGGAGTTACACCTGGGCTTACAGCTGGAGTTACACCTGGGCTTTCAACTGGAGTTACACCTGGACTTAAAACTGGAGTTGCACCTGGACTTACACCTGGGCTTACAGCTGGAGTTGCAGCTGGGCTTACAGATGGAGTTACAGCTGGGCTTACAGCTGGAGTTACAGCTGGGCTTACAGCTGCAGTCACTTCTTTGCTTTCAACTTGAGTTACAGCTGGGCTTACAGCTGGAGTTGCGCCTGGGCTTACAGCTGGAGTTACACCTGGACTTACACCTGGGCTTATAGCTGGAGTTACATCTGTGCTTACACCTGGAGCTATATCTGGGCTTACACCTGGACTTACAACTGGGCTTACAGCTGGAGTTACAGCTGGGCTTACAGCTGGAGTTACAGCTGGACTAAGAGCTGAGCTTACAGCTGGAGTCACACCTGGGCTTTTAACTGGAGTTACAGCTGGGCTTACAGCTGGAGTTACGCCTGGGCTTAAAGCTAGATTTACGCCTGGGCCTACACCTGGGCTTACAGCTGGAGTTACAGCTGGGCTTACAGATGGAGCTACACCTGGACTTACACCTGGGCTTACAGCTGGAGTTACAGCTGGAGTTACGCCTGGTTTTACAGCTGGAGTTACACCTGGGCTTACAGCTGGAGTTACACCTGGGCTTAGAGTTGGGCTTACAGCTGGAGTTACATCTGGGCTTACAGCTGGAGTTACAGCTGGGCTTACAGCTGGACTTAGAGCTGGAGTTACAGCTGGGCTTAGAGCTGAAGTTACAGCTGGAGTCACACCTGTGCTTTCAACTGGAGTTACACCTGGACTTACAGCTGGAGTTACAGCTGGAGTCACACCTGTGCTTTCAACTGGTGTTACAGCTGGACTTACAGCTGGAGTCACACCTGTGCTTTCAACTGGAGTTACAGCTGGGCTTACAGCTGGAGTTACACCTGGACTTAAACCTGGGCTTACAGCTGGAGTTACACCTGGATTTACACCTGGGCTTACAGCTGGAGTTACATCTGGGCTTACAGCTGGAGTTACAGCTGGGCTTAGAGCTGAAGTTACAGCTGGGCTTGGAGCTGAAGTTACAGCTGGAGTCACAGCTGGGCTTACAGCTGAAGTTACAGCTGGAGTTACACCTTGGCTTACAGCTGGAGTTACACCTTAGAGCTGGAGTAACAGCTGGGCTTACGGCTGTGATTACACCTGGGCTTAGAGCTGGGCTTACAGCTGGAGTTACACCTGGGTTTACAGCGGGGCTTACGGCTGTGATTACACCTGGGCTTAGAGCTGAGCTTACAGCTGGAGTCACACCTGGGCTTACAACTGGAGTTACACCTGGACTTACAACTGGAGTTACACCTGGACTTACACCTGGGCTTACAGCTGGAGTTACACCTGGGCTTACAGATGGAGTTACAGCTGGGCTTACAGCTGGAGTCACAGCTGGGCTTTCAACTGGAGTTACACCTGGACTTACAACTGGAGTTACACCTGGACTTACACCTGGGCTTACAGCTGGAGTTGCAGCTGGGCTTACAGATGGAGTTACACCTGGGCTTACAGCTGGAGTTACAGCTGGGCTTACAGCTGGAGTCACACCTGGGCTTTTAACTGGAGTTACACCTGGGCTTACAGCTGGGCTTACAGATGGAGCTACACCTGGGCTTTCAACTGGAGTTACAGCTGGGCTTACAGATGGAGTTACACCTGGGCTTACAGCTGGAGTTACAGCTGGGCTTTCAGCTGAAGTTACAGCTGGAGTTACACCAGGACTTACACCTGGGCTTACAGCTGGAGTTATAGCTGGGCTTACAGCTGGAGTTACACCAGGACTTACAGCCGGGCTTACAGCTGGAGTTACACCTGGACTTACACCTGGGCTTACACCTGGACTTACACCTGGGCTTAAAGCTGGAGTCACACCTGGGCTTTCAACTGCAGTTACAGCTGGGCTTACAGATGGAGCTACACCTGGACTTACACCTGGGCTTACAGCTGGAGTTACAGCTGGAGTCACACCTGTGCTTTCAGCTGGAGTCACAGCTGGGCTTACAGATGGAGTTACACCTGGGCTTACAGCTGGAGTTACACCTGGGCTTTCAACTGGAGTTACACCTGGACTTAAAACTGGAGTTGCACCTGGACTTACACCTGGGCTTACAGCTGGAGTTGCAGCTGGGCTTACAGATGGAGTTACAGCTGGGCTTACAGCTGGAGTTACAGCTGGGCTTACAGCTGGAGTCACTTCTTTGCTTTCAACTTGAGTTACAGCTGGGCTTACAGCTGGAGTTGCGCCTGGGCTTACAGCTGGAGTTACACCTGGACTTACACCTGGGCTTATAGCTGGAGTTACATCTGTGCTTACACCTGGAGCTACATCTGGGCTTACACCTGGACTTACACCTGGGCTTACAGCTGGAGTTACAGCTGGGCTTACAGCTGGAGTTACAGCTGGACTAAGAGCTGAGCTTACAGCTGGAGTCACACCTGGGCTTTTAACTGGAGTTACAGCTGGGCTTACAGCTGGAGTTACGCCTGGGCTTAAAGCTAGATTTACGCCTGGGCCTACAGCTGGAGTTACGCCTGGTTTTACAGCTGGAGTTACACCTGGGCTTACAGCTGGAGTTACACCTGGGCTTACAGCTGGAGTTACACCTGGGCTTAGAGTTGGGCTTACAGCTGGAGTTACATCTGGGCTTACAGCTGGAGTTACAGCTGGGCTTACAGCTGGACTTAGAGCTGGAGTTACAGCTGGGCTTAGAGCTGAAGTTACAGCTGGAGTCACACCTGTGCTTTCAACTGGAGTTACACCTGGACTTACAGCTGGAGTTACAGCTGGAGTCACACCTGTGCTTTCAACTGGTGTTACAGCTGGACTTACAGCTGGAGTCACACCTGTGCTTTCAACTGGAGTTACAGCTGGGCTTACAGCTGGAGTTACACCTGGACTTAAACCTGGGCTTACAGCTGGAGTTACACCTGGATTTACACCTGGGCTTACAGCTGGAGTTACATCTGGGCTTACAGCTGGAGTTACAGCTGGGCTTTCAACTGGAGTTACACCTGGACTTTCAACTGGAGTTACACCTGGACTTACAACTGGAGTTACACCTGGACTTACACCTGGGCTTACAGCTGGAGTTGCAGCTGGGCTTACAGATGGAGTTACACCTGGGCTTACAGCTGGAGTTACAGCTGGGCTTACAGCTGGAGTCACACCTGGGCTTTTAACTCGAGTTACACCTGGGCTTACAGCTGGGCTTACAGATGGAGCTACACCTGGGCTTTCAACTGGAGTTACAGCTGGGCTTACAGATGGAGTTACACCTGGGCTTACAGCTGGAGTTACAGCTGGAGTTACAGCTGGGCTTTCAGCTGAAGTTACAGCTGGAGTTACACCAGGACTTACACCTGGGCTTACAGCTGGAGTTATAGCTGGGCTTACAGCTGGAGTTACACCAGGACTTACAGCTGGGCTTACAGCTGGAGTTACACCTGGACTTACACCTGGGCTTACACCTGGACTTACACCTGGGCTTAAAGCTGGAGTCACACCTGGGCTTTCAACTGCAGTTACAGCTGGGCTTACAGATGGAGCTACACCTGGACTTACACCTTGGCTTACAGCTGGAGTTACAGCTGGAGTCACACCTGTGCTTTCAGCTGGAGTCACAGCTGGGCTTACAGATGGAGTTACACCTGGGCTTACAGCTGGAGTTACACCTGGACTTAAAACTGGAGTTGCACCTGGACTTACACCTGGGCTTACAGCTGGAGTTGCAGCTGGGCTTACAGATGGAGTTACAGCTGGGCTTACAGCTGGAGTTACAGCTGGGCTTACAGCTGGAGTCACTTCTTTGCTTTCAACTTGAGTTACAGCTGGGCTTACAGCTGGAGTTGCGCCTGGGCTTACAGCTGGAGTTACACCTGGACTTACACCTGGGCTTATAGCTGGAGTTACATCTGTGCTTACACCTGGAGCTACATCTGGGCTTACACCTGGACTTACACCTGGGCTTACAGCTGGAGTTACAGCTGGGCTTACAGCTGGAGTTACAGCTGGACTAAGAGCTGAGCTTACAGCTGGAGTCACACCTGGGCTTTTAACTGGAGTTACAGCTGGGCTTATAGCTGGAGTTACGCCTGGGCTTAAAGCTAGATTTACGCCTGGGCCTACAGCTGGAGTTACGCCTGGTTTTACAGCTGGAGTTACACCTGGGCTTACAGCTGGAGTTACACCTGGGCTTACAGCTGGAGTTACACCTGGGCTTAGAGTTGGGCTTACAGCTGGAGTTACATCTGGGCTTACAGCTGGAGTTACAGCTGGGCTTACAGCTGGACTTAGAGCTGGAGTTACAGCTGGGCTTAGAGCTGAAGTTACAGCTGGAGTCACACCTGTGCTTTCAACTGGAGTTACACCTGGACTTACAGCTGGAGTTACAGCTGGAGTCACACCTGTGCTTTCAACTGGTGTTACAGCTGGACTTACAGCTGGAGTCACACCTGTGCTTTCAACTGGAGTTACAGCTGGGCTTACAGCTGGAGTTACACCTGGACTTAAACCTGGGCTTACAGCTGGAGTTACACCTGGATTTACACCTGGGCTTACAGCTGGAGTTACATCTGGGCTTACAGCTGGAGTTACAGCTGGGCTTAGAGCTAAAGTTACAGCTGGGCTTGGAGCTGAAGTTACAGCTGGAGTCACAGCTGGGCTTACAGCTGAAGTTACAGCTGGAGTTACACCTTGGCTTACAGCTGGAGTTACACCTTAGAGCTGGAGTAACAGCTGGGCTTACGGCTGTGATTACACCTGGGCTTAGAGCTGGGCTTACAGCTGGAGTTACACCTGGGTTTACAGCGGGGCTTACGGCTGTGATTACACCTGGGCTTAGAGCTGAGCTTACAGCTGGAGTCACACCTGGGCTTACAACTGGAGTTACACCTGGACTTACAACTGGAGTTACACCTGGACTTACACCTGGGCTTACAGCTGGAGTTACACCTGGGCTTACAGATGGAGTTACAGCTGGGCTTACAGCTGGAGTCACAGCTGGGCTTTCAACTGGAGTTACACCTGGACTTACAACTGGAGTTACACCTGGACTTACACCTGGGCTTACAGCTGGAGTTGCAGCTGGGCTTACAGATGGAGTTACACCTGGGCTTACAGCTGGAGTTACAGCTGGGCTTACAGCTGGACTTAGAGCTGGAGTTCCAGCATCAAATGGATCAACCTCCATCCTCCTGGTTAGGAGACTAGCAGCTTTCTCCCACCTGGCGTCCCCCCATGACGACTGAACATTTCCAGATCATTACATCCTATCTACAAAACCCTCAGCTGTGCAATCTCATAGAAATATATTTTCCATCAGCATAGATCTGCATATTAGCATTGAGTACTTCATGTAGTCAGCTGATTAACTGATTTAGGCTTTGGTTTTAAATCAACACGTTTTCCTGAGGAGCTAAACTTGCTCCATAGAGGCGTATCTGATCCTTGGTAGCTTGAAGCTTCCTGCTGAACTGGGACAAGCAGAACCACCATCCAACTCTGCTATAAGCTGTGGACACCTAGGTCAAGCCATATAACCATTACCTCATCATTACCTGGCAGAGGAGATCTCAAAGCCTTTGACGTTTTCCAGCAGGATAAAACCGGGCAGCTTGCTGAGCCTGCAAGACACCAGCATAAGAAAGCTGCTGAACACTGAGTAGAGCCTCCATGGTCACCTAGAAGCTGCTGAACACTGAGTAGAGCCTCCATGGTCACCTAGAAGCTGCTTGATCGCTAGTTTGACTGCAGTGGATGTAGTATTTGCTCAAAAGGTCAAATGAGATGATGGTTAGGCATTAAGACCAGGATTAGGAACAGACTGACAGATTAGGTAAAGGCAGTAAAGTCAATAACAGAAAATATAATAAATATACACTACCGTTCAAAAGTTTGGGGTCACCCAAACAATTTAGTGTTTTCCTGAAAAGTCACACCTATTCACCATTAGGGTCATTGTCCTGTTGTAGGATGAAATTGGCTCCAATCAAGCGCTGTCCACTGGGTATGGCATGGCGTTGCAAAATGAAGTGATAACCTTCCTTATTCAGAATCCCTTTTACCCTGTACAAATCTCCCACCTTACCAGCACCCAAGCAACCCCAGAGCATCACATTACCTCCACCGTGCTGAACAGATGGCGTCAGACATTCTTCCAGCATCTTTTCATTTGTTCTGCGTCTCACAAACGTTCTTCTTTGTGATCCAAACACCTCAAACTTGGATTCATCCGTCCACAACACTTTTTTCCAGTCTTCCTCTGTCCAATGTCTGTGTTCTTTTGCCCATCTTAATCTTTTTCTTTTATTGGCCAGTCTCAGATATGGCTTTTTCTTTGCCACTCTGCCCTGAAGCCCAGAATCCTGCAGCCGCCCCTTCACTGTAGATGTTGACACTGGTGTTTTGCGGGTACTATTTAATGAAGATGCCAGTTGGGGACCTGTGAGGCGTCTGTTTCTCTAACTAGAGACTAATGTACTTATCTTCTTGCTCAGTTGTGCAACGCGGCCTCCCACTTCTTTTTCTACTCTGGTTAGAGCCTGTTTGTGCTGTCCTCTGAAGGGAGTAGTACACACCGTTGTGTTAAGAAATCTTAAATTTCTTAGCAATTTCTCGCATGGAATAGCCTTCATTTCTAAGAACAAGAATAGACTGTCCAGTTTCAGATGAAAGTTCTCTTTTCTGGCCATTTTGACCGTTTTATTGACCGCAGAAACTCAATCTGTTCAAAGGAAGGTCAGTTTTGTAGCTTCTGTAACGAGCTAAACTGTTTTCAGATTTGTGAACACAATTGCACAAGGGTTTTCTAATCATCAATTAGCCTTCTGAGCCAATGAGCAAACACATTGTACCATTAAAACACTGGAGTGATAGTTGCTGGAAATGGGCCTCTATACACCTATGTAGATATTGCACCAAAAACCAGACATTTGCGGCTAGAATAGTCATTTACCACATTAGCAATGTATGGAGTGTATTTCTTCACAGTTTAAAGTTATCTTCATTGAAAAGTACAGTTTCCTTCAAAAATAAGGACATTTCAATGTGACCCCAAACTTTTGAACGGTAGTGTATATTTTATGTCTCCACTGTTCTAGAGCTGCAGGGCCTTCTGGGATCCGTAGGCAGCGGAAAGGATCCAGCCTCTCCACCTGGATGGTGGAAGGTCACTGCTGGCTGAATAGAACTGTGTGTCCTCCTACCTTGGAAGAAGATCGAGGATGAAGAGGAAACTCTTCGTTCTGGGGTCGGCGACATCAGCCTGAAGACCCAACCTAAGGAGGAAGAAGAGGTGGAGCACCAGCTGATGACATCATTGCACCATCAGGAAGAACACACAATGCTTGTTTTTACAGCAGTAATGATTATTTAACATGATCAGTTCCTGTCTGCAGCTCCCAGGGATCAGCAGGCTGGTGTACTACAGACTGTAGGTGGCAACTATAATGCATGCTGATATTCAGTTTAAATTAAATATCGTACCTGGTGAAAGGCTGGCAGGGAGGGCTCATCATTATCAGGTCCACAGATAGCTTATTAAAGTCCTCAACTGGAATACCCTGAAACAACCAAGGGTATCAGAGTGAGAGGCATCATCACAACATAGAAATAATATAGAATAGAACAGTTTGAACAGAAGAACATAGAAGTAGAATAGAACATGAATACACTGCAGTATGCTGATGATAATCTACCAATTTTTATTTATCATTTTACATCGAGCTGAGAGGCAACAGGGTTGAGTGAAAAGGAGGCAGACAAACAGCACAGGTCAACAGGTCAACAGAAACGCTAATGACTCCTGGGTCATATGCTTACCCCCTGCACCCCTGCCACCCCCTAATCCGCTGCTCTTAATTTCAATCACTTTAAAAGAATATCCAGATTGGGACAGATTCTTTATTTATCCCTAATTAACCAAGCAAGCTAAAATATTTATTGGATTGTTGGTATGGCGGTCTGCTGAAGGGCTGCCATGATCAGTCGACCAACTGTACGAATATAAAAGTTCCTGTCACAGCCTTTGTGATAATAATAATAATACTGCAAACAAATTAGTTTTTTAGAGCACTTTACGAGCAAATCTCAAAGTGCTCAATAATAGCAATAAAAACAATATTTAACCTTGAAGTGTTTTTTGAAAGACTTCATAAGCAGCGTTCCTGAAAAGTATAGCCAAAGTTTATTGCATATCAGGGAATGAGGCAAATAGTGTGGAGACAGAAAGGCCCAGCAGAGGGCGCCCCGGGTAGTCAGCCTCTCTGCCATGAATGAACCGTTGCTAACTGGTGTGGAAACGGAACAAGCTTGTATTAGATTAGAGAGGTTTTCTGGGACAAGGTTAAGTTAGTTGAGGGTGGGAGTGGGTTGGATTAGATTAGGTTAGAATACTGTAGGTGGGGTTAGGAGTGGGTTGGATTAGATTAGGTTAGATTACTGTAGGTGGGGTTAGGAGTGGGTTGGATTAGGTTAGATTACTGTAGGTGGGGTTAGGAATGGGTTGGATTAGATTAGATTACTGTAGGTTGGGTTAATAGTGGGTTGGATTAGATTAGGTTAGATTACTGTAGGTGGGGTTAGGAATGGGTTGGATTAGATTAGATTACTGTAGGTTGGGTTAATAGTGGGTTGGATTAGATTAGGTTAGATTACTGTAGGTGGGGTTAGGAGTGGGTTGGATTAGATTAGGTTAGATTAGATTACTGTAGGTAAAGTAAGGAGTGGGTTGGATTAGATTAGGTTAGATTACTGTAGGTTGGGTTAATAGTGGGTTGGATTAGATTAGGTTAGATTACTGTAGGTGGGGTTAGGAGTGGGTTGGATTAGATTAGGTTAGAATAGATTACTGTAGGTGGAGTAAGGAGTGGTTTGGATTAGATTAGGTTAGATTACTGTAGGTTGGGTTAATAGTGGGTTGGATTAGATTAGGTTAGATTACTGTAGGTGGGGTTAGGAGTGGGTTGGATTAGATTAGGTTAGATTAGATTACTGTAGGTAAAGTAAGGAGTGGGTTGGATTAGATTAGGTTAGATTACTGTAGGTGGGGTTAGGAGTGGGTTGGATTAGGTTAGATTACTGTAGGTGGGGTTAGGAATGGGTTGGATTAGATTAGATTACTGTAGGTTGGGTTAATAGTGGGTTGGATTAGATTAGGTTAGATTACTGTAGGTGGGGTTAGGAGTGGGTTGGATTAGATTAGGTTAGATTAGATTACTGTAGGTAAAGTAAGGAGTGGGTTGGATTAGATTAGGTTAGATTACTGTAGGTTGGGTTAATAGTGGGTTGGATTAGATTAGGTTAGATTACTGTAGGTGGGGTTAGGAGTGGGTTGGATTAGATTAGGTTAGAATAGATTACTGTAGGTGGAGTAAGGAGTGGTTTGGATTAGATTAGGTTAGATTACTGTAGGTTGGGTTAATAGTGGGTTGGATTAGATTAGGTTAGATTACTGTAGGTGGGGTTAGGAGTGGGTTGGATTAGATTAGGTTAGATTACTGTAGGTTGGGTTAATAGTGGGTTGGATTAGATTAGGTTAGATTACTGTAGGTGGGGTTAGGAGTGGGTTGGATTAGATTAGGTTAGATTACTGTAGGTTGGGTTAATAGTGGGTTGGATTAGATTAGGTTAGATTAGATTACTGTAGGTGGAGTAAGGAGTGGGTTGGATTAGACTAGGTTAGATTAGATTACTGTAGGTGGAGTAAGGAGTGGGTTGGATTAGACTAGGTTAGATTAGATTACTGTAGGTAAAGTAAGGAGTGGGTTGGATTAGATTAGGTTAGATTTCTGTAGGTTGGGTTAATAGTGGGTTGGATTAGATTAGGTTAGATTACTGTAGGTGGGGTTAGGAGTGGGTTGGATTAGATTAGGTTAGAATAGATTACTGTAGGTGGAGTAAGGAGTGGGTTGGATTAGATTAGGTTAGATTACTGTAGGTTGGGTTAATAGTGGGTTGGATTAGATTAGGTTAGATTACTGTAGGTGGGGTTAGGAGTGGGTTGGATTAGATTAGGTTAGAATAGATTACTGTAGGTGGAGTAAGGAGTGGTTTGGATTAGATTAGGTTAGATTACTGTAGGTTGGGTTAATAGTGGGTTGGATTAGATTAGGTTAGATTAGATTACTGTAGGTGGAGTAAGGAGTGGGTTGGATTAGATTAGGTTAGATTACTGTAGGTGGAGTTAGGAGTTGGTTGGGTCAGATTAGGTTAGATTACTGTAGGTGGGGTTAGGAGTGGGTTGGGTCAGATTAGGTTAGATTACTGTAGGTGGAGTTAGGAGTGGATTGGGGTATATTTAATTTGCATAGCATTAGATTATGTTAGCGGAGGCCTAATGAGGGCAGTTTCCAGTGCAGGGGGAACATGCACTGGAAACTGATTGCATGGGGTGTTGTACTTCATGTGGGGCCCACCCAGATAATGTTGCTTAGGGTCCTTTTGTTGTGTCATCACACCATTGGCTCAAAGCTTTAGCCTAAAGGCAGAGACAGGAGCATGAAGGTGTGAGCAGCTTTCTAAATCACTGGTTCTTCATCAACATGAACTTTCAGAAGGACTGAAGGTCAGACTGTGGCTGCAGAGCAGAAACATCTACATAGACGCTGAAGGTTGTTATTGCTTCATGGGTTTCTGATGTAACTCAATCCGCTACATGCTGAGGACACACTGCAGATTATGACAGATTGGACTATTTTTACCTGGAACTAGCAGGATGGAGAGTCTATCTGTAATTAAATCATTCTATCTTTATTCTCTAAGCATGGTTGCTGTGAGGGATTGCTGTAGAGCCAATGAGATAATTCACTTCTATTCAGTTTATTTCTATAGCTCCAATTCACATCATCTAATCTCAGGTGACTTTATAGATCCGTGTCATCCAGTCAGATTACTTCAAAGTTTTCTATCTAAGGAAAACCAGCTGATTGCATCGACTCATTGACTCTTCAGCAATCCCTCACACTAAGCATACTTGTTGTGACAGTGGAGAGGAAGAACTCCCTTTGAACAGAAGGAATCCTCCTCCTCCCTCCTTCCACATGCCCCCCCCCCACACCACCCCCCAGCCACCTACCTCGATGGTCTTGTTCCAGAGGGGCGTGTCTGGGAAGTTGTGCCTGTAGATCTTATTGGCTGTGGTGTTGATGTCCACAGCAGCCACCACCTGGGCAGGAGCTCCGCTTTCTGTTTAGGAAGCATCATCATCATCATCATCACTATGATCACTATCGTCATCATCACATTTATCACTATCATCATCATCATGATCATCATCACCATCATCAGATCATCAGACAGGCGCTTTGTTCATCAGTAACATCTGCAGACCAGTGGAGCCCAGCATTGCTGATGGATAAAACAGTATGGGGTCTTGGTGAACCTCTGCAGTCAACCTCTATAATGATGGCCCTATTAGCCGCACGCTAACCACTGTTCCTGCTGATGCTTCTGCTAGCAAAATGCTTACCGCTGTTCCTGCTGATGGTCCTGCAAGCCGCATATTAATTTCTCTTCCTGCTGATGGTGCTGATAGCCACATGCTAACAGCTGTTCCTGCTGATAGTCCTTCTAGCCACACGCCAGCCGCTGTTCCTGCTGATGGTCCTGCTAGCCACACGCTAACTGCTGTTCCTGCTGATGGTCCTGCTAGCCACACGCTAACTGCTGTTCCTGCTGATGGTCCTTCTAGCCACACGCCAGCCGCTGTTCCTGCTGATGGTCCTGCTAGCCACACGCTAACTGCTGTTCCTGCTGATGGTCCTGCTAGCCACACGCTAAGTGCTGTTCCTGCTGATGGTCCTGCTAGCCACATGCTAACTGCTTTTCCTGCTGATGGTCCTGCAAGCCGCATATTAATTTCTCTTCCTGCTGATGGTGCTGATAGCCACATGCTAACAGCTGTTCCTGCTGATAGTCCTTCTAGCCACACGCCAGCCGCTGTTCTTGCTGATGGTCCAGCTAGTCACATGCTAACCGCTGTTCCTGCTGATGGTCCTGCTAGCCACACGCTAACTGCTGTTCCTGCTGATGGTCCTGCTAGCCACACGCTAACTGCTGTTCCTGCTGATGGTCCTGCTAGCCACATGCTAACTGCTTTTCCTGCTGATGGTCCTGCAAGCCGCATATTAATTTCTCTTCCTGCTGATGGTGCTGATAGCCACATGCTAACAGCTGTTCCTGCTGATAGTCCTTCTAGCCACACGCCAGCCGCTGTTCTTGCTGATGGTCCAGCTAGTCACATGCTAACCGCTATTCCTGCTGATGGTCCAGCTAGTCACATGCTAACCGCTGTTCCTGCTGATGGTCCTGCTAGCCACATGCTAACCGCTGGTCCTACTGATGGTCCTGCTAGCCACATGCTAACCGCTGTTCCTGCTGATAGTACTTCTAGCCACACGCCAGCCGCTGTTCCTGCTGATGGTCCTGCTAGCCACACACTAACTGCTGTTCCTGCTGATGGTCCTGCAAGCCGCATGCTAACTGCTTTTCCTGCTGATGGTCCTGCAAGCCGCATATTAATTTCTCTTCCTGCTGATGGTGCTGATAGCCACATGCTAACTGCTGTTCCTGCTGATGGTCCTGCTAGCCACACGCTAACTGCTGTTCGTGCTGATGGTCCTGCTAGTCACACGCTAACTGCTGTTCCTGCTGATGGTCCTGCTAGCCACACGCTAACTGCTGTTCCTGCTGATGGTCCTGCTATACACACGCTAACAGCTGTTCCTGCTGATGGTCCTGCTAGCCACACGCTAACTGCTGTTCCTGCTGATGGTCCTGCTAGCCACATGCTAACCGCTGGTCCTGCTGATGGTCCTGCTAGCCATAAGGTAATCACTGTTGCTGCTGATGGTCCTGCTAGCCACATGCTAACCGCTGTTCCAGCTGAAGGTCCTGCTAGCCGCATGCTAACTGCTTTTCCTGCTGATGGTCCTGCAAACCGCGTATTAATTTCTCTTCCTGCTGATGGTGCTGATAGCCACATGCTAACAGCTGTTCCTGCTGATAGTCCTTCTAGCCACACGCCAGCCGCTGTTCCTGCTGATGGTCCTGCTAGCCACACGCTAACTGCTGTTCCTGCTGATGGTCCTGCTAGCCACATGCTAACTGCTTTTCCTGCTGATGGTCCTGCAAGCCGCATATTAATTTCTCTTCCTGCTGATGGTGCTGATAGCCACATGCTAACAGCTGTTCCTGCTGATAGTCCTTCTAGCCACACGCCAGCCGCTGTTCTTGCTGATGGTCCAGCTAGTCACATGCTAACCGCTGTTCCTGCTGATGGTCCTGCTAGCCACACGCTAACTGCTGTTCCTGCTGATGATCCTGCTAGCCACATGCTAACCGCTGGTCCTGCTGATTGTCCTGCTAGCCATAAGGTAATCACTGTTGCTACTGATGGTCCTGCTAGCCACATGCTAACCGCTGTTCCTGCTGATAGTACTTCTAGCCACACGCCAGCCGCTGTTCCTGCTGATGGTCCTGCTAGCCACACGCTAACTGCTGTTCCTGCTGATGGTCCTGCTATACACACGCTAACAGCTGTTCCTGCTGATGGTCCTGCTAGCCACACGCTAACTGCTGTTCCTGCTGATGGTCCTGCTAGCCACATGCTAACCGCTGGTCCTGCTGATGGTCCTGCTAGCCATAAGGTAATCACTGTTGCTGCTGATGGTCCTGCTAGCCACATGCTAACCGCTGTTCCAGCTGAAGGTCCTGCTAGCCGCATGCTAACTGCTTTTCCTGCTGATGGTCCTGCAAGCCGCGTATTAATTTCTCTTCCTGCTGATGGTGCTGATAGCCACATGCTAACAGCTGTTCCTGCTGATAGTCCTTCTAGCCACACGCCAGCCGCTGTTCCTGCTGATGGTCCTGCTAGCCACACGCTAACTGCTGTTCCTGCTGATGGTCCTGCTAGCCACATGCTAACTGCTTTTCCTGCTGATGGTCCTGCAAGCCGCATATTAATTTCTCTTCCTGCTGATGGTGCTGATAGCCACATGCTAACAGCTGTTCCTGCTGATAGTCCTTCTAGCCACACGCCAGCCGCTGTTCTTGCTGATGGTCCAGCTAGTCACATGCTAACCGCTGTTCCTGCTGATGGTCCTGCTAGCCACACGCTAACTGCTGTTCCTGCTGATGATCCTGCTAGCCACATGCTAACCGCTGGTCCTGCTGATTGTCCTGCTAGCCATAAGGTAATCACTGTTGCTACTGATGGTCCTGCTAGCCACATGCTAACCGCTGTTCCAGCTGAAGGTCCTGCTAGCTGCATGCTAACTGCTTTTCCTGCTGATGGTCCTGCAAGCCGCATATTAATTTCTCTTCCTGCTGATGGTGCTGATAGCCACATGCTAACAGCTGTTCCTGCTGATGGTCCAGCTAGTCACATGCTAACCGCTGTTCCTGCTGATGGTCCTGTCATACACACGCTAACAGCTGTTCCTGCTGATGGTCCTGCTAGCCACACGCTAACTGCTCTTCTTGCTGATGATCCTGCTAGCCACATGCTAACCGCTGGTCCTGCTGATGGTCCTGCTAGCCATAAGGTAATCACTGTTGCTACTGATGGTCCTGCTAACAACATGCTAACCGCTGTTCCAGCTGAAGGTCCTGCTAGCCGCATGCTAACTGCTTTTCCTGCTGATGGTCCTGCAAGCCGCATATTAATTTCTCTTCCTGCTGATGGTGCTGATAGCCACATGCTAACAGCTGTTCCTGCTGATAGTACTTCTAGCCACACGCCAGCCGCTGTTCCTGCTGATGGTCCTGCTAGCCACACGCTAACTGCTGTTCCTGCTGATGGTCCTGCTAGCCACACGCTAACTGCTGTTCCTGCTGATGGTCCTGCTAGCCAAACGCTAACTGCTGTTCCTGCTGATGGTCCTGCAAGCCGCATATTAATTTCTCTTCCTGGTGATGGTGCTGATAGCCACATGCTAACAGCTGTTCCTGCTGATAATACTTCTAGCCACACGCCAGCCGCTGTTCCTGCTGATGGTCCTGCTAGCCACACGCTAACTGCTGTTCCTGCTGATGGTCCTGCTAGCCACACGCCAGCCGCTGTTCCTGCTGATGGTCCTGCTAGCCACACGCTAACTGCTGTTCCTGCTGATGGTCCTGCTAGCCACACGCTAACTGCTGTTCCTGCTGATGGTCCTGCTAGTCACATGCTAACCGCTGTTCCTGCTGATGGTCCTGCTAGCCACACGCTAACTGCTGTTCCTGCTGATGATCCTGCTAGCCACATGCTAACCGCTGGTCCTGCTAGCCATAAGGTAATCACTGTTGCTACTGATGGTCCTGCTAGCCACATGCTAACTGCTGTTCCAGCTGAAGGTCCTGCTAGCCGCATGCTAACTGCTTTTCCTGCTGATGGTCCTGCAAGCCGCGTATTAATTTCTCTTCCTGCTGATGGTGCTGATAGCCACATGCTAACAGCTGTTCCTGCTGATAGTACTTCTAGCCACACGCCAGCCGCTGTTCCTGCTGATGGTCCTGCTAGCCACACGCTAACTGCTGTTCCTGCTGATGGTCCTGCTAGCCACATGCTAACTGCTTTTCCTGCTGATGGTCCTGCAAGCCGCATATTAATTTCTCTTCCTGCTGATGGTGCTGATAGCCACATGCTAACAGCTGTTCCTGCTGATAGTCCTTCTAGCCACACGCCAGCCGCTGTTCTTGCTGATGGTCCAGCTAGTCACATGCTAACCGCTGTTCCTGCTGATGGTCCTGCTAGCCACACGCTAACTGCTGTTCCTGCTGATGGTCCTGCTAGCCACACGCTAACTGCTGTTCCTGCTGATGGTCCTGCTAGCCACATGCTAACTGCTTTTCCTGCTGATGGTCCTGCAAGCCGCATATTAATTTCTCTTCCTGCTGATGGTGCTGATAGCCACATGCTAACAGCTGTTCCTGCTGATAGTCCTTCTAGCCACACGCCAGCCGCTGTTCTTGCTGATGGTCCAGCTAGTCACATGCTAACCGCTATTCCTGCTGATGGTCCAGCTAGTCACATGCTAACCGCTGTTCCTGCTGATGGTCCTGCTAGCCACATGCTAACCGCTGGTCCTACTGATGGTCCTGCTAGCCACATGCTAACCGCTGTTCCTGCTGATAGTACTTCTAGCCACACGCCAGCCGCTGTTCCTGCTGATGGTCCTGCTAGCCACACACTAACTGCTGTTCCTGCTGATGGTCCTGCAAGCCGCATATTAATTTCTCTTCCTGCTGATGGTGCTGATAGCCACATGCTAACAGCTGTTCCTGCTGATAGTCCTTCTAGCCACACGCCAGCCGCTGTTCTTGCTGATGGTCCAGCTAGTCACATGCTAACCGCTGTTCCTGCTGATGGTCCTGCTAGCCACACGCTAACCGCTAGTCCTGCTGATGGTACTGCTATCCACACACTAACATATGATCTTGCTGATGGTCTTGTTAGCCACATGCTAACCACCAGATGCTAACTTCAATCAAGTTCATTTGAAACTGACTCTTAGTTTATTTACTGTATTGCATTTATTGTTTTAAAATTATAATTTAAAATCTTAGTCCACAAGCATTTCATTCATATTTTCCCCTAAATGGTCACCTTATGGCGGAGGTCTTAGGGGGTGAGCGACCCCTAGAGGGGCCTCAGAGGTACTGCACCGTGAACGTTTTGGTTGATTAGACTTTTTTTATATTCCCCCTGTAATATTTCCCACTAGTTGAAATGTCTTTAAATCCACATGAATCCAACAGACTCCAGTAAACAGATAAATGGAGGCAGAAGATGTCTTTCAGTCATCAATGCTCACATTCATTCAGCGACACACAGGAGCTCTTTCAAGCTGGGCACCGTTTCATTCACAACACCTGTCCCATCAACCAGGAATCAGAAATACTTTAATAATCCCAGAGAGGGATTATTTTAGTTACATTACTCCATCTGTAACAGAGTGACTATAGGACAGACATGGGCAAACTACGGCCCCCGGGCCGTATACGGTCCGTTAGGCTTTTTAATCCGGCCCGCCGTACTTGTCCAAATTACCGTATTTACACGACAATAAGGTGCACATAAACGTCTTTTTTTCCCTCAAAATGTGCGGTGCGCCCTATGTGTGTTGTAACTGCGACTTTTGAACCACCTCATGGAGGAGATGATGAAAGCGTGGCTGAGGCAGGTGTATGTGAGGAGACCAGGTGGTTGTTTCCACGCATCACCATCGCTGTTAATCTGTGACTCCGTGCGCGCCCATCTCACAGCTGATGTGAAAAACATGGTGAATCAAATGAACGCTGTGCTCGCCGTTATCCCGGGGGTCTGACAAAGGAACTTCAACCGCTCCACATCGGTGTGAACCGGCCGTTCAAAGTAAGGCTGCGAGCGGCGTGGGAGCGATGGATGACAGACGGAGACCACAGTTTCACGAAAAGTGGAAGGCAGCGCCGGGCGAGTTACGCCACCGTTTGCGGATGGATTGTTGATGCTTGGACTAACGTGTCTGCTGTTCAAGCTTTCCCAAAAGCCGGCATTATTTCTGAGGAGCCGCCCGGCACGGAAAGTGACTCTGACAGCGAAGAAGGGGAAACTGGCATGTCTGATTTAGCGCAGCTGTTTAATTCAGAAACAGAGGATGATGACTTTGATGGCTTTGATTAATACTTTGTAATAAATACATGAATAAAGCACAATCATACTCAGTTTTGCTCCCGCTCTATTTTTCTACCTGAAAGCTTAATTCCACAGCAGCCTCTGGGTCGGGTCTGCTCCATTTCACCGCGGCGGCTGGCAGGTGTTTTTTCATCTAAATAATCTAAATCTTGCAGCTATATTTGCTGTGATCAGTGGGAATAAAGTCGTTTTTATATGTTTTTAAGTGAGAAAGTCCACCTGAAAACTTAATCATTGCAGTCAGTTCATCCAGATTATCATCCTGCCTACTATTTCTGTCGGAGGCGTAGAATTGCCACAACGAAACTAACTCCAGACTTTGATGCACTGGCAAAAAAAGGAGAACAACACTGTTCCCACTGAAAAGTGAGTTTTTCTACTGTGTTATGAAAAAAATAGCAACTTGTACATTTACGCACAGCAGCGGTACAGTAGCTTAATTAACATGCTGCACATCGCTCTCATTTTAAAGACCCCTTCCTGTCGTTGGGTAATAATATGTTCTGACTGTTGAAAGTGATTCCATTGATTTTTTTTTCCACTAAATGTTGATTTCTTTAAATTTGCACCTTCAATTGTCTGTTTTTTTACATTTCAATCCCCAGCTTTAATAAATTACATTGCTTGTCCAAATGCTGCTGGCCCGGCCCTTCTGTCAAATTTTAGAACCCATTCTGGCCAAGTCAAAAAGTTTGCCCACCCCTGCTATAGGACCAGTTTGATAGAACACTATTTCATACAATATATATAATTAGGGGGCCCGCTCCATCTCACCATCAGTTTGGGGTCCTTAGGCTGGAAAACCTTGAAGACTCCTGGATTATGATATATGTTCATATTATGTATTGACTGCATCTAGAAATATCAAAGATATTTTCAGTTTAAACATATATTAAATAATACAATAAAACCTCCAATAACTTCAATGAAATCATTGTTCTAGGTCATCAGATCAATTCAGTTCAGTCTGTCCAATCAGCTGCCTGTAATGTCTTTAAATGTCCAGCAGGTGTCAGTATTCAGTCAGCAGCGTTTCATCATCATGGCACCACAACCTCTGAAATAAAGCCAGAAGCTGGAGGTGGCTTCTGATTGGTCAGACTGGGATGGTGGAAGAAAACGACCCAGGTGAACAGAAACTGCTCTGGTCCTGGTTGGGTTCTGGTGGACCTCTATGGATCTGAGATGGGGATCATGTCTATTCTAAAATTTTATTGATCATTAATAAATGATCTTGGTGTTGTTTTTGATCAGGACCTGTCATTTAAATCCCAGATCAAAGAGGTTTCTAGAATTTCCTTCTTTCATCTGAGGAACATTGCAAAAATGAGCAATCTCCTGTCCATGGGTGATGCTGAGAAACTAGTCCATGCATTTGTTACTTCAAGGCTGGACTATTGTAATTCTTTACTATCAGGAAGTCCACAAACTGTAGTTAAAAGCCTTCAGCTGATCCAAAATGCTGCAGCCAGAGTTCTGATGAAAATGAAAAAGAGAGATCATATCTCTCCTATCCTGGCTTCTCTTCATTGGCTTCCTGTTAAATCCAGAATAGAATTTAAAATCCTCCTTCTCACATATAAAGCCTTAAATGGCCAAGCTCCATCTGATATCAGAGATCTGATTGTTCCTTATGTTCCTAACAGAGCACTTCGCTCTCAATCTGCAGGTTTACTAGTGGTTCCTAGAACTTCTAAAAGTAGAATGGGAGGCAGATCTTTTAGTTATCAGGCTCCTCTCCTGTGGAACCAACTACCAGTTTTAGTCCGTGAGGCAGACACCCTGTCTACTTTTAAGGCTAGGCTTAAAACTTTCCTTTTTGATAAAGCTTCTAGTTAGAGTGGCTCAGGTTATCCTGATCTATCTCTATAGTTCTGCTGCTATAGGCTTAGACTGCTGGAGGACATAGGGACCCCTTTTTCATCATTCTGCTTCATTCTATCTCTATTCTCCCACTCTGCAGAATCTGTTAGTTCAATCTCTAACCTTCTGCTTTTTCTCTTTTTTTTTACTCTTCCATTCTTCTTGGTTTTCTCTATCTTCTTTCTTCCATCCACCAAGCATCATCCTCTCCCTCTGCTGTTTACCTGCAGCTCCCACACCGGGGGGGGGGGGTTTGTGTTTACCCGCTTCACGCGGGCGGAAGCAAACCCCGGAAGTGTCTCTGCCTGCAGCAGTCTGACCGAGCAGCTGATTAAACAGCTTAGCGGAGAACAGATCCTGTCCTCCGGGTTTACCTTTCAGGGCGTAGTGCATGCCTCCGATCCCGCTGTAGAGCTCCAGCACCCGGAGAGGCTGCATGGCGGCGGACACCTGGAGGCTGATAACCAGCCTGAGGGCGCAGCAGCGCCACCTAGCGGACCGGGGGGCCTGAACCAAACCTCTCCGCAGGCCCCAGCGGTGAAAAATTAATTGGATAAAAGCTTTTATGTCACAGAAAGAATCCATCTGGTTCCATGTCCCAAAATATATTTTTAATAAAGTCGGAGGGTTGGATTTGTTTCTAAAATGTGATCATGAAATAAGGAAACTGTCCAATGATCTAAATTTCATAAACAGATATTACACTCTTATTATTTGACATAATTTACTCCACATGGCTCCACTGGGGAAGAACAGAACTATAATGATAAACAGGAGAACAATATTTAAAGTTGAAGTTTGGTTTGAAAACAAGGTGATCTTTGTTACTGATCTAAGGGATGATCGTGGACATTTCCGACATTTTAACACCTTTTGCAGAATAAAAGCTGCTGCTCTGCTGCACCTCTCTCTCTCTCAGTCAAATAGTCTTTCCAGAACTAAAAACAATTAGTAATTGCTTATTAGAGATAGAAAATATAACAATAATTTAACAGGGACAGCATTTAAATGTAAAACCTTTCATAGTTTCACTGGAATGACAAAAAATATAATAATTAATATTTCAGGTAACATAGAAACATTTTTTTTTAATATTTAACATTCCAATTCCACCAAAGGTAAAAGAAATATAATCTAAAATGATGAATAGTTTTTATCCAACAGCAGAAACTCTGAGAACAGAATTGGATTTGAGGAGGATGCCTGAAACTATTGAACATTCTTCTATTGGTGTCGGGTCACAGGTCGCTTCATATTTGGTTAAGTAATGAAATAGATAATATAATACTTTTTGAGATAAATCAAATATTAACATACAAGAATGACAATGTGAAGGATTTATCCGACACGGTCCATATGGTTGTGAATTTGGGAAGATATCATATCCATGTATGTAAATGGAAAAACCTAAAACCTTCATTTATACGTTTCAAAAACTAAAAATCTTCCATTGGTCTTTATCTCTGTTAGCTGACAAATATGGACATAAACAGAAAGCATGTAGAGACATGATGGGTTTCCTGACCAGACAAAATGCTGAAGTGAACAAGATGCCAGGAATGAGTTTGTCTCTTTTAATTGATTTAAGTTTTTATGTTTCCATTGGTTGTAATAATGCTGCCTGATTGATTGTTTATTTCTGTTGCCCTGCACTAGTTAAGCTGATCTTCTGTATATGAATGTTATTTTCTCTTTTTTTGTAAAAATGAAAAGTTGAGATTCCTACTTGAAAATTAAAATGAATATTTTTTTGTTAAATAAAAAAAAAAAGATCTGGAGGCTGATAAGGAGCCTGGAGGCGCAGTAGCGCCACCTTTAGAACACGATGGAAACATTGACAGCAGTAATATCCTGATAAATGAGTGTTTATGGAAATAAAACCTGAAGATTGACTCTTTAAATCTATCCTACATGGGATGAATGTGAAGGTTGAATCTGTTTGGACTGGATCTACAGCTGAACCATCACCATCTCAAAGCAAAGATCTTTCAGACTTAGATCTCATCACTATTAGGAACAACTTACCGGAACCGGAAGCTGGAAGCTGTCCCCTCTCCAATATGGCGGCCAGGTTCACGCACACGAAAGCTTCCGGTGCCGTGTTGCGTCCGCAGCCGGGCGGCGCAGAGGAAGAAAGATTTCCTAATAAGGACTGGGCGCTCCTTCCTCTGGAAACACTTCCGGTGGGCGGTGCGTCAGAGAAAACTTCCAAACAGATTATTCCTGTTTTTCCTCCTCGGTCAGCCTCTGGGCTCCTTTTCTCTGCTTCCTCTCATCCTCCGTCGCTCCGCTAACGTCCGCGTGCCTTTCTGCTCCATAGTTCCTGAACCATGTCCAAGTCTCTGAAGAAGATCGTGGAGGAAAGTCGGGACAAGAACCTTCCAGAGGTGGAAATGTGCGACAGAGGGATTTCTAACATGCTGGACATTCCGGGGCTGTGTAAGATAAACGATCTGTGATTCCTCAGGCAGGGGGAAGGAGGGGGGTCTATGGAGGCTGAGGTCCTTGTTGTTCATGAAGCCCAAGGTCCATGGAGGTGGGTGTCTATGTCCATGGAGGTCTATATCCATGGAGGTGGGGGTCTATGTCCATGGTGGTCTATATCCATGGAGGTGGGGGTGTATCTCCATGGAGGTCTATATCCATGGAGGTGGGTGTCTATGTCCATGGAGGTCTATATCCATGGAGGTGGGTGTCTATGTCCATGGAGGTCTATATCCATGGAGGTGGGTGTCTATGTCCATGGAGGTCTATATCCATGGAGGTGGGTGTCTATGTCCATGGAGGTCTATATCCATGGAGGTGGGGGTGTATCTCCATGGAGGTCTATATCCTTGGAGGTGGGGGTCTATGTCCATGGTGGTCTATATCCATGGAGGTGGGGGTCTACCATCTTCATGAAGGCTGGAGGTCCTAGGAGGTGGGTGTCTATGTCCATAGAGGTCTATATCCATGGAGGTCTATGTCCATTGAGGTGGGGGTGTATCTCCATGGAGATCTATGTCCATGGAGGTCTATGTCCATCAGGGTCTATATCCATGGAGGTGGGTGTCTATGTCCATGAGGGTCTATATCCATGGAGGCGGGTGTCTATGTCCATGAGGGTCTATATCTATGGAGGCCGGTGTCAAAGTCAAAGGAGGTCTATGCCCATGGAGGCGGGGGTCTATGTCAATCGAGGTCTATGTCCATCAGGGTCTATATCCATGGAGGTGGGTGTCTATGTCCATGAGGGTCTATATCTATGGAGGCCGGTGTCAAAGTCAAAGGAGGTCTATGCCCATGGAGGCGGGGGTCTATGTCAATGGAGGTCTATGTCCATGGAGGCTGGGTCTATGTCCATGAAGGCGGGGTGTCTATGTCAATGGAGGTGGGGGTCTACCACCTTCATGAAGGCTGGAGGTCCAAGGAGATGGGTGTCTATGTCCATAGAGGTCTATATCCATGGAGGTCTATGTCCATGGAGGTGGGGGTGTATCTCCATGGAGGTCTATGTCCATAGTGGTCTATGTCCATGGAGGTCTATGTCCATGAAGGTCTGTATCCATGGAGGTGGGGGTGTATCTCCATGGAGGTCTATGTCCATGGAGGTCTATGTGCATGAAGGTCTGTATCCATTGAGGTGGTGGTGTATCTCCATGGAGGTTTATATTCATGAAGGTGAGGGTCCATGGAAGTGGGGGTCTATGTCCATGGAGGTCTATATCCATGGAGGTGAGGGTCTATGTCCATGGAGGTCTATATTCATGGAGGCGGGTGTCTATGTCCATGGGGGTCTATATCCATGGAGGCGGGTGTCTATGTCCATGAGGGTCTATTTCCATGGAGGCGGGGGTCTATATCAATGAAGGTCTATGTCCATGGAGGTGGGGTTCTATGTCCATGGAGGTGGGGGTCTATGTCAATGGAGGTGGGAGTCTATGTCTATGGAGGTGGGGGTCTACCACTTTCATGGAGGCTGGAGGTCCACGTTGTTAATGAAGCTGGAGGTCCATGGAGGTGGAGGTCTTCTGCTGCTGAAATCTGAAGGTGTTGGAGTTCTTCTTCATGTCTCTATGTCTGTGTCTGATTTCAGTCACGCTGTCCCACATCACCCAGCTGGTCCTCAGCCACAACAAGCTGACAGGTAAGAAGCTCCTGACCTTCAGCCTGATGTTTCCTTAGATGGATGAAGGTCCATGAAGGTCTTTCTCAATCTCATGTTTCCTTAGATGGATGAAGGTCCATGAAGGTCTTTCTCAATCTCATCATTTTTTTCAGCTGTTCCTCCAAACATCTCAGAGCTGAAGAATCTGGAGGTTCTAAACCTTTTCAACAACCAGATTGAAGAGCTGCCCACCCAGATCAGCAGCCTGCAGAAGCTCAAGCACCTCAACCTAGGGTACGGGATGTCTCCTTCCTTCCTTCCTTCCTTACTTCTTCGCTTCCTTCCTTCCTGCCTCTCTCCCTCGCTTCGTTCGTTCCTTCCTTCCTGCCTCTCCCCCCCACTTCCTTCCTTCCTTCATCCTTCCGTCCTTCTTGGCTTCCTTCATTCCTTCCTGCCTCTCTCCCTCCCTTCCTTCCTTCCTTCCTTCCTGCCTCTCTCCCTTCCTTCCTTCCTGCCTCTCTCCCTCCCTTTCTTCCTTCCTTCCTGCCTCTCTCCCTTCCTTCCTTACTTTCTTCCTTTGCTTCCTTCCTTCCTTCCTGCCTGCCTCTCTTCCCTGCTTCCTTCCTTCCTTCTTGGCTTCCTTCCTTTGTTCCTTTCTTCTTCGCTTCCTTCGTTCCTTCCTTCTTCGCTTCCTTCGTTCCTTCCTGGCTCTCTCTCTTCCTTCCTTCCTTCCTTCCTCTCTTCCCCCCTTTCCTTCCTTCCTTCTCGGCTTCCTTTCTTCGTTCGTTCCTTCTTCGCTTCCTTACTTCCTTCCTTCCTTCCTTCCTTCCTTCTTCGCTTCCTTCCTTCCTTCCTTCTTCGCTTCCTACCTTCCTTCCTGCCTCTCTTCCCTGCTTCCTTCCTTCCTTCCTTCTTGGCTTCCTTCCTTCGTTCCTTCCTTCTTCTCTTCCTTCCTTCCTTAGTTCCTTCCTTCTGCGCTTCCTTCCTTCCTTCCTGGCTCTTTCCCTTCCTTCCTTCCTTCCTTCCTTCCTTCCTTCCTCTCTTCCCCCCTTCCTTCCTACCTTCTCGGCTTCCTTCCTTCGTTCCTTCCTTCTTAGCTTCCTTCCTTCCTTCCTTCTTCGCTTCCTACCTTCCTTCCTGCCTCTCTCCCTTCCTTCCTTCCTTCCTTCCTTCCTCTCTTCCCCCCCTTCCTTCCTTCTCGGCTTCCTTCCTTCTTCGCTTCCTTCTTCGCTTCCTTCCTTCTTTGCTTCCTTCCTTCTTCCCTTCCTTCCTTCCCTCCTTCCTTCCGTCCTTCCTTCCTGTTGGATGTAGGTGAGGCTTTTGAAGGCTCCGATCCAGCTAAAGGTTTGAGAAATAGATCAAACCAATGATGATGATGATGATTTTTTTATGCTAACCAGCGCCTGTTGTTTGCTCTGTGCTTCCAGGATGAACCGTCTCAGTGGTTTACCCAGAGGGTTTGGGTCTCTTCCTGCTCTGGAGGTCTTGGATCTCACCTACAACAACCTGAACAAAGACTCACTGCCTGGAAACTTCTTCTACCTGAGTGAGCTTCACCAACACGCCATGGGGCATGCCTTGGACTGTTTCTGTCTTTACCTTTTCTCTTCTACCTGAGTGAGCTTCACCAACACGCCATGGGGCATGCCTTGGACTGTTTCTGTCTTTACCTTTTCTCTTCTACCTGAGTGAGCTTCACCAACACGCCATGGGGCATGCCTTGGACTGTTTCTGTCTTTACCTTTTCTCTTCTACCTGAGTGAGCTTCACCAACACGCCATGGGGCATGCCTTGGACTGTTTCTGTCTTTACCTTTTCTCTTCTACCTGAGTGAGCTTCACCAACACGCCATGGGGCATGCCTTGGACTGTTTCTGTCTTTACCTTTTCTCTTCTACCTGAGTGAGCTTCACCAACACGCCATGGGGCACGCCTTGGACTGTTTCTGTCTTTACCTTTTCTCTTCTACCTGAGTGAGCTTCACCAACACGCCATGGGGCACGCCTTGGACTGTTTCTGTCTTTACCTTTTCTCTTCTACCAGAGTGAGCTTCACCAACACGCCATGGGGCACGCCTTGGACTGTTTCTGTCTTTACCTTTTCTCTTCTACCTGAGTGAGCTTCACCAACACGCCATGGGGCATGCCTTGGACTGTTTCTGTCTTTACCTTTTCTCTTCTACCTGAGTGAGCTTCACCAACACGCCATGGGGCATGCCTTGGACTGTTTCTGTCTTTACCTTTTCTCTTCTACCTGAGTGAGCTTCACCAACACGCCATGGGGCATGCCTTTGGCTGTTTCTGTCTTTACCTTTTCTCTTCTACCTGAGTGAGCTTCACCAACACGCCATGGGGCATGCCTTGGACTGTTTCTGTCTTTACCTTTTCTCTTCTACCTGAGTGAGCTTCACCAACACGCCATGGGGCATGCCTTGGACTGTTTCTGTCTTTACCTTTTCTCTTCTACCTGAGTGAGCTTCACCAACACGCCATGGGGCACGCCTTGGACTGTTTCTGTCTTTACCTTTTCTCTTCTACCTGAGTGAGCTTCACCAACACGCCATGGGGCATGCCTTGGACTGTTTCTGTCTTTACCTTTTCTCTTCTACCTGAGTGAGCTTCACCAACACGCCATGGGGCATGCCTTGGACTGTTTCTGTCTTTACCTTTTCTCTTCTACCTGAGTGAGCTTCACCAACACGCCATGGGGCATGCCTTGGGCTGTTTCTGTCTTTACCTTTTCTCTTCTACCTGAGTGAGCTTCACCAACACGCCATGGGGCATGCCTTGGACTGTTTCTGTCTTTACCTTTTCTCTTCTACCTGAGTGAGCTTCACCAACACGCCATGGGGCATGCCTTGGACTGTTTCTGTCTTTACCTTTTCTCTTCTACCTGAGTGAGCTTCACCAACACGCCATGGGGCACGCCTTGGACTGTTTCTGTCTTTACCTTTTCTCTTCTACCTGAGTGAGCTTCACCAACACGCCATGGGGCATGCCTTGGACTGTTTCTGTCTTTACCTTTTCTCTTCTACCTGAGTGAGCTTCACCAACACGCCATGGGGCATGCCTTGGACTGTTTCTGTCTTTACCTTTTCTCTTCTACCTGAGTGAGCTTCACCAACACGCCATGGGGCATGCCTTGGACTGTTTCTGTCTTTACCTTTTCTCTTCTACCTGAGTGAGCTTCACCAACACGCCATGGGGCATGCCTTGGACTGTTTCTGTCTTTACCTTTTCTCTTCTACCTGAGTGAGCTTCACCAACACGCCATGGGGCATGCCTTTGGCTGTTTCTGTCTTTACCTTTTCTCTTCTACCTGCTGCACCTGAAACTTTTCCTCTTTCCTCCTGGTTGCGGTTAAGGAGTTTTGATGGCAGCGGTTTTCAGTTCACTGCTGGTTCTGGTCATCCTGAGGGAAGCTCCTCATCCTGGGTTGTTCTTCAGGTCGATCAGCTTAGAGCTCTGCTGCTGAAGCAGGGAGAAGATTCAGTGGAAGGAAAAACATTTTGGCAATCCTCCACGTTTAGCCCAGGAGAGAAAAACTGGATGTAATTTATTTCAGACAGCAGCTGATGAACCTGCTGCTGACCTTTGACCCTAGGCTAATGAAGACCAGTCCGGGCTTCTGGAGCTTTTCCTCCGGAGCCTGTCCAGATTGATCTGTGTAGATCAGTGTAGCTGATGCCTGGTTAGCAATCAGCAGCCTCTCAGAGGACGGTTTCTGCTTGGAGGTTCTAGGAAAATCAGCACCTTTAAACATGGGCTGCTTTAACTTCTGCTGGGTCCAATTGGACCGGCATCCATTGGATGGGCTTCTCCTGTCTTGAACTGGGAACTAAAGCTCTCTCTGGGAATTTACCCTTGATAATGGGAGGTGGTGTTGATGCTGCAGAGACAGGAGAACCAGTCAGAACCAGCCAGAAATATATCCAGTCTGAACCAAACAGCCAGAACCAACCAGACAGAACTATCCAGAAATATACAGTCAGAACCATTCAGAACCAAGCAGCCAGAAATATATCCAGTCTGAACCAAACAGCCAGAACCAACCAGACAGAACTATCCAGAAATATACAGTCAGAACCATTCAGAACCAAGCAGCCAGAAATATATCCAGTCAGAACCAACCTGCCTGAACGCAACCAGAACCAGCCAGAAATATCCAGTCAGACCTAGCCAGAATAAACCTTTCAAAACTAGCCCGAACAAACCAGTCAGAATCAGTCAGAACCATTCACAACAAACTAGTCAGAACCAACCAGCACAAAACAGTCAGAACCAACCAGCCAGCAGTGGTGTCAAAAGTACCCACATTTGTTACTTCAGTAGAAGTATAGATACTGCAGTTTAAAAACACTCTGGTAAAAGTTGAAGTATCAACTTGACCTCTTTACTCAAGTAAAAGTGAAAAAGTATGTGCTCCAAAAACTACTTAAAGTATAAAAGTATAAAGTAACCTTTAAAAAAACAGCCAGATGCCGCTATATGAACTGAAAGCTCAATTTTTGGACTATTTCTATAATCCTCTGAGATAGGACCAAGGATGAGGGAGGTCTTGTTGGTCTCCGTCTCCCGATACGCTCTCGCCTGTGTCCGACCTTTCAGACATTTCAGCATCTTTTTCTGAATCCCACATCGTAGCATGGCAAAGACAATTCACGTTAGCAGTTTGAAGAACACCTGCTTGCTTCTGATGATTTCCTTTAGCTAACCAATGAGTGTTTGCGTTCTATGACTCATCCAATCACACTAGTTTTCACTAGATGTGGGTGGAGCCAATGATCTGCATTGGATGGAGCACATGACATAAAATAGATATTTATAAACATTAAACCAGAGGTAACCAATTAAAAATCAGCGGGGTCCGAATAAATACATTATTGTATGAATTAAGTTCCGTTTCTTTTATGCCTCTTTCCTTGTAAGTATGAAATGTCCCATGCTCCTGAATGCACCATAGCTATCTGACGCTCGTGAATGCATCACACTAGTGTGTGAACACTGTGCTGTGTAGATACGCGTTTGATTTTCCGCTTCAGACAAAGCTTTGCAGTTTCAAAACTCACGTCAGCATCACTGTTTATTGTTGTGTGTGAATAACAAGAGACTAGAACAAATAAATCAGCCGTACCTCGGACACAATATTTGGATTTAAAGTTGTTCATAACACCCGTAGTTTTGTAAATGAATCTGCCAAATAACCAAAAATTTTCTCCCACGAGAGATATATTTAAACGTTTTTATATCATTAATATAACCTCAAGTAGCTCCATTGGTCATATTTTAATCCGTCTTCCTCGTCGATAGTTGCAGTCGTACAGAGCGAGGAGCGGTCCAGCGACTGGGGAAGCGTATCTCCGCAGTCATGCACTTTTCAGCATAACACCAAACCGCGGTCCGCTAATTCGTGACCTCTGAATTAAACCGAAGCCAAGACTAAATAATAACGTTTGTTTTAAAATGTAAGGAATAGAAAGTACAGATACTGGTGTGAAAATGTAATGAGTAGAAGTAAGAAGAAAAATAAGTAATGGAGTAAAGTATAGATACCTAAAAACTGTACTTAAGTTTAGTAACAAAGTATTTGTACTTCGTTACTTGACACCTCTGCCAGCCAGAACCAGCCACCCAAAAATATGCAGTCAGAACCAGCCAGAAATATCAAGTCAGAAGCAGCTAGAACCAACCAGAACAACTCAGAACCAGAATCAGTCAAAACAAACCAGTCAAATCCAACCAGCAAGAATCAATCAGAACCAGCCAGCCAGAACCAGTCAGAACCGTTCAGGACCAACCAGTCAGAACCATTCAGAACTTACCAGTCAGAACCAGTCAGAACAAAACAGTTAGAATGAACCAGAACAAACCAGAATCATTCAGTCAGAACCAGTCAGATCCAGCCAGCAAGAACCTGTCAGAACCAGTCAGATCCAACCATCAAGAACCAGTCAGAATCAGCCAATCAGAACAAACCAACCAGAACAAGTCAGAACCATTTAGAGCTAACCAGTCAGAACCAGCCAGCCAGAAACTGTCAGAACCAGTGAGCCAGAAGCAACCAGCCGGAACCAGTCAAAACCAACCGGCCATAACCAGTCAGAACCAGTGAGCTAGAACTAGTCAGAACCAACCAGCCAAAACCAGTCACAACCAGTGAGCCTGAACCAACCAGCATGAATAAGTCAGAAGCAGGAAGAACCGACCTGCCAGAACCATACAGAGCCAGTCAGAACCAACCAACCAGAACCAGTCAGAACCAGCGAGCCAGAACCAGTCAGAACTATTCAGAACTAACTAGTCAGAACCAGTTAGTCAGAAACGGTCAAAACCAACCAGCCAGTACCAGCCAGAACCAGCCAAAATAAGCCAGCCAGAACCAGTCAGAATCAGCGAGCCAGAACCAGTCAAAGCCAACCAGTCAGAACCATCTAGAACCAACCCAAACCAGTTAGAACAATCCACACCCAGTTGGAATTAACCAGACCCAGGATACAGCCTGTCTGGGTGTTACGTTGTCATTGGACACTAGATGGCAGCAGAGGCCAGTAGAACCTCTACCTACTGCATTGGTTCAGATAGGAGACAAACTGATCAGCAGCTGTAGGGCGGTACCAGAGCTAGAACAACTGATACTGGTACCAGAGCTAGAACCAATGATATTGGTACCGGCTAGCACCATTGGGCCTGGTACCAGAGCTAGAACCACTGATACCGGTACCGGCTAGAATCACTGATACTGGTACCAGAGTTAGAACCACTCATACTGGTGCCAGACCTAGAACCACTGGTACCAGACCTAGAACCGCTGATACTGGTACCAGACCTAGAACCCCTGATACTTGTACCAGACCTAGACCCACTAATAATGTTACCAGATCTAGGACCGCTGATACTGGTACCAGACCTAGAAGGAATTATACTGGTACTGGCTAGAACAACTGATACTGGTACCAGAGCTAGAACCTCTGATACTGGTACCAGAGCTAGAACCACTGATACTGGTACCGGCTAGAACCACTGGGCCTGGTACCAGAGCCAGAACCACTAATAATGGTACCAGACATAGAACCCCTGATTCTGGTACCAGAGCTAGAACTACTGATACCAGTACAGACTAGAACCCCTGATACTAGTACCGGCTAGAACCACTAACGTGGTACCGACTAGAACCACTAATGCTGGTACTGACTAGAACCACTGGGAGCTGATGGACCCTCTGCTGGCCCCTAGTGCCCCCGTGAGGTTCCTCAAGCTGAGCTGCTAACAGGCTGCTGGAACAGAACAAACCAGTCAGAACCATTCAGAACAAACTAGTGAGAAACAACCAGAACCAAACAGAAAAAAACAGAACCGCCCAGCCAGAACGAGTCAGAACCATTCACAACAAACTAGTCAGAACCAACCAGCACGAAACAGTCTGAACCAACCGGCCAGGACCAGCCAACCAAAAATATGCAGTCAGAACCAGCCAGAACTATCAAGTCGGAAGCAGCCAGAACCAACAAGAACAACTCAGAAGCAGAACCAGTCAAAACAAACCAGTAAGAACAAACCGGAACAAACCCTCCAGAACCAACCAGAACCATCCAGGCGGAACCAGTCAGATCCAACCAGTCAGAACCAGTTAAAACAAACCAGTCAGAACAAACCAGTCAGAATGAACCAGAACAAACCAGAATCATTCAGTCAGAACCAGCCAGAAATATCAAGTCAGAAGCAGCCAGAACCAACCAGAACAACTCAGAACCAGAACCAGTCAAAACAAACCAGTAAGAACAAACCGGAACAAACCCGCTGCTGGGATCCACAAGCTCTGTGTTTCTTGGACGGTTCTCCTGCTGTTCTGTTCAGGTTCTGACCTTCTGATTCTGTGCTTTGTGTCTCCCAGCCACCCTCAGAGCTCTGTATCTCAGTGACAACGACTTTGAGGATCTTCCTGCTGACATCGAGAAGCTGACAAAGCTGCAGATAGTGAGTGAATTTTAAGACACCCAGACACATGTCTGGGAAGGTGGAGGAGCATCCATCAGCTGGTGGCGGAGCGTCCATCAGCTGGTGGAGGAGCGTCCATCAGCTGGTGGAGGAGCGTCCATCAGCTGGTGGAGGAGCATCCATCAGCTGGTGGAGGAGCGTCCATCCATCAGCTGGTGGAGGAGCGTCCATCCATCAGCTGGTAGAGAAGCATCCATCAGCTGGTGGAGGAGCGTCCATCCATCAGCTGGTAGAGAAGCATCCATCAGCTGGTGGAGGAGCGTCCATCAGCTGGTGGAGGAGCGTCCATCAGCTGGTGGAGGAGCATCCATCAGCTGGTGGAGGAGCGTCCATCAGCTGGTGGAGGAGCATCCATCAGCTGGTGGAGGAGCGTCCATCCATCAGCTGGTGGAGGAGCGTCCATCCATCAGCTGGTAGAGAAGCATCCATCAGCTGGTGGAGGAGCGTCCATCCATCAGCTGGTAGAGAAGCATCCATCAGCTGGTGGAGGAGCGTCCATCAGCTGGTGGAGGAGCGTCCATCAGTTGGTGGAGGAGCGTCCATCAGCTGGTGGAGGAGCGTCCATCCATCAGCTGGTGGAGGAGCGTCCATCCATCAGCTGGTGGAGGAGCATCCATCAGCTGGTGGAGGAGCGTCCATCAGCTGGTGGAGGAGCGTCCATCAGTTGGTGGAGGAGCGTCCATCAGCTGGTGGAGGAGCGTCCATCCATCAGCTGGTGGAGGAGCGTCCATCCATCAGCTGGTAGAGAAGCATCCATCAGCTGGTGGAGGAGCGTCCATCAGCTGGTGGAGGAGCGTCCATCAGTTGGTGGAGGAGCGTCCATCAGCTGGTGGAGGAGCGTCCATCCATCAGCTGGTGGAGGAGCGTCCATCCATCAGCTGGTAGAGAAGCATCCATCAGCTGGTGGAGGAGCGTCCATCAGCTGGTGGAGGAGCGTCCATCAGCTGGTGGAGGAAGCTCTCATAGACCTTAGAGGTCTCCGGTAGCAACGCCTAACATGTGAACTAGTTAGATGGAGTCTTTGAATGAAGGAGAGCAGATCTTCCTGATCAGAACCTGGACTACATTGATGCAGAGGAGGAGAACCCCACTGGGAGGAGGACGGACAGCCTGGACCCTCTGGATACCTGCGTCCTCGCTAGAACTATAGAAAGTAGATAAGACAGCTGATCCAGACGCCGCTGCCTGCGTCCTCACTAGAACTATAGAAAGTAGATCAGACAGCTGATCCAGACGCTGCTGCCTGCGTCCTCACTAGAACTATAGAAAGTAGATCAGACAGCTGATCCAGAAGCTGCTGCCTGCGTCCTCACTAGAACTATAGAAAGTAGATCAGACAGCTGCTCCAGACGCCGCTGCCTGCGTCCTCACTAGAACTATAGAAAGTAGATCAGACAGCTGATCCAGACGCTGCTGCCTGCGTCCTCACTAGAACTATAGAAAGTAGATCAGACAGCTGATCCAGACGCCGCTGCCTGCGTCCTCACTAGAACTATAGAAAGTAGATCAGACAGCTGATCCAGACTCTGCTGCCTGCGTCCTCACTAGAACTATAGAAAGTAGATCAGACAGCTGATCCAGACGCTGCTGCCTGCGTCCTCACTAGAACTATAGAAAGTAGATCAGACAGCTGATCCAGACGCCGCTGCCTGCGTCCTCACTAGAACTATAGAAAGTAGATCAGACAGCTGATCCAGACGCCGCTGCCTGCGTCCTCACTAGAACTATAGAAAGTAGATCAGACAGCTGATCCAGACGCCGCTGCCTGCGTCCTCATTAGAACTATAGAAAGTAGATCAGACAGCTGATCCAGACGCCGCTGCCTGCGTCCTCACTAGAACTATAGAAAGTAGATCAGACAGCTGATCCAGACGCCGCTGCCTGCGTCCTCACTAGAACTATAGAAAGTAGATCAGACAGCTGATCCAGACGCCGCTGCCTGCGTCCTCACTAGAACTATAGAAAGTAGATCAGACAGCTGATCCAGAGGCTGCTGCCTGCGTCCTCACTAGAACTATAGAAAGTAGATCAGACAGCTGATCCACACGCTGCTGCCTGCGTCCTCACTAGAACTATAGAAAGTAGATCAGACAGCTGATCCAGACGCCGCTGCCTGCGTCCTCACTAGAACTATAGAAAGTAGATCAGACAGCTGATCCAGACGCCGCTGCCTGCGTCCTCACTAGAACTATAGAAAGTAGATCAGACAGCTGATCCAGACGCCGCTGCCTGCGTCCTCACTAGAACTATAGAAAGTAGATCAGACAGCTGATCCAGACGCCGCTGCCTGCGTCCTCAGACGCCGCTGCCTGCGTCCTCACTAGAACTATAGAAAGTAGATCAGACAGCTGATCCAGACGCCGCTGCCTGCGTCCTCACTAGAACTATAGAAAGTAGATTGGACAGCTGATCCAGACGCCGCTGCCTGCGTCCTCACTAGAACTATAGAAAGTAGATCAGACAGCTGATCCAGACTCTGCTGCCTGCGTCCTCCCTAGAACTATAGAAAGTAGATCAGACAGCTGATCCAGACGCTGCTGCCTGCGTCCTCACTAGAACTATAGAAAGTAGATGAGACAGCTGATCCAGACGCTGCTGCCTGCGTCCTCACTAGAACTATAGAAAGTAGATCAGACGGCTGATCCATACGCTGCTGCCTTCGTTCTTACTAGAACTATAGAAAGGAGATCAGTAGGCTGATCCAGACGCTGCTGCCTGCGTCCTCACTAGAACTATAGAAAGTAGATCAGACAGCTGATCCAGACGCCGCTACCTGCGTCCTCACTAGAACTATAGAAAGTAGATCAGACAGCTGATCCAGACGCCGCTGCCTGCGTCCTCACTAGAACTAAAGAAAGTAGATCAGACAGCTGATCCAGACGCCGCTGCCTGCGTCCTCACTAGAACTATAGAAAGTAGATAAGACAGCTGATCCAGACGCCGCTGCCTGCGTCCTCATTAGAACTATAGAAAGTAGATCAGACAGCTGATCCAGACGCCGCTGCCTGCGTCCTCACTAGAACTATAGAAAGTAGATCAGACAGCTGATCCAGACTCCGCTGCCTGCGTCCTCACTAGAACTATAGAAAGTAGATCAGACAGCTGATCCAGAGGCTGCTGCCTGCGTCCTCACTAGAACTATAGAAAGTAGATCAGACAGCTGATCCAGAGGCTGCTGCCTGCGTCCTCACTAGAACTATAGAAAGTAGATCAGACAGCTGATCCAGAAGCCGCTGCCTGCGTCCTCACTAGAACTATAGAAAGTAGATCAGACGGCTGATCCAGACGCCGCTACCTGCGTCCTCACTAGAACTATAGAAAGTAGATCAGACAGCTGATCCAGATGCTGCTGCCTGCGTCCTCACTAGAACTATAGAAAGTAGATCAGACAGCTGATCCAGACGCTGCTGCCTGCATCCTCACTAGAACTATAGAAAGTAGATCAGACAGCTGATCCAGACGCCGCTGCTTGCGTCCTCACTAGAACTATAGAAAGTAGATCAGACAGCTGATCCAGACGCCGCTGCCTGCGTCCTCACTAGAACTATAGAAAGTAGATCAGACAGCTGATCCAGACGCCGCTGCCTGCGTCCTCACTAGAACTATAGAAAGTAGATCAGACAGCTGATCCAGACGCCGCTGCCTGCGTCCTCACTAGAACTATAGAAAGTAGATCAGACAGCTGATCCAGACGCTGCTGCCTGCGTCCTCAGTAGAACTATAGAAAGTAGATCAGACAGCTGATCCAGACGCCGCTGCCTGCGTCCTCACTAGAACTATAGAAAGTAGATCAGACAGCTGATCCAGACGCCGCTGCCTGCGTCCTCACTAGAACTATAGAAAGTAGATCAGACAGCTGATCCAGACGCCGCTGCCTGCGTCCTCACTAGAACTATAGAAAGTAGATCAGACAGCTGATCCAGACGCTGCTGCCTGCGTCCTCACTAGAACTATAGAAAGTAGATCAGACAGCTGATCCAGACGCTGCTGCCTGCGTCCTCACTAGAACTATAGAAAGTAGATCAGACAGCTGATCCAGACGCTGCTGCCTGCGTCCTCACTAGAACTATAGAAAGTAGATCAGCAGCTGATCCAGATGCTGCTGCCTGCGTCCTCACTAGAACTATAGAAAGTAGATCAGAGAGCTGATCCAGACGCTGCTGCCTGCGTCCTCACTAGAACTATAGAAAGTAGATCAGACAGCTGATCCAGACGCTGCTGCCTGCGTCCTCACTAGAACTATAGAAAGTAGATCAGACAGCTGATCCAGACGCTGCTGCATGCGTCCTCACTAGAACTATAGAAAGTAGATCAGACAGCTGATCCAGATGCTGCTGCATGCGTCCTCACTAGAACTATAGAAAGTAGATCAGACAGCTGATCCAGACGCTGCTGCCTGCGTCCTCACTAGAACTATAGAAAGTAGATCAGACAGCTGATCCAGACGCTGCTGCCTGCGTCCTCACTAGAACTATAGAAAGTAGATCAGACAGCTGATCCAGACGCTGCTGCCTGCGTCCTCACTAGAACTATAGAAAGTAGATCAGACAGCTGATCCAGACGCTGCTGCCTGCGTCCTCACTAGAACTACAGAAAGTAGATCAGACGGCTGATCCAGACGCTGCTGCCTGCGTCCTCACTAGAACTATAGAAAGTAGATCAGACGGCTGATCCAGACGCCGCTGCCTGCGTCCTCACTAGAACTATAGAAAGTAGATCAGACGGCTGATCCAGACGCTGCTGCCTTCGTCCTCACTAGAACTATAGAAAGTAGATCAGACAGCTGATCCAGACGCTGCTGCCTGCGTCCTCACTAGAACTATAGAAAGTAGATCAGACAGCTGATCCAGACGCTGCTGCCTGCGTCCTCACTAGAACTATAGAAAGTAGATCAGACAGCTGATCCAGACGCTGCTGCCTGCGTCCTCACTAGAACTATAGAAAGTAGATCAGACAGCTGATCCAGACGCTGCTGCATGCGTCCTCACTAGAACTATAGAAAGTAGATCAGACAGCTGATCCAGATGCTGCTGCATGCGTCCTCACTAGAACTATAGAAAGTAGATCCGACAGCTGATCCAGACGCTGCTGCCTGCGTCCTCACTAGAACTATAGAAAGTAGATCAGACAGCTGATCCAGACGCTGCTGCCTGCGTCCTCACTAGAACTATAGAAAGTAGATCAGACAGCTGATCCAGACGCTGCTGCCTGCGTCCTCACTAGAACTATAGAAAGTAGATCAGACAGCTGATCCAGACGCCGCTGCCTGCGTCCTCACTAGAACTATAGAAAGTAGATCAGACAGCTGATCCAGATGCTGCTGCCTGCGTCCTCACTAGAACTATAGAAAGTAGATCAGACGGCTGATCCAGACGCTGCTGCCTTCGTCCTCACTAGAACTATAGAAAGTAGATCAGACAGCTGATCCAGACGCTGCTGCCTGCGTCCTCACTAGAACTATAGAAAGTAGATCAGACCGCTGATCCAGATGCTGTTGCATGCGTCCTCACTAGAACGATAGAAAGTAGATCAGACAGCTGATCCAGATGCTGCTGCATGCGTCCTCACTAGAACTATAGAAAGTAGATCAGACAGCTGATCCAGACGCTGCTGCCTTCGTCCTCACTAGAACTATAGAAAGCAGATCAGACAGCTGATCCAGACGCTGCTGCCTGCGTCCTCACTAGAACTATAGAAAGTAGATCAGACAGCTGATCCAGACGCTGCTGCCTGCGTCCTCACTAGAACTATAGAAAGTAGATCAGACAGCTGATCCAGACGCCGCTACCTGCGTCCTCACTAGAACTATAGAAAGTAGATCAGACAGCTGATCCAGACGCTGCTGCCTGCGTCCTCACTAGAACTATAGAAAGTAGATCAGACAGCTGATCCAGATGCTGCTGCATGCGTCCTCACTAGAACTATAGAAAGTAGATCAGACAGCTGATCCAGATGCTGCTGCATGCGTCCTCACTAGAACTATAGAAAGTAGATCAGACAGCTGATCCAGACGCCGCTGCCTGCGTCCTCACTAGAACTATAGAAAGTAGATCAGACAGCTGATCCAGACGCTGCTGCCTGCGTCCTCACTAGAACTATAGAAAGTAGATCAGACAGCTGATCCAGACGCCGCTGCCTGCGTCCTCACTAGAACTATACAAAGTAGATCAGACCGCTGTTTCGTTTTAGTTTTAGCTGTCATGCTAACAGATGCTAACGGATATTTCTCCATTCTCTGTGTCCAGCTGAGTCTCCGGGACAACGACCTGATCTCGTTACCCAGGGAGATCGGTGAACTGGCTCAGCTGAAGGAGCTTCACATCCAGGGCAACAGACTGACCGTCCTTCCTCCTGAACTCGGTACTCGCCTTCCTCCTCCTCATCCTCGCTGGCTCCCCCACCATTAGCACCAATGCTAATCAGATGGTTGAGCTGCAGGTTTCTCTCTATTGATTTTCCATTAATCTGAAGCTGCTCTGCTCCAAGGTTTTAACTGTAATGCATTAATCAGTGTTTTAATGAGATTAATGGGGCTGAAGGCCGCAGACAAAGATCACCATTATATAGAATCTATTCCTGCTTGTCTTCCAAACAGACATGTCTTCATTTAATGGTTTTCTGTCAGAATGTTGATCAGTGTTGGGCATGTTACTTTGAAAAAGTAATTAGTTATAGTTACTAGTTACTTCTCCCAAAAAGTTACTGAGTTACTGAGCTACTCCACAATAAAAGTAACTAGTTACTATTAAAAGTAACTATTGCGTTACTTTTGCGTTTCTCGCCCCGTAACCCTCACCACCCAGCCCCCACCTTCTCGTGGTGTGTTTCCAAAGCCAGCTGAATAGTGCGGACGACAAAGACAAGAACCTGCAGAGAGTTTAGCATTTATTGCAACTCAACGTAAATGACATCAGGGGGGAACGCCATGTGAAGGTTTTTAACAGGGCATTCAGATCTGGTGAAATTAATAACTGGGGATGTCTAATTCTGAAATCCTGTGTGTTTGGGTTGTTATAGATACTGTAACATCTATCTATCTATCTATCTAGATCTATACTCTGTGTGTGACATAAAATATGGATCTCCATCCCTGCCACAAAGGCCATCAAATAATGTTTAAAATAAAAATACAGTAGGTTGAAAAGTCAGAGTATCCATCCATCCATCCATCCATCCATCCATCCATCCATCCATCCATCCAGATTTCTCCCTATCATTCGATCGTTCACGCTCTCCATAGTTCTCCTGTGGCGCGAGCACAGGGCGACTGTGGCGCGGCTTTAGCGAGCATGCACGTTTCCTGTCGCTTGCGCGGTGACTCTTGCAGCCTGCGCTGTGCGGAGATGCAGAGGAAACCGTATGTGATGGGGAAACGCAGCTCGACGTGACACCGGTATTTCCATCAGGAAAACGCTGTTTGCTGCTGGATCCTCCTCACTCTCCATCTCTCTGTGTGTGCTGTACGTTAACACCCGCCAGCAGAAACACCCACCTACCCAACTGACAGACGGAATCTCACTATACATCAGCCATTCTCATCCTCCCCTCTCTCATGACAAGGCGCGCACCTCTGGATGACCTAAAAAATAATCTTTAATATCTCTTAAACAAAAGTAGCACAAACAATATTTTTTTCTGCACAAATCTGCACTAACGTTGCACTAACCATTCAGTCTATTTGCAGAGTTTTTTGACGTGGGCGGGGTGTCAGCTTCACGCAGCTGCGCACGAGTCCTATCATGAAAAAAGGTTCATTGTGCGACCTGAGTAACGCGCAGTAACGGGGTGTCTGCAATGGTAACTGCGTTATAGTGAAAGTAATTAGTTAGATTACTCGTTACTAAAACAAGGTCTAAGTTACTAACGCCGTTACTATCAACGCTGTTAGTCCCATCACTGAGGTTGATATGTTTCATTATTTGGGACTCAATATGGCCGACATGTTGAATCCATAGAGCTGATCAACAGCTTTGATGGAATTGGTCTAACAGAACAGAAGAGTCTGCCTAGTGGACCAATCAGAGCCCTTTACACAGGGAACACAATAAAAACAAACTTCAATTTTATAATGTTTATCTTTTTAAACTAGTCCATCATTAGACTGGATGCTATAGACTGGACACTCTTGACTGGACGCTTTAGACTGGACGCTATACACTGGACGCTTTAGACTCGACACTGTAGACTGGATGCTGTAGACTGGACGCTATAGATGGGACGCTATAGACTGGATGCTATAAACTGGACATTTTAGACTGGACACTCGAGATATGATTTAGACTGGATGCTTTAAACTCGACATTTTAGACTCTAGAATGGAGGCTTTAGACTGGACATTATAGACTGGACGCCATACACTGGACGCTTTAGACTCGACACTCTAGACTGGACGCTTTAGACTGGACACTATAGACTGGACGCTATAGACTCGACACTCTAGACTGGACGCTTTAGACTGGACACTATAGACTGGACGCTATAGACTCGACACTCTAGACTGGACGCTTTAGACTGGACACTATAGACTGGACGCTATAGACTCGACACTCTAGACTGGACGCTCGAGACTGGATGATTTAGACTGGACGCTATAGATGGGACGCTATAGACTGGATGCTATAAACGTGACATTTTAGACTGGAAGCTCTAGACTGGATGCTTCAGACTGGACACTCCAGACTGGACAGTCTAGACTGGATGCTTTACACTGGACGCTATAGACTGGAAGCTATAGATAGGACGCTTTGACTGGACGTTCTAGGCTGGATGCTGTAGGCTAGACGCAGTAGACTGGACACTCTAGAATGGATGCTATTGACTGGATGCTTTAGACTAGACTCTATAGACTGGATGATTTAGACTGGACGCTATAAACTGGACATTTTAGACTGGACATTTTACAATGGATGTCATAGACTGGATGCTTTAAACTTGACATTTTAGACTGGAAGCTCTAGACTGAACGCTTTAGACTAGACACTTTAGACTGGACACTCTGGGCTGGACGCAGTAGACTGGACACTATTGACTGAACACTTGACTGGACGCTATTGAATGGACGCTTTAGACTGGATGCTATAAACTGGACATTTTAGACTGGACGCTTTACAATGGACGCTATAGACTGGATACTTTAAACTCGACATTTTAGACTGGAAGGTTTAGACTGGATGCTATAGACTGGATGCTATAAACTTGACATTTTAGACTGGAAGCTCTAGACTGAACGCTTTAGACTAGACACTTTAGACTGGACACTCTGGGCTGGACGCAGTAGACTGGACACTATTGACTGAACACTTGACTGGACGCTATTGAATGGACGCTTTAGACTGGATGCTATAAACTGGACATTTTAGACTGGACGCTTTACAATGGACGCTATAGACTGGATACTTTAAACTCGACATTTTAGACTGGAAGGTTTAGACTGGATGCTATAGACTGGATGCTATAAACTTGACATTTTAGACTGGAAGCTCTAGACTGAACGCTTTAGACTAGACACTTTAGACTGGACACTCTGGGCTGGAGGCAGTAGACTGGACACTATTGACTGAACACTTGACTGGACGCTATTGAATGGACGCTTTAGACTGGATGCTATAAACTGGACATTTTAGACTGGACGCTTTACAATGGACGCTATAGACTGGATACTTTAAACTCGACATTTTAGACTGGAAGGTTTAGACTGGATGCTATAGACTGGATGCTATAGAGTGGATGCTATAGACTGGACGCTTAAGACTGGAAACTCTAGACAGGATGATTTAGACTGTACGCTATAGACTGGAAGCTCTAGACTGGACGCTTTAGACTAGACACTCTAGAATGGACGCTTTAGACTGTATGGTATTGATTGGACGCTCTGGGCTGGACGCTCTGGACTGGACGCAGTAGACTGGACTAGGGCTGCAACAACGAAAATCGATAAAAATCGACTTTTAAAAGCGTTGGCAACAAATTTCATCATTGATTAGTTGTGTCGCGCGATTAATGCGTCATCCGCCGCCGCCGTCATCACTGCCACTTGACTGAAACGGGGGAAGAAAAAAAAATACGGCAGAGCGAGCCAGCGCTGCAGGTGCAGTGTTGCCAACTCAGCGACTTTGTCGCTATATTTAGCGACTTTTCAGACCCCTCCAGCGAATATTTTTCAAAAAAGCGACTAGCGACAAATCTGGCGACTTTTTACGGTGTCACTGGCGGCTTTTGGAGACTCTTACGTGAAAGCATGTATCGTTCCTACTCTGCCGTGGGGCGCCTCCCCCATCCCAACCCCGTTCTCCCGCAGGAGTCCCTCTCAGCGCTTCAGTCAGAGCCGCAGGATGTTTACCCTCAGCGTCCAGACTGCAAATGAAGCGCGCATGCACCGGGATTGACGGCGCAAATTGATCACAATAATTAAAATAGCCTGCGCTTTGTAAAGTGAAAAAAGTCGTAACATGCAACTTTTGTCACAACAAATGAACATGGCGCGGAAGCACCACTGTTATGATGCAGCACCTGAAAAGGAAACACGTTGGAGCCTTCGATGGCAGTGAAGAGAGCTGATCAGCAGGGTGAGCGGCCATGTTTGTTACGTTTTAAAGTGGGGAAACGTAACGTTAGTTTCTCAGGTAGCTCATCTGATGCTTTCCTTACCGTGTTAGTAGGTTACAGACAGTGTTGAGGTTGGCTACTTGATTTAATTTCATTTGAATTAGCTTAAGCAGCGTTTATATTTTCTTTATAAATAAATTAACTTGCAAATTATGAGGGCAAGGCTTTTAAAGTTTAAATCTTCTGGCAAAGATAAAGTAAAGAAGATCCTGCAATTTATGGAAGTAAAGCAGAATAAAATCCAGCAAGATCAGTAATATGTCAATTAATTATCTGCCACATTCCCATGTAAATATCTGTCTTTGGAGGATGTGTTTTTTAGCACCCCTAGTTCTCTCATTTTTATTCCAAATACTATTTATAATTTGAATCACAGGCTATTTTTATCTCTATGGTTCAGTATTTTCTCAAGTAGCAACTTTAACTGCTATACTTTCCTGTCTTTAAAGGCAGAACTCTTCTAGTCTAAAAAAAACTCATTTGTTGAAATGGGGGGGCCTATTGTTTGAACCCCTTAGGGGCTTTTAAAAACAAAAATGTCTTTTTTTGCGCTTTATGAAACAAAGTACCCTATGTTTTGTGGATGTACAGCTACATTTCTCATGTAAGTTTGCATATTTTTAACACAAACATTTATTTTTCATATTGCACCAGTACAGTTAATGAGCAACCTGTACTTGTGTGCTTGTTTGTTCTGTCTAAAATGTTTATCTTGGAATAAAGAGGTTAATATAAAAAATATTTTCTGTCCGATTCATCGATTAATCGAAAAAATAATCGGCCGATTCATCTATTTTTAAAATAATCGTTAGTTGCAGCCCTAGACTGGACACTCTAGACTGGACGCTATTGACTCGACGCTATTTAATTGACTCTTTAGACTGTACGCTATAAACTGAATGCCATACAATGTACGCTATAGACTGGATGCTTTAAACTCGACATTTTAGACTGGAAGCTTTAGACTGGATGCTATAGACTGGACACTCTAGACTGGACGCTATTGACTCGACGCTATTTAATTGACTCTTTAGACTGTACGCTATCAACTGGACGCTTTACAATGGACGCTATAGACTGGATGCTTTAAACTCGACATTTTAGACTGGAAGCTTTAGACTGGATGCTATAGACTGGACACTCTAGACTGGACGCTATTGACTCGACGCTATTTAATTGACTCTTTAGACTGTACGCTATCGACTGGACGCTTTACAATGGACGCTATAGACTGGATGCTTTAAACTCGACATTTTAGACTGGAAGCTTTAGACTGGATGCTATAGACTGGACGCTTTAGACTGGACACTCTAGACTGGACGCTATTGACTCGACGCTATTTAATTGACTCTTTAGACTGTACGCTATAAACTGGATGCTTTACAATGTACGCTATAGACTGGATGCTTTAAACTCGACATTTTAGACTGGAAGCTTTAGACTGGATGCTATAGACTGGACGCTTTAGACTGGACACTCTAGACTGGACGCTATTGACTCGACGCTATTTAATTGACTCTTTAGACTGTACGCTATAAACTGGATGCTTTACAATGTACGCTATAGACTGGATGCTTTAAACTCGACATTTTAGACTGGAAGCTATAGACTGGATGCTATAGACTGGACGCTTTAGACTGGACGCTTTAGACTGGACACTCTAGACTGGACGCTATTGACTCGACGCTATTTAATTGACTCTTTAGACTGGATGCTATAGACTGGATGCTTTAAACTCGACATTTTAGACTGGAAGCTTTAGACTGGATGCTATAGACTGGACGCTTTAGACTGGACACTCTAGACTGGACGCTATTGACTCGACGCTATTTAATTGACTCTTTAGACTGTACGCTATAAACTGGATGCTTTACAATGTACGCTATAGACTGGATGCTTTAAACTCGACATTTTAGACTGGAAGCTATAGACTGGATGCTATAGACTGGACGCTTTAGACTGGACGCTTTAGACTGGACACTCTAGACTGGACGCTATTGACTCGACGCTATTTAATTGACTATTTAGACTGGATGCTATAGACTGGATGCTTTAAACTCGACATTTTAGACTGGAAGCTTTAGACTGGATGCTATAGACTGGACGCTATTGACTGGATGCTATAAACTAGAAATTTTAGACTGGACACTTTACAAATCATAACTAAATAATAGAAGCCTAACTGATTGTAATAATTGTCTTTGCAGGGAATCTGGATCTAACTGGTCCAAAGCAGGTGTTCAAAGCTGAGAACAATCCCTGGGTCACTCCCATCGCAGACCAGTTTCAACTGGGAGTCTCCCATGTCTTTGAATATGTCCGCTCAGAGACCTATAAGTAGTAAGTCATTAAACTCACACGCTGTCATTATCCTTGTCCCAGTTTGTCCTTCCAGTTAACATGAAAGTTTATCCTCTCAGTTAAAACCAAACCAGTTTATCTTCCCAGTTAAGACCAAACATGTTTATCTTCCCAGTTAAGACCAAACCAGTTTATCTTTCCAGTTAACACTAAACCAGTTTATCCTCCCAGTTAACACCAAACCAGTTTATCTTCCCAGTTAAGACCAAACCAGTTTATCTTTCCAGTTAACACTAAACCAGTTTATCCTCCCAGTTAACACCAAACCAGTTTATCTTCCCAGTTAAGACCAAACCAGTTTATCTTTCCAGTTAACACTAAACCAGTTTATCCTCCCAGTTAACACCAAACCAGTTTATCTTCCCAGTTAAGACCAAACCAGTTTATCTTCCCAGTTAAGACCAAACCAGTTTATCTTTCCAGTTAACACCAAACCAGTTTATCCTCCCAGTTAACACCAAACCAGTTTATCTTCCCAGTTAAGACCAAACCAGTTTATCTTTCCAGTTAACACCAAACCAGTTTATCCTCCCAGTTAACACCAAACCAGTTTATCCTCCCAGCTACCACCAAACCAGTGTATTTATTGAACTATGTGCAAAAATCATTTGAATAAAACAGACTGGATCTAGTTGAAAGTCTAAGCAGTGTTAGATTCTAGGCTTATATATCTACATGGAGTGGTCAGGAAGGTGCTGGAAGGCTCTGAGGGACGTGTTAGATTCTAGGCATATATATCTACATGGAGTAGTGAGGAAGGTGCTGGAGGCTCTGAGGGAAGTGTTAGATTCTAGGCGTTTATATCTACATAGAGTAGGGAGGAAGGTGCTGGAGGCTCTGAGGGACGTGTTAGATTCTAGGCGTTTATATCTACATAGAGTAGGGAGGAAGGTGCTGGAGGCTCTGAGGGACGTGTTAGATTCTAGGCGTTTAAATCTACATAGAGTAGGGAGGAAGGTTCTGGAGGCTCTGAGGGACGTGTTAGATTCTAGGCGTTTATATCTACATAGAGTAGGGAGGAAGGTGCTGGAGGCTCTGAGGGACGTGTTAGATTCTAGGCGTTTATATCTACATAGAGTAGGGAGGAAGGTGCTGGAGGCTCTGAGGGAGGTGTTAGATTCTAGGCTTATATATCTACATGGAGTAGTGAGGAAGGTGCTGGAGGCTCTGAGGTAAGTGTTAGATTCTAGGCATATATATCTACATAGAGTGGTGAGGAAGGTGCTGGAGGCTCTGAGGGACGTGTTAGATTCTAGGCATATATATCTACATAGAGTAGTGAGGAAGGTGCTGGAAGGCTCTGAGGGACGTGTTAGATTCTAGGCGTTTATATCTACATGGAGTAGTGAGAAAGGTGCTGGAGGCTCTGAGGGAAGTGTTAGATTCTAGGCGTTTATATCTACATAGAGTAGGGAGGAAGGTGCTGGAGGCTCTGAGGGACGTGTTAGATTCTAGGCGTTTATATCTACATAGAGTAGGGAGGAAGGTGCTGGAGGCTCTGAGGGACGTGTTAGATTCTAGGCGTTTATATCTACATAGAGTAGGGAGGAAGGTTCTGGAGGCTCTGAGGGACGTGTTAGATTCTAGGCGTTTATATCTACATAGAGTAGGGAGGAAGGTGCTGGAGGCTCTGAGGGACGTGTTAGATTCTAGGCGTTTATATCTACATAGAGTAGTGAGGAAGGTGCTGGAGGCTCTGAGGGAAGTGTTAGATTCTAGGCATATATATCTACATAGAGTGGTGAGGAAGGTGCTGGAGGCTCTGAGGGACGTGTTAGATTCTAGGCATATATATCTACATAGAGTAGTGAGGAAGGTGCTGGAAGGCTCTGAGGGACGTGTTAGATTCTAGGCGTTTATATCTACATGGAGTAGTGAGAAAGGTGCTGGAGGCTCTGAGGAAAGTTAGATTCTAGGCGTATATATCTACATAGAGTAGTGAGGAAGGTGCTGGAGGCTCTGAGGGAAGTGTTAGATTCTAGGGTTATATATCTACATGGAGTAGTGAGGAAGGTGCTGGAGGCTCTGAGGACGGTGTTAGATTCTAGGCGTTTATATCTACATGGAGTAGATATACCACCACCACCATCACCACCACCACCATCACTACCACCACCATCACTACCACCACAAACCACCATAACCACCACTACCACTATCAGCATCACTACCACCACCACCACCATCACTACCACCACCACAACCACCACCACCATAACCACCACCACCATAACCACCACTACCACTATCAGCATCACTACCACCACCACCATCACTACCACCACCACAACCACCACCACCATAACCACCACCACCATCACTACCACCACCATCACTACCACCACCATCACTACCACCACCACCATCACTACCACCACCATAACCACCACTACCATCACCACCACCATCACTACCACCACCATCACTATCACTACCACCACCACCACTATAACCACCACCACCATAACCACCACTACCATCACCATCACCACCACCACAACCACCATAACCACAACCACCATCACCACCACTACCATCACCACCACCATCACTACCACCACCACCACCATCACTACCACCACCACTATCACTACCACCACCATCACCACCACCATCACTACCATCACCACCACCACCATCACTACCACCACCACCATCACTACCATCACCACCACCACCATCACTACCACCACCATCACCACCACCATCACTACCATCACCACCACCACCACTACCATCACCACCACCATCACTACCATCACCACCACCATCACTACCATCACCACCACCACCATCACTACCACCACCACCATCACTACCACCACCACCATCACTACCACCACCATCACCACCACCACCACCACCATAACCACCACCACCATCACCACCACTACCATCACCACCACCACCATCACTACCACCACCACCACCACCACCATAACCACCACTACCATCACCACCACCATCACTACCACCACCACCACCACCATAACCACCACCACCATAACCACCACTACCACTATCAGCATCACTACCACCACCACCATCACTAGCACCACCATAACCACCACCACTACCATCACCACCACCACCACCATCACTACCACCACAATCACTACCACCACCACCATCACTACCACCACCATAACCACCACTACCATCACCACTACCATCACCACCACCATCACTACCATTACCACCACCACCATCACTACCACCACCACCATCACCACAACCACCACCACCATAACCACCACCACCATCACCACCACTACCATCACCACCACCACCATCACTACCACCACCACCACCATAACCACCACTACCATCACCACCACCATCACTACCACCACCACCACCACCATAACCACCACCACCATAACCACCACTACCACCACCACCACCATCACTACCACCACCACCACCATAACCACCACCACCATAACCATCACTACCACCACCACCACCATAACCACCACTACCATCACCACCACCATCACTACCACCACCACCACCATAACCACCACAACCATCACCACCATCACTACCACCATTACCACCACAACCATCACCACCACCACCATTACTACCACCACCACCACCATCACCACCACAACCATCACCACCACCACCATCACTACCACCACCACCACCATAACCACCACCACCATAACCACCACAACCACCATCACTACCACCACCATAACCACCACTACCATCACCATCACTACCACCACAACTATCTCCACCATCACATCCACTGCCATCATCATCACCACCACAACCACCACCACCACCACTACCATCACCACCACCATCACCACAAGCATCACCCTAGATATACCACCATGATATACCATGAACACCATCACCACCACAACCATCACTACAATCACCACTATCACCATCACCTCCATCACCTCCACTACCATTACCACCACCCCAAATCACAACCACAATCACCACAACCATCACCACCACCATCACCACACAATAACCACTAGAAGCAAACAGTTGGAACAACACTGTTCTTCCTGATCACCTATTTCCTCCTAAACCTGCCATGGGTTTCTGCTGATCTTTGACCTTCAGGGTCCAAAGGGAGGAGGCGGGCAGTTCAGTCCCTGCTGGGACTTTTACCCCTGCTTTAGTGTTGGTGAGGTGGTCTGCCTTGGAACTGGATCTGGAGCAGCAGCTGTGTGGTCCTCACTCTGGCTGTAGCTTTACCAGAGCAAACAGACAGGTCTGATTTAGTAAATTGGCCAAAGGGCCAGTTCCGGGCAGACTTCTCCCTCATTCCTAAGGGGTGGGCTTGTTTTCGATCTGAACACGACCTTGAAGACCCTCCATCCCAATGGTGTGGGCCTGTTTCCAGTCTGAAAACGACCTTAACGACCCCCCCATCCCAATGGGGTGGGCCTGTTTCCAGTCTGAAAACGACTTTAACGACCCCCCCATCCCAATGGGGTGGGCCTGTTTCCAGTCTGAAAACGACCTTAACGGCCCCCCATCCCAATGGGGTGTGCCTGTTTCCAGTCTGAAAACGACCTTAACGACCCCCCCATCCCAATGGGGTGGGCCTGTTTCCAGTCTGAAAACGACCTTAACGACCCCCCCATCCCAATGGGGTGGGCCTGTTTCCAGTCTGAAAACGACCTTAACGACCCCCCATCCCAATGGGGTGTGCCTGTTTCCAGTCTGAAAACGACCTTAACGACCCCCCCATCCCAATGGGGTGAGCCTGTTTCCAGTCTGAACACGACCTTAAAGAACCCCCATCCCAATGGGGTGGGCCTGTTTCCAGTCTGAAAACGACCTTAACGACCCCCCCATCCCAATGGTGTGTGCCTGTTTCCAGTCTGAAAACGACCTTAACGACCCCCCCATCCCAATGGGGTGGGCCTGTTTCCAGTCTGAAAACGACCTTAACGACCCCCCCATCCCAATGGTGTGGGCCTGTTTCCAGCCTGAAAACGACCTTAACGACCCCCCCATCCCAATGAGGTGGGCCTGTTTCCAGTCTGAAAACGACCTTAACGACCCCCCCATCCCAATGAGGTGGGCCTGTTTCCAGCCTGAAAACGACCTGAACGACCCCCCCATCCCAATGAAGTGGGCCTGTTTCCAGTCTGAACACGACCTTAACGACCCCCCCCATCCCAATGAGGTGGGCCTGTTTCCAGTCTGAAAACGACCTTAACGACCCCCCCATCCCAATGAGGTGGGCCTGTTTCCAGCCTGAAAACGACCTTAACGACCCCCCCATCCCAATGAGGTGGGCCTGTTTCCAGTCTGAAAACGACCTTAACGACCCCCCCATCCCAATGACGTGGGCCTGTTTCCAGTCTGAACACGACCTTAACGACCCCCCCATCCCAATGAGGTGGGCCTGTTTCCAGTCTGAACACGACCTTAACGACCCCCCCATCCCAATGGGGTGGGCCTGTTTCCAGTCTGAAAACGACCGTAACGACCCCCCCATCCCTATGGGGTGGGCCTGAGTTTTCAGGTTTTCTAAGCCATAACAAGGCTTTGAATTGAAAAAACTTCCTGGATGGGAAACAAAACATCTTCCACTTGGAAGCCAAGTTCAGTGGATTGTTTTTAACTTTTTTTTTAAACCAAAAGGCCAAGGTTATCAGTTCACTGATGTTAATTTAACCCCACCCCCCCACCCCGCCCAAATGACCAGGTCAATATTTCCAAAGGCACTAAAGGATCAAATCTAGATCTAGAAGTAATGAACAGCGGTCTACTGTTTGACCCCAGGATGTTTCTGCTCAGTTTTCTCCTCCCAGGTGTTTAGAAATGTCTGCAGTAGAGTCATCGACACCAAGCAGCCCTACATCTCCTGCCTCTGGCTGTAAAGTCACAGACTTGATGCAACCAGCCGGTTTTCCTTTGATACAAACTTTTTCATTGTCTGAATGATTTGATAAAAGTTTCTCTGAAATAGAAATGAAGTGAAACTGTTTCTGTGAAACCAGTCAGTTGATCCATATTCAGCGTCTCCTTCCACCTTCCCTAAAAACACATCCACACACGCTTCACTTTTAATAGAGAAAACCAAGTGTTTCTGCTCCTTGGTGACTCATGCAGATGCTGCCTGTTCTTAATTAAGCCAAAGTTGAAGAGCAGAACTGTAGAAAATCATCTGACTGAATCTTTTCCTCTCCTGCTAATTGGTTTTCAGAAGTTCCCCCTGCAGCAGTGCAGCCTGGGACCCACCCACAGTTTACCCACCTTATGTGACTGCCAGCTTTTCAGGGTGTGAAAGGGAAGGTCAGGTTTCCTCTGCTGCAGAGTCACCATGGCGGTGAAACACATGCTTTCATTCAGCAGCCTGACAATGACACCATTTAAACAGTCAGGAGAAAGAAAACAGCCTTTCTAACAATGGCTGACTTGGTGCTCCACATGGTTGGACCATAGCTGGGAGCCTCAGGCTGCAGGGTTTTAATATTAATTCAGCAGCAGTTTGCTTTCTGGAAGAACTCTGACATGTTTTCAGTCAGATGGTCCAAAAAATTTAGCTTTTATTATCTAGATTGGCTCACAGCTGATTGCATCAGATATTGACTCTACAGCAATCCCTCACACTGAGCATGCATGCAGCGACAGTGGAGAGTAAACCAGAACCTGGCTCAGAGGGTGATGTATGGACGCCATCAGGTGGTTGGGTCACTGTAAGCCGTCGATTCATTGGTTCCCCTCCTCAGGGAGGTCTGTCTGACTGTCAGGCCTCAGCAGTGGACGGCTTTATGTCCTTTCTTTTTAAAAAGAAATGTTTGTTGTTCTCGGCTTCACATGTCTCCCAGACTAGAAAATTACAAATCAGAGCAATGCTTGGAGGTTGAGCATCACATCTGCAGTTATCTGATTGGCTCTGACCTGATGAGGCCGATCCTGTTAGACCCACCTTTGAATTGGAGCTTTGGCAGATCTTTACCAGAATGATACATGTGTTTACGCCGTATAACCCTATAATCCCCCAATCTGATAAACTCCCTAACCCTATAATCCCCCTAATCCTATAATCCCCTAACACTATAATCCCCTAATCCTATAACCACCCTAACTCTATAACCCCCTAACCCTATAATCCCCTAATCCTATAATCCCCCTAACCCTATAATCCCCTAATCCTATAATCCCCCTAACCCTATAATCCCCTAACCCTATAACCCCCTAACCATATAACCACCCTAACCCTATAATCCCCTAACCCTATAATCCCCCTAACCCTATAATCCACCTAACCCTATAATCCCCCTAACCCTATAATCCCCCTAACCCTATAATCCACCTAACCCTATAATCCCCTAACCATATAACCACCCTAACACTATAATCACCTAACCCTATAATCCACCTAACCCTATAATCCCCCTAACCCTATAATCCCCCTAACCCTATAATCCACCTAACCCTATAATCCCCTAACCATATAACCACCCTAACTCTATAATCCCCTAACCCTGTAATCCCCTAACCATATAACCACCCTAACTCTATAATCCCCTAACCCTGTAATCCCCTAACCCTATCTCTATATGGTGCATCATTGGTATCATGTGGGCAAAAGTGAGCTTCCTCTTCATCAGATTGTGTAACTTCTAGATGGAGCAGATTTATAGAGTTTCTCCAATCAATCAGTTGGGCTGAATTATTCATTCCTGTGTCTGTGCTCCAGCTAAATAGGATTAGATGCTGATTAGAGGAGATTGCTTCCAATATTGATCAATGTGAAGGTTTCAGCCCTTCTAATGAGGACGGCTAATGTTTCTTCATTCCACCACCTCACAGCAGAACAAAGACTCTGTGACACAAAGAGGAAGGAATGGTTTGATCTGCAGTCAGAGGACCACTAACAAGACTTCAGGGAGCAGGAAGAGAGGCCGGCTTTTCCACTCCACTGACCCTCTGGCATGGCGCAGGCCTGCTAGGAGCCCAGAGGGAAACAGTGACAGACAGCTTAGCCTGCATGTTGGAACAGACTAAGAACTGCACTGGGGGGGGGGGGGGGGGGGGCGCTATGTGGAGCCCTTCAAGGTTCTGCTAATTGGAGATCAATAACCTCAACCTTTGATGGATTATTGCTTTATTTTTATTACTAAACGGCAGATAGAAGCAGATATTGCAGATTAAGATTAAGCTCCAGGAAAGACTGAGAGGGACAATCTGAACAGGTGGGATGGTTGGGTCAGGTGACCTTCAGCCCAGACTGTAGGAGCAGAGAGCCCCCTGGTGGTGGGGCGGAGATCCAGGGAGCTGCAAGAAGGTTCTAGAGACACCAGAGAACGGGTTCTTGATCCTCTGTGGAGGGATTGACTGGGTCCACAGCAGCGCTGATGATGGTTCCTTCTATCTAATGAAGGTGGAAGGTTCTAGAGACACCAGAGAACAGGTTCTGGATCCTCTGAGGAGGGATTGACTGGTTCCACAGCAGCTCTGATGATGGTTCCTTCTATCTAATGAAGGTGGAAGGTTCTAGAGACACCAGAGAACAGGTTCTGGATTCTCTGAGGGGGGATTGACTGGTTCCACAGCAGCGCTGATGATGGTTCCTTCTATCTAATGAAGGTGGAAGGTTCTAGAGACATAAAAGAACAGGTTCTGGATTCTCTGAGGGGGGATTGACTGGTTCCACAGCAGCGCTGATGATGGTTCCTTCTATCCAATGAAGGTGGAAGGTTCTAGAGACACCAGAGAACAGGTTCTGGATCCTCTGAGGAGGGATTGACTGGTTCTACAGCAGCACTGATGATGGTTCCTTCTATCTAATGAAGGTGGAAGGTTCTAGAGACATAAAAGAACAGGTTCTGGATTCTCTGAGGGGGGATTGACTGGTTCCACAGCAGCGCTGATGATGGTTCCTTCTATCTAATGAAGGTGGAAGGTTCTAGAGACACCAGAGAACAGGTTCTGGAGCATATGAGGAGGGATTGACTGGTTCTACAGCAGCGCTGATGATGGTTCCTTCTATCTAATGGAGGTGGAAGGTTCTAGAGACACCAGAGAACAGGTTCTGGACCATATGAGGAGGAATTGACTGGTTCCACAGCAGCGCTTGATGAACTTTCCTTCTATCTAATGAAGGTGGAAGGTTCTAGAGACACCAGAGAACAGGTTCTGGACCATATGAGGAGGGATTGACTGGTTCTACAACAGCGCTGATGATGGTTCCTTTTATCTAATGAAGGTGGAAGGTTCTAGAGACACCAGAGAACAGGTTCTGGACCATATGAGGAGGGATTGAGTGGTTCCACAGCAGCGCTGATGAACTTTCCTTCTATCTAATGGAGGTGGAAGGTTCTAGAGACACCAGAGAACAGGTTCTGGACCATTTGAGGAGGGATTGACTGGTTCCACAGCAGCGCTGATGATGGTTCCTTCTATCTAATGAAGGTGGAAGGTTCTAGAGACACCAGAGAACAGGTTCTGTACCATATGAGGAGGGATTGACTGGTTTCACAGCAGCACTGATGATGTTTCCTTCTATCTAATGAAGGTGGAAGGTTCTAGAGACACCAGAGAACAGGTTCTGGACCATATGAGGAGGGATTGACTGGTTCCACAGCAGCGCTGATGAACTTTCCTTCTATCTAATGAAGGTGGAAGGTTCTAGAGACACCAGAGAACAGGTTCTGGACCATATGAGGAGGGATTGACTGGTTCCACAGCAGCTCTGATGATGGTTCCTTCTATCTAATGAAGGTGGAAGGTTCTAGATACACCAGAGAACAAGTTCTGGAGCATATGAGGAGGGATTGACTGGTTCTACAGCAGCACTGATGATGGTTCCTTCTATCTAATGAAGGTGGAAGGTTCTAGAGACACCAGAGAACAGGTTCTGGACCATATGAGGAGGGATTGACTGGATCTACAGCAGCGCTGATGATGGTTCCTTCTATCTAATGAAGGTGGAAGGTTCTAGAGACATAAAAGAACAGGTTCTGTACCATATGAGGAGGGATTGACTGGTTCCACAGCAGCTCTGATGATGGATCCTTCTATCTAATGAAGGTGGACGGTTCTAGAGACACCAGAGAACAGGTTCTGGAGCATATGAGGAGGGATTGACTGGTTCCACAGCAGCTCTGATGATGGTTCCTTCTATCTAATGAAGGTGGAAGGTTCTAGAGACACCAGAGAACAGGTTCTGGACCATATGAGGAGGGATTGACTGGTTCCACAGCAGCTCTGATGATGGTTCCTTCTATCTAATGAAGGTGGACGGTTCTAGAGACACCAGAGAACAGGTTCTGGACCATATGAGGAGGGGTTGACTGGTTCCACAGCAGCTCTGATGATGGTTCCTTCTATCTAATGAAGGTGGAAGGTTCTAGAGACACCAGAGAACAGGTTCTGGAGCATATGAGGAGGGATTGACTGGTTCTACAGCAGCGCTGATGATGGTTCCTTCTATCTAATGAAGGTGGAAGGTTCTAGAGACATAAAAGAACAGGTTCTGTACCATATGAGGAGGGATTGACTGGTTCCACAGCAGCTCTGATGATGGTTCCTTCTATCTAATGAAGGTGGAAGGTTCTAGAGACACCAGAGAACAGGTTCTGTACCATATGAGGAGTGATTGACTGGTTCCACAGCAGCTCTGATGATGGTTCCTTCTATCTAATGAAGGTGGAAGGTTCTAGAGACACCAGAGAACAGGTTCTGTACCATATGAGGAGGGATTGACTGGTTCTACAGCAGCGCTGATGATGGTTCCTTCTATCTAATGAAGGTGGAAGGTTCTAGAGACACCAGAGAACAGGTTCTGTACCATATGAGGAGTGATTGACTGGTTCCACAGCAGCTCTGATGATGGTTCCTTCTATCTAATGAAGGTGGACGGTTCTAGAGACACCAGAGAACAGGTTCTGGACCATATGAGGAGGTATTGACTGGTTCCACAGCAGCTCTGATGATGGTTCCTTCTATCTAATGAAGGTGGACGGTTCTAGAGACCAGAGAACAGGTTCTGGACCATATGAGGAGGGATTGACTGGTTCTACAGCAGCTCTGATGATGGTTCCTTCTATCTAATGAAGGTGGAAGGTTCTAGAGACACCAGAGAACAGGTTCTGGAGCATATGAGGAGGGATTTACTGGTTCTACAGCAGCGCTGATGATGGTTCCTTCTATCTAATGAAGGTGGAAGGTTCTAGAGACATAAAAGAACAGGTTCTGTACCATATGAGGAGGGATTGACTGGTTCCACAGCAGCTCTGATGATGGTTCCTTCTATCTAATGAAGGTGGACGGTTCTAGAGACACCAGAGAACAGGTTCTGGACCATATGAGGAGGGATTGACTGGTTCCACAGCAGCTCTGATGATGGTTCCTTCTATCTAATGAAGGTGGACGGTTCTAGAGACACCAGAGAACAGGTTCTGTACCATATGAGGAGGGATTGACTGGTTCCACAGCAGCTCTGATGATGGTTCCTTCTATCTAATGAAGGTGGACGGTTCTAGAGACACCAGAGAACAGGTTCTGGACCATATGAGGAGGGGTTGACTGGTTCCACAGCAGCTCTGATGATGGTTCCTTCTATCTAATGAAGGTGGAAGGTTCTAGAGACACCAGAGAACAGGTTCTGGAGCATATGAGGAGGGATTGACTGGTTCCACAGCAGCTCTGATGATGGTTCCTTCTATCTAATGAAGGTGGACGGTTCTAGAGACACCAGAGAACAGGTTCTGGACCATATGAGGAGGGGTTGACTGATTCCACAGCAGCTCTGATGATGGTTCCTTCTATCTAATGAAGGTGGACGGTTCTAGAGACACCAGAGAACAGGTTCTGGAGCATATGAGAAGGGATTGACTGGTTCTACAGCAGCGCTGATGATGGTTCCTTCTATCTAATGAAGGTGGAAGGTTCTAGAGACATAAAAGAACAGGTTCTGGACCATATGAGGAGGGATTGACTGGTTCCACAGCAGCTCTGATGATGGTTCCTTCTATCTAATGAAGGTGGAAGGTTCTAGAGACACCAGAGAACAGGTTCTGGACCATATGAGGAGGGATTGACTGGTTCCACAGCAGCTCTGATGATGGTTCCTTCTATCTAATGAAGGTGGAAGGTTCTAGAGACACCAGAGAACAGGTTCTGAACCATATGAGGAGGGATTGACTGGTTCTACAGCAGCGCTGATGATGGTTCCTTCTATCTAATGAAGGTGGAAGGTTCTAGAGATGTCTTCTCATGGTTTTTCTCTTCTCTCCACAGTCTCCATGGTCGGCACATGCAGGCGAACCCAGAACCTCCAAAGAAGAGCAGCGATAAGAGCAGGAAGATCAGCCGCAAGCCGCTGGCTGCCAAGAACAAATAAAGGAGGAAGTGGATCAGAACCTTCCTCCTGTATGGCTCCATCTGGTTCTGCTCATCTTTGTCCATCAGTTGTTTGCTTCTTCATGTTTTATGCAGCTTTTCACGTTTAATGTTCACCCAGACTTTCTAAAGAGCTGTGGTTCTGAGGTCCGGTTTATCTGCAGAACCTGAGCCGGACCTCCAGAACCGTGGATCCAGCAGCCCCACCGTTCTTTACTATTCTAGCTCAGCTCAGGCAGACTGAAAAAGAAGGTCAAAAGTCACTGCTAAACATCTGGATGTTTCCAGCAGCAGTAAGTTTGTCCAGGAGCCCCTGGTCCCCAGGGACCCCTGCTGTTCAAGGACCCCTGCTTTCCAGGGACCCCTGCTGTTCAAGGACCCCTGGTCCCCAGGGACCCCTGCTGTTCAAGGACCCCTGCTTTCCAGGGACCCCTGCTGTTCAAGGACCCCTGCTTTCCAGGGACCCCTGCTGTTCAAGGACCCCTGGTCCCCAGGGACCCCTGCTGTTCAAGGACCCCTGGTCCCCAGGGACCCCTGCTGTTCAAGGACCCCTGCTTTCCAGGGACCCCTGCTGTTCAAGGACCCCTGCTTTCCAGGGACCCCTGCTGTTCAAGGACCCCTGGTCCCCAGGGACCCCTGCTGTTCAAGGACCCCTGGTCCCCAGGGACCCCTGCTGTTCAAGGACCCCTGCTTTCCAGGGACCCCTGCTGTTCAAGGACCCCTGGTCCCCAGGGACCCCTGCTGTTCAAGGACCCCTGGTCCCCAGGGACCCCTGCTGTTCAAGGACCCCTGGTCCCCAGGGACTCCTGCTGTCCAGGGACCCCTACCGTTCAGGGACTCCTGCATCTTTGATCTTGGGGCCCCAGTCATTACTTACTGAATGGCTGATTAACAGGCTGGTGCGAAGGTACCATTGGACTCTAGAGGTCCAGGGGGACAGATGGAGGACAGGCGGAGGACAGGTGGGGGACCACTGCTGTAAGGCCTTAATTCATGATGTTGGTCCTTGCTAACATTTCCTCCTTAAAGAGCTGTGGGCCCCATAGGGCCTCCAGTGGTGTCAGGTCTGAGCTGCATCAGTTTCTCTCTGCGCTCTGTAACCATAACAGCTTCTCATCGATTTAGATCAATTCACTTTGATCTTTTTTTATATAATCTGCTGTCATCATAATTCTGCTCGTTGCTCAGAATAAATGCCTTAATTCCATATTTGGTTTTTGTCTGATAAACTTTCTGCTGCTGCTTTTTACATGAATATTTTTCCAGTATTTTAATGTTTGGTTCATTTTCTCTTCTGACCTTAAATGATCTGATCTGGGATCAGTCGCTGTTCCTCGGAGATTACAGCTCAGATAGGGCAGGTAATCCTCAGATAGCGGGCCCCGGGGCCTTACCTCTCCTGCTAACAGAGATATTAATCCAATTATCTGGATCCCATCAGCAGAACTCCTGACGCCTTCGGTTTTCCATGATGATGTCAGCGAGACGCCGTGTGGAAATGGTCAGGAACACCCGGACTGGGATTCATCTTCCCAGTTCAAAAAGCTTTTGGTTTCCATGGTGACCTCCAGTCCTATCAAATCATTATCATCTTGTTCCAGAGACTCAGAAATCAGTTGATCTACATATTGTAGAGTTTCTTTCATAACTTGGCGTCTAAAGCATCTATTTTCATAGAGTTCATTCTTTTAGTTTTGGATTCATCTCAGACTTTTCCAAGGACACAACGAGTCCCAGGCCGACCGGAGGCCATTGATTTCCTCTCAGTGATTTATAGGCGGGCAGCGTTGGGACAGCCCAGACTCTGAGCAGCTCAGTGAATCAGCTGCCTCTAACAAACACATTCTATACTAAAAGATCTGGATCTGTGTCAGAAACAGTTTTTATTATTTTAGTTGTTTTTAGAGCGGACTATGGAGGCGAGGACTGCAGTTCATCTACAAACCAATCAGATCAGTGGATTTATAGGAATAACTTTATTGGATTTAAAGCTGCAGTCTGTAACATTGAGAAGAGAGCAGACGTCGACTGAAAATTTGAAGAAAAACAGGTTTCACGCCACTCCCCCACCCTCCCTGCTTCACTCATGCCCCACCTCCAAGCCCCACCCCTCTCACAGCACCTGCACGGCTACCGCATGCGACCAGAAGCGTCCAAGCAGTACGCGGCATGGAGTGTGAACCAGTAAGAGCGATAACGCTCACCTCCAAGCAGCTAGATATAAGATGCTGGTTATACTGAAGTTTGCCGTGTAAGCAGTTGTCGGCAGGGGCAGTAAGGGCAGTTTCTCTTTCGCTGGTGGCCTTCGCTCCGCCATGACTTCCTCGCGCGTCCTCCTGACTGCAGCAGCCGGGCGCTGCGGCAGGTTAAGCGGTGAGGGGGGGGGGGGGGGTGACACTCCATCAGACGCTCCTCTGGCTGTGATTGGTTGTTTTGACTCGTCCCGAATTATTCTTTTCAGATTGAAATACAGGCAGTATGCGGGACCAATTGAAGCAGTTTTTTTCACAGGTTACGTATCACATGTACTGCTGTCTGGGCATAGGGACAGTTTTAGCCAATATGACAAAAAAGTGATTTTTTAAAACTTACAGACTTCAGCTTTAAATAGATGAATATAAAAATAAACAGAATTGATTTATTGTTAGTAAATCTAAAGCTCCTTCTAGAGTCGTGATGCTGAACATGGAGCAGCTCTGCTGGGGGGGGGGGTTAAAAGATTTCCTCAGAACTTCATTTCCTTATTTAATAGATTTAAAAACCTCGTCTGGTGGATCAGGTGCAACATCAGGATATTTGCTGATGACGTTTTACTTTGGGACGTGTGATATTCTATGTTCCGCAAAAGGAGGCTGCATGTTGGAGTAGAAACACCTCCCTGTCCACCTCGTCTCCAAGGACAGAGCAGACTGGACTTCTAGAGGAAGCTCAGGTCCTTCAGATGCTGCAGATCTTCTATCAGTCTGATCTCTGCCTCCATCATCATCATCAGGGCTAATGACTGAAAGAAGCTCAAGCAGCAAATAAAGAAGGCCGGTTCTGTTCATCAGACTGTTAGACACCAACAGAGGGTCTTCAGTCAGAGGCTGAACCAGATCTGCTGCAGACAGACCTCTACAGGAGATCCTTCCTCTCTACAGCATCAACATCTAGAACAGCTGGATTAAAATAAACTTATAGATAAATTATACTTAAACATGTGGATAAAATAGTTGATAGGCCTTGTTTTATGAAAGTTAAACCCACAATGATGACAGGAATAAAAAAAAATCCATGAAAATGAGCAAAAGAAAGTCAGACACTGCTTTTCAGCCATGCTTTAACATAATGACTTTAGAAAATAAAACATGGAAAAGCCTTTAACTATTTAAATTTTCACATCCCCAGAAGTTCTGGGCGAGGAGGAGGAGTAGCAACAATCTTCTAGTCTGACTTACTGATTACTCCCAAAACAGTTAATACCTACAACTCTTTGAACATTTAACCCTTAATTTCCCTCATCCAAATTTCAAAGCAAGAAAACCTCTTCTTATTGTAACTTTGTATCGTCCACCAGGTCCTTACTCTGAATTTTTAGATGAGTTTTCAGAGTTCCTTTCTGATTTGGTATTAAATACTGACAGGGTCATCATAGTGGGAGATTTTAACATCCATGCTGACATTGAAGGCGATAGCTTAAGAGCAGCCTTTAATGCTATCTTAGACACTATTGGCTTTGTTCAAAATGTGAATAGTCCCACACATTCTCATCTTCATACTTTGGATCTTGTGCTGACATACGGCATAGAATGTGAAGAAATAACAGTATTTCCTCACAACCCTGTCCTCTCTGACCACTTTCTAATAACCTTCAGGATTACTTTAACAGAGTTCTCCTCCCCCAAAAGAAGGTTCCATTTTAGTAGATCTTTATCAGATAGTGCAGTTATAAATTTTAAAGAATCTGCTTCACTTTCTCTCTCCTCTGTGTCGTTGAGCTGTGCTGCAGAGTACAAAAGCATAGCTTATTCCCCTTCACAGGTTAATGGTTTTGTTGATGGGGTTGCTAGTTCTCTGCTTACTGCCTTAAATAAATAAATCTAACTAATAATCAATATCAATCATGTTTTTCAGTTGAACATTTTGTTTTCTATGAGTTTTATTTCAGGAACTTACTGTTAACCTGACCCTCACCATCTCTGGATTAGCTAAAGTTGATCAAAGCTTTAACCCTTTATAGGGCCAGTCAGAGTTTTTAATCACTTTCATACCCCATAGAAATAGAGAGACCCCCATCCCTCAGTGAGCTCTAGAAGCACAAGCTCTATATCCAGCCATCAGCAGAGATCCTGCTACATGGCTGTACATCTTATTTTGGGATTTGACCAATTAGATGAGCCCTTGAATGATAGATTACCTACTGGAAATTAAGTTGGAAAAAAGAAGTTAACAGTAAAGGAAAAAGGCAAAAAGCTAATTGAAAAGTTAAAAAGTTAGTAAGCCTAGTTAACAATTATATTTAGGTTTATAAACTAAAAAACTGTCAGTGCCAGTATCAGCATTAATGCCTCTAAGGTTATGTTGGACCAATAAAAATGTGTTTCTTTCACTCTCAGAATGTTTTTCATGAATTTCTTATAGAAGCACTTTTGTTATTTTTCTTAATATATTCGGACAAGTTGGTGTTTCTGGTTATTACATTGATATTAACCTTCAAAATATCCATATTCATTGAATGTTCCAACGATAAGAAGGTATGGTCCTGGATTCCTATTGGCTGGAACTGTGGATTTTCACTGAGGCCCTATAAAGGGTTAATGCGTCATCTGTAGAGCACATTGGAAAAGTAACATGAAGTCAGAGTAAGACAATAAATGGCCGTTTTTAATTGGCGTACAAGTAAAATTCCTCTATTAAACCAGTTTCAGCAAAAGATCGTCTTATTTCTGTATTTAAGTTTTTTTTTAAAGTCTTTGTCCAATCAGTTTTCACATTTTAAAACTCTAAACACAGTTAGGGTTATCGGTCTTTCGTGGTCGTACTATTCACACATTTCATGTCGTTTTCACACAATATTCAGTCAGTGAACACATTTCACAATGCTTGAATTAGAAAAGCCTCCCAACCAAATGATGGATTGTTTTTATACTATTTATAAATGTTAACACACACCATCCCACAATAGATAAAAACAATATTTCAAATCTTAGACACAGTATAAAACCTCTGTTTCTTCAAATATATCAGATTAAAAACAATATACATGAGGACCTTGGTAATTAACTGGGACAATGTGGCTTTCCATGGTTCACAAGCAATAACAACATGTTTGCAGTTCAGCCAAGACAGCTCAGTCTCTTCCTTCCACCCTGTTCACCGTTCCTCAACCCCACAAGGGAGATCTTCTCAGCATGGAGGTTTCTGATCAACAGTCACATGACCAGATGTCCCTCCTTGGATGCAGGCTGCAGGGGCATCACAGTTCAGGGCTGTCATGGGTGGATCCGACATATCAAGCGGTTTTATCCCAGGTGCATCGCCTCGGATAATATCAGACCTGATGTTGACTAAAGCATGTGGCCTAAACCTGAAGATCACAGAGATTAGATACAGCAATGTTGTGCTTTTTATTTCTTTAGTTCCCCAAATATTTATTTCTTTTTTCTTTTTTTCTTCAGAACGATCTTGTGCATTTCACGGATATTTTGTTTCTGTAAGAAATACTGTAAAACTTTTCCTGTATCAAACCATGTAGTAAAAAAAACAGTTACCAACCAATACATTTACTGTCAAAACTGAAGCATGAAAGTCTTGGTAGTTTTTGTAATACAATAGAAACAATAGAAAGTATTTTAAAACTTGTGAACTTTGATTACCTGCCTGTACTTTGTGAAGTAACAGCAAGTGTCATTCTTGGACAGAATAATTTCATTTTGAGTCAGATTTCCTGTGTTTTGGTAAAGATAGTGAGTGCAGAGAAAATGGGTTTTATTTTGAAATGAAGGGTTAATATATATTTATCTAAATGTGTTTTATTTTGAAATGAAGGGTTAATATATATTTATCTAAATGTGTTTTATTTTGAAATGAAGGGTTAATATATATTTATCTAAATGTGTTTTATTTTGAAATGAAGGGTTAATATATATTTATCTAAATGTGTTTTATTTTGAAATGAAGGGTTAATATATATTTATCTAAGTGTTTTATTTTGAAATGAAGGATTAATATATATTTATCTAAATGTGTTTTATTTTGAAATGAAGGGTTAATATATATTTATCTAAATGTGTTTTATTTTGAAATGAAGGGTTAGTATATATTTATCTAAATGTGTTTTATTTTGAAATGAAGGGTTAGTATATATTTATCTAAATGTGTTTTATTTTGAAATGAAGGGTTAATATATATTTATCTAAATGTGTTTTATTTTGAAATGAAGGGTTAATATATATTTATCTAAATGTGTTTTATTTTGAAATGAAGGGTTAATATATATTTATCTAAATGTGTTTTATTTTGAAATGAAGGGTTGATATATATTTATCTAAATGTGTTTTATTTTGAAATGAAAGGTTAGTATATATTTATCTAAATGGGTTTTATTTTGAAATGAAGGGTTAATATATATTTATCTAAATGTGTTTTATTTTGAAATGAAGGGTTAGTATATATTTATCTAAATGTGTTTTATTTTGAAATGAATGGTTAATATATATTTATCTAAATGTGTTTTATTTTGAAATGAAGGGTTAGTATATATTTATCTAAATGTGTTTTATTTTGAAATGAAGGGTTAGTATATATTTATCTAAATGTGTTTTATTTTGAAATGAAGGGTTGGTATATATTTATCTAAATGTGTTTTATTTTGAAATGAAGGGTTGGTATATATTTATCTAAATGTGTTTTATTTTGAAATGAAGGGTTAGTATATATTTATCTAAATGTGTTTTATTTTGAAATGAATGGTTAATATATATTTATCTAAATGTGTTTTATTTTGAAATGAAGGGTTAGTATATATTTATCTAAATGTGTTTTATTTTGAAATGAAGGGTTAGTATATATTTATCTAAATGTGTTTTATTTTGAAATGAAGGGTTGGTATATATTTATCTAAATGTGTTTTATTTTGAAATGAAGGGTTAGTATATATTTATCTAAATGTGTTCTATTTTGAAATGAAGGGTTAATATATATTTATCTAAATGTGTTTTATTTTGAAATGAAGGGTTGATATATATTTATCTAAATGGGTTTTATTTTGAAATGAAGGGTTGATATATATTTATCTAAATGGGTTGTATTTTGAAATGAAGGGTTGATATATATTTATCTAAATGTGTTTTATTTTAATGATTGGTTGAGTTTAGCAGGTGTGAGTCTGAGTTAATAGTTTAGAAAAAGTATCTAAAGTTTGGATAAACGCTTCTTAGCGATTGAAAGAAACTGTAATGTCTTTATTATTCAGATATAATATTTATGAGGACTGTTTGTAGAAAATCATTATTTTATGAGGCGTAGAGAATTATTAAGGGTATTTAGTGTAATACATCTAAGAAGAAAAGGTAATCCTCCGATTCTGTCAAAGTTATAAATGGGAAAAATATTTCACGTAGAGTTTTTTTTAGATTTTTTAAATGTTTAACTTTGAATGAATTGTTTAAAGTTGTGAAGTTAACAAAGTAAATTCCTATTTTTTCATCTTTATTCATTAGATTATGTTCCTTAATGAGACGGCATTTCTTTTTCTATATAAAGTTTATTTTAATAATGTTGGTCAGTTTGGATAAATAAATGTAGATAAACAATCAGCTTTGAGCGTTTCTATCAGACAAAGATCTTTGTTCAACTATTTATGGGCTTAAAATGTTTGATTGGTTTTATATTTTGATCTTTAATTATTGTGATTCTGAGGGAATGTTGAGGAATGCAGCTTTTAAATGAGATTTAATGGAAAGTAAATCACAATAGATTTACAGTCAGATGTCCTCATGTCCAGAAGAAAAGGATTTTCTTTGGGGTCAACCTCCTCCTCTTCCTCCTCCTCCTCTTCCTCCTCCTCCTCCTCCTCCTCCTCCTCCTCCTCCTCCTCCTCCTCCTCTTCCTCTTCCTCTTCCTCTTCCTCCTCCTCCTCCTCCTCCTCCTCCTCCTCCTCCTCCTCCTCCTCCTCCTCCTTAAATCCGCTGCCCTCCTTCCTCCCTTTTTCTCTGATCTTTGCCTTCAGATCGGTCACCAGGCTCCACTTCTTCCACTCCTGGGTTTCTGGTTCCAAACCCTCCTCCTTATTTCCTCTCTGAGCATCAGAGCCTGTCCTCTCCTCCTCACTCCATCCTCTCCTCCTCTCTCCATCCTCTCCTCCTCTCTCCATCCTCTCTCTCTCCCTCCATCCAGCCATCATTGCCCCTAAAAGCAGGCAGCAGGACCCGCCTGCGCTCCCGCGGTTCGCTGGAAGGAAGCGGGCTGTGGCAGCGGGGGTCCTGGGGATCATGGTGGTTCTGGTTCTGGTTGTCCTCATCCCGGTTCTGGTCAGCTCCGCCGGAACTTTGGCTCACTATGAAATGCTCGGCGCGTGCAGGATGGTGTGCGACCCGTACGGAAGCAGCCCCCCGAGCAGCACCCCGGACAGCAGCCTCCTGCAGTCTCTGCCCACCTTCATCCAGGGGCCCAGAGGGGACCCGGGCCGCCCCGGGAAGCTGGGGCAGAGGGGGCCCCCAGGGGAACCGGGGCCCCCCGGACCCGCGGGGCCACCTGGGGATAAAGGCGAGCCGGGCAGACCTGGACCCCCGGGACCCAGCGGAGTGTCTGGCGCCATCAGCGCGGCCACCTACAGCACCGCGCCGAGGATCGCCTTTTACGCAGGGCTGAAGAAGCAGCACGAGGGATACGAAGTGCTGAAGTTTGATGACGTGGTGACCAACCTGGGAAACCACTACGACCCAACATCCGGGAAGTTCACCTGCTCCATCCCTGGGATCTATTTCTTCACCTATCACGTCCTGATGCGCGGAGGAGACGGAACCAGCATGTGGGCCGACCTGTGCAAGAACAACCAGGTAGGAAAGGCTGGTTATCAGTGCAGCATGGAGACGGTGTCAGGGCAGAAACAGTCAGCAACAGTAAGAAAAACAGCCAGAGGCAGTCAGAAACAGTCATAAAAACAGCCAGAAAAAAGAGGGGACGGAACCAGCATGAGCTGACCTGTGCAAGAATAACCAGGTAGGAAAGGCTGGTTATTAGTCCAGCATGGAGACGGTGTCAGGGCAGAAACAGTCAGCAACAGTAAGAAAAACAGCCAGAGGCAGTCAGAAACAGTCATAAAAACAGCCAGAAAAAAGAGGGGACGGAACCAGCATGAGCTGACCTGTGCAAGAATAACCAGGTAGGAAAGGCTGGTTATCAGTGCAGCATGGAGACGGTGCCAGAACAGAAACAGGTAGAAACAGTCAGAAACAGTCAGAAAAACAGCCAGAAACAGTCAGAAAAACAGCCAGAAACAGGCAGAAAAACGGTCAGAAACAGGAGGAGACGGAACCAGCGTGTGGGCCGACCTGTGCAAGAACAACCAGGTAGGAAAGGCTGATTACCAATCCAGCCTGGAGATGGTGCCAGAGCAGAAACAGGCAGAAAAACAGCCAGAAGCAGTCAGAAACAGTCATAAAAATAGCCAGAAAAAGGAGGCGACGGAACCAGCATGTGTGCCGACCTGTGCAAGAACAACCAGGTAAGAAAGGCTGGTTATCAGTCCAGCATGGAGACGGTGTCAGGGCAGAAACAGTCAGCAACAGTCAGAAAAACAGCCAGAGGCAGTCAGAAACAGTCATAAAAACAGCCAGAAAAAAGAGTGAACGGAACCAGCATGTGAGCTGACCTGTGCAAGAATAACCAGGTAGGAAAGGCTGGTTATCAGTGCAGCATGGAGACGGTGCCAGAACAGAAACAGGTAGAAACAGTCAGAAACAGTCAGAAAAACAGCCAGAAACAGTCAGAAAAACAGCCAGAAACAGGCAGAAAAACAGTCAGAAACAGGAGGAGACGGAACCAGCATGTGAGCTGACCTGTGCAAGAACAACCAGGTAGGAAAGGCTGGTTATCAGTGCAGCATGGAGACGGTGCCAGAACAGCAGCAGATAGAAACAGTCAGAAAAACAGCCAGAAACAGGCAGAAAAACAGTCAGAAACAGGAGGAGACGGAACCAGCGTCTGGGCCGACCTGTGCAAGAACAACCAGGTAGGAAAGGCTGATTACCAATCCAGCCTGGAGACGGTGCCAGAGCAGAAACAGGCAGAAGCAGTCAGAAAACCAGTCAGAAAGAGCCGCGAACAGTAGGAGACGGAACCAGCGTGTGGGCCGACCTGTGCAAGAACAACCAGGTAGGAAAGGCTGATTACCAATCCAGCCTGGAGATGGTGCCTGAGCAGAAACAGGCAGAAAAACAGCCAGAGGCAGTCAGAAACAGTTATAAAAATAGCCAGAAAAAGGAGGCGACGGAACCAGCATGAGCTGACCTGTGCAAGAATAACCAGGTAGGAAAGGCTGGTTATCAGTCCAGCATGGAGACGGTGCCAGAACAGAAACAGGTAGAAACAGTCAGAAAAACAGCCAGAAACAGGCAGAAAAACAGTCAGAAACAGGAGGAGACGGAACCAGCGTCTGGGCCGACCTGTGCAAGAACAACCAGGTAGGAAAGGCTGATTACCAATCTAGCCTGGAGATGGTGCCAGAGCAGAAACAGGCAGAAAAACAGCCAGAAGCAGTCAGAAACAGTCATAAAAATAGCCAGAAAAAGGAGGCGACGGAACCAGCATGTGTGCCGACCTGTGCAAGAACAACCAGGTAAGAAAGGCTGGTTATCAGTCATGCATGGAGACGGTGTCAGGGCAAAAACAGTCAGCAACAGTCAGAAAAACAGCCAGAGGCAGTCAGAAACAGTCATGAAAACAGCCAGAACAAAGAGGGGACGGAACCAGCATGTGAGCTGACCTGTGCAAGAATAACCAGGTAGGAAAGGCTGGTTATCAGTCCAGCATGGAGACAGTGCCAGAACAGCAACAGGTAGAAACAGTCAGAAACAGTCAGAAAAACAGCCAGAAACAGGCAGAAAAACAGTCAGAAACAGGAGGAGACGGAATCAGCGTGTGGGCCGACCTGTGCAAGAACAACCAGGTAGGAAAGGCTGATTACCAATCCAGCCTGGAGACGGTGCCAGAGCAGAAACAGTTAAAAACAGTCAGCAACAGTCAGAAACAGCCAGAAGCAGTCAGAAACAATCATAAAAACAGCCAGAAAAAGGAGGAGACGGAACCAGCATGTGGGCCGACCTGTGCAAGAACAACCAGGTAGGAAAGGCTGGTTATCAGTGCAGCCTTGAGACGGCGCCAGGGCAGAAACAGTTAAAAACAGTCAGCAACAGACAGAAAAACAGCCAGAAGCAGTCAGAAATGGTCAGAAACAGGAGGAGACGGAACCAGCATGTGGGCCGACCTGTGCAAGAACAACCAGGTAGGAAAGGCTGATTATCAATCCAGCATGGAGACAGTGTCAGAGCAGAAACAGGCAGAAAACCAGCCAGAAACAGGAGGAGAGGGAACCAGCATGCGGGCTGACCTGTGCAAGAACAACCAGGTGAGGAAGGCTGGTTATCAATCCAACCTGGAGACGATGTCAAGGCAGAAACAGTCAGCAACAGTCAGAAACAGCCAGAGGCAGTCAGAAACAGTCATAAAAACAGCCAGAAAAAAGAGGGGACGGAACCAGCATGTGAGCTGACCTGTGCAAGAATAACCAGGTAGGAAAGGCTGGTTATCAGTGCAGGCTGGAGACGGCTCTGGGGCAGAAACAGTCAGCAACAGGCAGAAAAACAGCCAGAAGCAATCAGAAACAGGAGGAGACGGAACCAGCGTGTGGGCCGACCTGTGCAAGAACAACCAGGTAGGAAAGGCTGATTACCAATCCAGCCTGGAGACGGTGCCAGAGCAGAAACAGTCAGAAAACCAGCCAGAAAGAGCCGCGAACAGTATGAGACGGAACCAGCATGTGGGCCAACCTGTGCGAGAACAACCAGGTAGGAAAGGCTGGTTATCAGTCCAGCATGGAGACGGTGTCAGGGCAGAAACAGTCAGAAAACCAGTCAGAAAGAGCTGCAAACAGTAGGAGACGGAACCAGCATGTGGGCCGACCTGTGCAAGAACAACCAGGTAAGAAAGGCTGGTTATTAGTCCAGTATGGAGACGGTGTCAGGGCAGAAACAGTCAGCAACAGTCATAAAAACAGCCAGAGGCAGTCAGAAACAGTCATAAAAACAGCCAGAAACAGGAGGAGACGGAACCAGCATGTGAGCCGACCTGTGCAAGAACAACCAGGTAGGAAAGGCTGGTTATCAGTCCAGCATGGAGACGGTGTCAGGGCAGAAACAGTCAGCAACAGTCATAAAAACAGCCAGAAAAAAGGGGACGGAACCAGCATGTGGGCCGACCTGTGCAAGAACAACCAGGTAGGAAAGGCTGGTTATCAGTGCAGCCTGGAGACGGTGTCAGAGCAGAAACAGGTAGAAACAGTCAGCAACAGTCAGAAAAACAGCCAGAAAAAAGGAGACAGAACCAGCATGTGAGCCGACCTGTGCAAGAACAACCAGTAAGGAAAGGCTGGTTTTTAGTCCAGCATGGAGACGGTGTCAGGGCAGAAACAGTCAGCAACAATCATAAAAACAGCCAGAAAAAAGGAGGAGACGGAACCAGCATGTGGGCCGACCTGTGCAAGAACAACCAGGTAGGAAAGGCTGGTTATCAGTGCAGCCTTGAGACGGCGCCAGGGCAGAAACAGTTAAAAACAGTCAGCAACAGACAGAAAAACAGCCAGAAGCAGTCAGAAATGGTCAGAAACAGGAGGAGACGGAACCAGCATGTGGGCCGACCTGTGCAAGAACAACCAGGTAAGAAAGGCTGGTTATCAATCCAGCATGGAGACGGTGCCAGAGCAGAAACAGGCAGAAAACCAGCCAGAAACAGGAGGAGAGGGAACCAGCATGCGGGCTGACCTGTGCAAGAACAACCAGGTGAGGAAGGCTGGTTATCAATCCAACCTGGAGACGATGTCAAGGCAGAAACAGTCAGCAACAGTCAGAAACAGCCAGAGGCAGTCAGAAACAGTCATAAAAACAGCCAGAAAAAAGAGGGGACGGAACCAGCATGTGAGCTGACCTGTGCAAGAATAACCAAGTAGGAAAGGCTGGTTATCAGTGCAGGCTGGAGACGGCTCTGGGGCAGAAACAGTCAGCAACAGGCAGAAAAACAGTCAGAAGCAATCAGAAACAGGAGGAGACGGAACCAGCGTGTGGGCCGACCTGTGCAAGTACAACCAGGTAGGAAAGGCTGATTACCAATCCAGCCTGGAGACGGTGCCAGAGCAGAAACAGTCAGAAAACCAGTCAGAAAGAGCCGCGAACAGTAGGAGACGGAACCAGCATGTGGGCCGACCTGTGCAAGAACAACCAGGTAGGAAAGGCTGGTTATCAGTGCAGCCTGGAGACGGTGTCAGAGCAGAAACAGGTAGAAACAGTCAGCAACAGTCAGAAAAACAGCCAGAAAAAAGGAGACAGAACCAGCATGTGAGCCGACCTGTGCAAGAACAACCAGTAAGGAAAGGCTGGTTTTTAGTCCAGCATGGAGACGGTGTCAGGGCAGAAACAGTCAGCAACAATCATAAAAACAGCCAGAAAAAAGGAGGAGACGGAACCAGCATGTGGGCCGACCTGTGCAAGAACAACCAGGTAGGAAAGGCTGGTTATCAGTGCAGTTTTGAGACGGCGCCAGGGCAGAAACAGTTAAAAACAGTCAGCAACAGACAGAAAAACAGCCAGAAGCAGTCAGAAATGGTCAGAAACAGGAGGAGACGGAACCAGCATGTGGGCCGACCTGTGCAAGAACAACCAGGTAAGAAAGGCTGGTTATCAATCCAGCATGGAGACGGTGCCAGAGCAGAAACAGGCAGAAAACCAGCCAGAAACAGGAGGAGAGGGAACCAGCATGCGGGCTGACCTGTGCAAGAACAACCAGGTGAGGAAGGCTGGTTATCAATCCAACCTGGAGACGATGTCAAGGCAGAAACAGTCAGCAACAGTCAGAAACAGCCAGAGGCAGTCAGAAACAGTCATAAAAACAGCCAGAAAAAAGAGGGGACGGAACCAGCATGTGAGCTGACCTGTGCAAGAATAACCAAGTAGGAAAGGCTGGTTATCAGTGCAGGCTGGAGACGGCTCTGGGGCAGAAACAGTCAGCAACAGGCAGAAAAACAGCCAGAAGCAATCAGAAACAGGAGGAGACGGAACCAGCGTGTGGGCCGACCTGTGCAAGAACAACCAGGTAGGAAAGGCTGGTTATCAGTCCAGCATGGAGACGGTGTGAGGGCAGAAACAGTCAGAAAACCAGTCAGAAAGAGCTGCGAACAGTAGGAGACGGAACCAGCATGTGGGCCGACCTGTGCAAGAACAACCAGGTAGGAAAGGCTGGTTATCAGTGCAGCCTGGAGACGGTGTCAGAGCAGAAACAGGTAGATACAGTCAGCAACAGTCAGAAAAACAGCCAGAAAAAAGGAGGAGACAGAACCAGCATGTGGGCCGACCTGTGCAAGAACAACCAGTAAGGAAAGGCTGGTTATTAGTCCAGCATGGAGACGGTGTCAGGGCAGAAACAGTCAGCAACAATCATAAAAACAGCCAGAAAAAAGGAGGAGACAGAACCAGCATGTGGGCCGACCTGTGCAAGAACAACCAGGTAGGAAAGGCTGGTTATCAGTCCAGCATGGAGACGGTGTCAGGGCAGAAACAGTCAGCAACAGTCAGAAAAAGCCAGAAACAGGCAGAAATGGTCAGAAACAGGAGGAGACGGAACCAGCATGTGGGCCGACCTGTGCAAGAACAACCAGGTAGGAAAGGCTGGTTATCAGTGCAGCCTGGAGATGGCGCCAGGGCAGAAACAGTTAAAAACAGTCAGAAACAGCCAGAAGCAGTCAGAAACAATCATAAAAACAGCCAGAAAAAGGAGGAGACGGAACCAACATGTGGGCCGACCTGTGCAAGAACAACCAGGTAGGAAAGGCTGGTTATCAGTCCAGCCTGGAGACGGTGTCAGAGCAGAAACAGTCAGCAACAGTCAGAAACAGGCAGAAATGGTCAGAAGCAGTCAGAAACAATCATAAAAACAGCCAGAAACAGGAGGAGACGGAACCAGCATGTGGGCCGACCTGTGCAAGAACAACCAGGTAGGAAAGGCTGGTTATCAGTGCAGCCTGGAGACGGTGTCAGAGCAGAAACAGTCAGCAACAGTCAGAAACAGGCAGAAATGGTCAGAAACAGTCATAAAAACAGCCAGAAAAAAGAGGGGATGGAACCAGCATGTGAGCTGACCTGTGCAAGAATAACCAGGTAGGAAAGGGTGGTTATCAGTGCAGGCTGGAGACGGCTCTGGGGCAGAAACAGTCAGCAACAGGCAGAAAAACAGCCAGAAGCAATCAGAAACAGGAGGAGACGGAACCAGCGTGTGGGCCGACCTGTGCAAGAACAACCAGGTAGGAAAGGCTGATTACCAATCCAGCCTGGAGACGGTGCCAGAGCAGAAACAGTCAGAAAACCAGTCAGAAAGAGCCGCGAACAGTAGGAGACGGAACCAGCATGTGGGCCGACCTGTGCAAGAACAACCAGGTAGGAAAGGCTGGTTATCAGTCTACCCGGGGGACGGTGTCAGGGTAGAAACAGTCAGCAACAGTCATAAAAACAGCCAGAGGCAGTCAGAAACAGTCATAAAAACAGCCAGAGGCAGTCAGAAACAGTCATAAAAACAGCCAGAAACAGGAGGAGACGGAACCAGCATGTGAGCCGACCTGTGCAAGAACAACCAGGTAGGAAAGGCTGGTTATCAGTCCAGCATGGAGACGGTGTCAGGGCAGAAACAGTCAGAAAACCAGTCAGAAAGAGCTGCAAACAGTAGGAGACGGAACCAGCATGTGGGCCGACCTGTGCAAGAACAACCAGGTAGGAAAGGCTGGTTATCAGTGCAGCCTGGAGACGGTGTCAGAGCAGAAACAGTCAGAAAACCAGTCAGAAAGAGCTGCAAACAGTAGGAGACGGAACCAGCATGTGGGCCGACCTGTGCAAGAACAACCAGGTAGGAAAGGCTGGTTATCAGTCCAGCATGGAGACGGTGTCAGGGCAGAAACAGTCAGAAAACCAGTCAGAAAGAGCTGCAAACAGTAGGAGACGGAACCAGCATGTGGGCCGACCTGTGCAAGAACAACCAGGTAAGAAAGGCTGGTTATTAGTCCAGCATGGAGACGGTGTCAGGGCAGAAACAGTCAGCAACAGTCATAAAAACAGCCAGAGGCAGTCAGAAACAGTCATAAAAACAGCCAGAAACAGGAGGAGACGGAACCAGCATGTGAGCCGACCTGTGCAAGAACAACCAGGTAGGAAAGGCTGGTTATCAGTCCAGCATGGAGACGGTGTCAGGGCAGAAACAGTCAGAAAACCAGTCAGAAAGAGCTGCAAACAGTAGGAGACGGAACCAGCATGTGGGCCGACCTGTGCAAGAACAACCAGGTAGGAAAGGCTGGTTATCAGTGCAGCCTGGAGACGGTGTCAGAGCAGAAACAGTCAGAAAACCAGTCAGAAAGAGCTGCAAACAGTAGGAGACGGAACCAGCATGTGGGCCGACCTGTGCAAGAACAACCAGGTAGGAAAGGCTGGTTATCAGTCCAGCATGGAGACGGTGTCAGGGCAGAAACAGTCAGAAAACCAGTCAGAAAGAGCTGCAAACAGTAGGAGACGGAACCAGCATGTGGGCCGACCTGTGCAAGAACAACCAGGTAAGAAAGGCTGGTTATTAGTCCAGCATGGAGACGGTGTCAGGGCAGAAACAGTCAGCAACAGTCATAAAAACAGCCAGAGGCAGTCAGAAACAGTCATAAAAACAGCCAGAAACAGGAGGAGACGGAACCAGCATGTGAGCCGACCTGTGCAAGAACAACCAGGTAGGAAAGGCTGGTTATCAGTCCAGCATGGAGACGGTGTCAGGGCAGAAACAGTCAGAAAACCAGTCAGAAAGAGCTGCAAACAGTAGGAGACGGAACCAGCGTCTGGGCCGACCTGTGCAAGAACAACCAGGTAGGAAAGGCTGGTTATCAGTCTACCCGGGGGACGGTGTCAGGGTAGAAACAGTCAGCAACAGTCATAAAAACAGCCAGAAAAAAGGGGGCGGAACCAGCATGTGGGCCGACCTGTGCAAGAACAACCAGGTAAGAAAGGCTGGTTATCAGTGCAGCATGGAGCCGGTGTCAGGGCAGAAACAGTCAGCAACAGTCAGAAACAGCCAGAAAACCAGCCAGAAACAGGAGGGAGATGGAACCAGCAGGTGGGCTGACCTGTGCAAGAACAACCAGGTAGGAAAGGCTGGTTATCAGTCCAGCATGGAGACAGTGCCAGAACAGCAACAGGTAGAAACAGTCAGAAACAGTCAGAAAAACAGCCAGAAACAGGCAGAAAAACAGTCAGAAACAGGAGGAGACGGAAAGAGCGTCTGGGCCGACCTGTGCAAGAACAACCAGGTAGGAAAGGCTGATTACCAATCCAGCCTGGAGACGGTGCCAGAGCAGAAACAGGCAGAAGCAGTCAGAAAACCAGTCAGAAAGAGCCACGAACAGTAGGAGACGGAACCAGCGTGTGGGCCGACCTGTGCAAGAACAACCAGGTAGGAAAGGCTGATTACCAATCTAGCCTGGAGATGGTGCCAGAGCAGAAACAGGCAGAAAAACAGCCAGAAGCAGTCAGAAACAGTCATAAAAATAGCCAGAAAAAGGAGGCGACGGAACCAGCATGTGTGCCGACCTGTGCAAGAACAACCAGGTAAGAAAGGCTGGTTATCAGTCATGCATGGAGACGGTGTCAGGGCAAAAACAGTCAGCAACAGTCAGAAAAACAGCCAGAGGCAGTCAGAAACAGTCATGAAAACAGCCAGAACAAAGAGGGGACGGAACCAGCATGTGAGCTGACCTGTGCAAGAATAACCAGGTAGGAAAGGCTGGTTATCAGTCCAGCATGGAGACAGTGCCAGAACAGCAACAGGTAGAAACAGTCAGAAACAGTCAGAAAAACAGCCAGAAACAGGCAGAAAAACAGTCAGAAACAGGAGGAGACGGAAAGAGCGTCTGGGCCGACCTGTGCAAGAACAACCAGGTAGGAAAGGCTGATTACCAATCCAGCCTGGAGACGGTGCCAGAGCAGAAACAGGCAGAAGCAGTCAGAAAACCAGTCAGAAAGAGCCACGAACAGTAGGAGACGGAACCAGCGTGTGGGCCGACCTGTGCAAGAACAACCAGGTAGGAAAGGCTGATTACCAATCTAGCCTGGAGATGGTGCCAGAGCAGAAACAGGCAGAAAAACAGCCAGAAGCAGTCAGAAACAGTCATAAAAATAGCCAGAAAAAGGAGGCGACGGAACCAGCATGTGTGCCGACCTGTGCAAGAACAACCAGGTAAGAAAGGCTGGTTATCAGTCATGCATGGAGACGGTGTCAGGGCAAAAACAGTCAGCAACAGTCAGAAAAACAGCCAGAGGCAGTCAGAAACAGTCATGAAAACAGCCAGAACAAAGAGGGGACGGAACCAGCATGTGAGCTGACCTGTGCAAGAATAACCAGGTAGGAAAGGCTGGTTATCAGTCCAGCATGGAGACAGTGCCAGAACAGCAACAGGTAGAAACAGTCAGAAACAGTCAGAAAAACAGCCAGAAACAGGCAGAAAAACAGTCAGAAACAGGAGGAGACGGAAAGAGCGTCTGGGCCGACCTGTGCAAGAACAACCAGGTAGGAAAGGCTGATTACCAATCCAGCCTGGAGACGGTGCCAGAGCAGAAACAGGCAGAAGCAGTCAGAAAACCAGTCAGAAAGAGCCACGAACAGTAGGAGACGGAACCAGCGTGTGGGCCGACCTGTGCAAGAACAACCAGGTAGGAAAGGCTGATTACCAATCTAGCCTGGAGATGGTGCCAGAGCAGAAACAGGCAGAAAAACAGCCAGAAGCAGTCAGAAACAGTCATAAAAATAGCCAGAAAAAGGAGGCGACGGAACCAGCACGTGTGCCGACCTGTGCAAGAACAACCAGGTAGGAAAGGCTGATTACCAATCCAGCCTGGAGACGGTGCCAGAGCAGAAACAGGCAGAAGCAGTCAGAAAACCAGTAAAACACAGTCAGAAACATGCAGAAAACCAGTCAGAAACAGGAGGAGACGGAACCAGCGTGTGGGCCGACCTGTGCAAGAACAACCAGGTAGGAAAGGCTGGTTATCAGTCCAGCATGGAGACGGTGCCAGAACAGCAACAGATAGAAACAGTCAGAAAAACAGCCAGAAACAGGCAGAAAAACAGTCAGAAACAGGAGGAGACGGAACCAGCGTCTGGGCCGACCTGTGCAAGAACAACCAGGTAGGAAAGGCTGATTACCAATCCAGCCTGGAGACGGTGCCAGAGCAGAAACAGGCAGAAGCAGTCAGAAAACCAGTCAGAAAGAGCCGCGAACAGTAGGAGACGGAACCAGCGTGTGGGCCGACCTGTGCAAGAACAACCAGGTAGGAAAGGCTGATTACCAATCCAGCCTGGAGACGGTGCCAGAGTAGAAACAGGCAGAAGCAGTCAGAAAACCAGTCAGAAAGAGCCACGAACAGTAGGAGACGGAACCAGCGTGTGGGCCGACCTGTGCAAGAACAACCAGGTAGGAAAGGCTGATTACCAATCCAGCCTGGAGATGGTGCCTGAGCAGAAACAGACAGAAAAACAGCCAGAAGCAGTCAGAAACAGTTATAAAAATAGCCAGAAAAAGGAGGCGACGGAACCAGCATGTGTGCCGACCTGTGCAAGAATAACCAGGTAGGAAAGGCTGGTTATTAGTGCAGCATGGAGACGGTGCCAGAACAGAAACAGGTAGAAACAGTCAGAAACAGTCAGAAAAACAGCCAGAAACAGGCAGAAAAACAGTCAGAAACAGGAGGAGACGGAAAGAGCGTCTGGGCCGACCTGTGCAAGAACAACCAGGTAGGAAAGGCTGATTACCAATCCAGCCTGGAGACGGTGCCAGAGCAGAAACAGGCAGAAGCAGTCAGAAAACCAGTCAGAAAGAGCCACGAACAGTAGGAGACGGAACCAGCGTGTGGGCCGACCTGTGCAAGAACAACCAGGTAGGAAAGGCTGATTACCAATCTAGCCTGGAGATGGTGCCAGAGCAGAAACAGGCAGAAAAACAGCCAGAAGCAGTCAGAAACAGTCATAAAAATAGCCAGAAAAAGGAGGCGACGGAACCAGCATGTGTGCCGACCTGTGCAAGAACAACCAGGTAAGAAAGGCTGGTTATCAGTCATGCATGGAGACGGTGTCAGGGCAAAAACAGTCAGCAACAGTCAGAAAAACAGCCAGAGGCAGTCAGAAACAGTCATGAAAACAGCCAGAACAAAGAGGGGACGGAACCAGCATGTGAGCTGACCTGTGCAAGAATAACCAGGTAGGAAAGGCTGGTTATCAGTCCAGCATGGAGACAGTGCCAGAACAGCAACAGGTAGAAACAGTCAGAAACAGTCAGAAAAACAGCCAGAAACAGGCAGAAAAACAGTCAGAAACAGGAGGAGACGGAAAGAGCGTCTGGGCCGACCTGTGCAAGAACAACCAGGTAGGAAAGGCTGATTACCAATCCAGCCTGGAGACGGTGCCAGAGCAGAAACAGGCAGAAGCAGTCAGAAAACCAGTCAGAAAGAGCCACGAACAGTAGGAGACGGAACCAGCGTGTGGGCCGACCTGTGCAAGAACAACCAGGTAGGAAAGGCTGATTACCAATCTAGCCTGGAGATGGTGCCAGAGCAGAAACAGGCAGAAAAACAGCCAGAAGCAGTCAGAAACAGTCATAAAAATAGCCAGAAAAAGGAGGCGACGGAACCAGCATGTGTGCCGACCTGTGCAAGAACAACCAGGTAAGAAAGGCTGGTTATCAGTCATGCATGGAGACGGTGTCAGGGCAAAAACAGTCAGCAACAGTCAGAAAAACAGCCAGAGGCAGTCAGAAACAGTCATGAAAACAGCCAGAACAAAGAGGGGACGGAACCAGCATGTGAGCTGACCTGTGCAAGAATAACCAGGTAGGAAAGGCTGGTTATCAGTCCAGCATGGAGACAGTGCCAGAACAGCAACAGGTAGAAACAGTCAGAAACAGTCAGAAAAACAGCCAGAAACAGGCAGAAAAACAGTCAGAAACAGGAGGAGACGGAAAGAGCGTCTGGGCCGACCTGTGCAAGAACAACCAGGTAGGAAAGGCTGATTACCAATCCAGCCTGGAGACGGTGCCAGAGCAGAAACAGGCAGAAGCAGTCAGAAAACCAGTCAGAAAGAGCCACGAACAGTAGGAGACGGAACCAGCGTGTGGGCCGACCTGTGCAAGAACAACCAGGTAGGAAAGGCTGATTACCAATCTAGCCTGGAGATGGTGCCAGAGCAGAAACAGGCAGAAAAACAGCCAGAAGCAGTCAGAAACAGTCATAAAAATAGCCAGAAAAAGGAGGCGACGGAACCAGCATGTGTGCCGACCTGTGCAAGAACAACCAGGTAAGAAAGGCTGGTTATCAGTCATGCATGGAGACGGTGTCAGGGCAAAAACAGTCAGCAACAGTCAGAAAAACAGCCAGAGGCAGTCAGAAACAGTCATGAAAACAGCCAGAACAAAGAGGGGACGGAACCAGCATGTGAGCTGACCTGTGCAAGAATAACCAGGTAGGAAAGGCTGGTTATCAGTCCAGCATGGAGACAGTGCCAGAACAGCAACAGGTAGAAACAGTCAGAAACAGTCAGAAAAACAGCCAGAAACAGGCAGAAAAATAGTCAGAAACAGGAGGAGACGGAATCAGCGTGTGGGCCGACCTGTGCAAGAACAACCAGGTAGGAAAGGCTGATTACCAATCCAGCCTGGAGACGGTGCCAGAGCAGAAACAGGCAGAAGCAGTCAGAAAACCAGTAAAACACAGTCAGAAACATGCAGAAAACCAGTCAGAAACAGGAGGAGACGGAACCAGCATGTGGGCCGACCTGTACAAGAACAACCAGGTAAGAAAGGCTGGTTATCAGTGCAGCATGGAGACGGTGTCAGGGCAGATGCGTTCTTTGATGCGTTCACTGTTCCTTTTGATAGGAACTCTGAATAGTTGTTTCATTCGGACTCTGTGTTTAGCTAGAGTCTGAGAGATGATGTTATGCTGATTGCTGCAATATTCCCAGACAAGACAAGGTTGTCCTCTAGTACTCTGGACTGAATGTCTTTCACTTTTATTTCATTGTCAGTTACATTGTCACCATGTTGACAATAGCAAGTTCTTGTTCTTCATTCAGGAGCGTTCCTCTGCCCCCTGAGGGAGGTAGACATTGAATCCTTAGAGAGACAAAATCCAGTTAAATATCAGAGACTGGAAGCATAAAGTCATTCTAATACTGTAAATGATCATTTTACAGTATTTACACTTTGGTGTAGGAGAAGCAATATCCTACCTGTTGGTTTCTCTGAAAATACGGACAATAGATGCCTCTGTGTCCCGGCTGATATCTGGCTGTACTAGTTCACTCGTTGGAAATATAATAATAGAATAGCTTAGATATGCTGAGGTAGTGCTAACTCTGTTAAGAGTTTTGGAAAATTGTTAAAAGTATTGAAAAATCTGTCAGAGCAATTGTAAAAAAAACTGTAACAGAGAGAGTAGATAACAGGAAGAGGTGAGGGTCAGTTTCTGGTCAGACGCTGTAAATACTGCAAATCAGGAACCTCTGAAGGTTATTGGCTGGACTCTCTTAGGTTCCATTGATCTATCAGACAATGAGCCACTAACCTTCTCAAAGGAGGGGATGGGGTCTAGATGTGAGTTCCTCAGTGAGTCTCAGAGAGAGGCTGGGTCCAGCAGTGTAGCCTTGGATCACTTTGAGAGAAAAAGTAGGAATACTGCAGCTCAGGGATGTAAAGATACTGGCTCAGTTCTTGGATTTCTAAGGCAGAAACTGGACTTGTTGGTCCATGAACCTAAACAGGTCCTGATCCAGTAGAACTGAGCTGAGCAGAAGGATCCGAGGAGGAGGGGGGAGCTGGTCAGGAGGTAGAGATAAGGTCTAAGTCCAGAGATCAGAAGGCTTTTTAAGGTCCTGCCAAAGAACCAGATCTTACAGTCAAATTGATTCAAAGTTTTCTATCTAAGGAAAACCAGCTGATTGCATCGACTCATTGACTCTTCAGCAATCCCTCACACTAAGCATGCTTGTAGCCACAGTGGAGAGGAAAAACTCCTTTTTAACAGGAAGAAACCTCCAGCAGAACCAGGCTCAGTGTGAGCGGCCATCTGCTGAGGCCCACTGGGGTTCAAGGAGACAGAAGCAGATAAAGACATAAATGAAATAAGTTATTTGGTGCCCGGGCCCCGGCAGAAGGCTGTGATGCTTGGAATAAACATAGATAGACTGACTGAAGACCCTCCATCATCTTCTTCATCTCCAGAGGTTCTAGAGGAGTTCCTAGAACAGAGCCGACCTTCTTTATCAGCTGGTTGAGCTTCTTTCAGTTATTAGCTCTGATGATGATGGTGTTGATGATGATGAAGATGGTGGTGATGATGATGATGTGGTGATGATGGTGATGAAGATGGTAATAATGATGATGATGATGATGATTGTGATGAGGGTGATGATGATGATGGTGATGATGATTGTGATGATGGTGATGATGGTTGTGATGATGGTAATGATGATTGTGATGAAGGTGATGATGATAGTGATGATGATTGTGATGATGATGATGGTGATGATGATTGTGATGAAGGTGATGATGATGGTGATGATGATTGTGATGATGATGGTGATGATGGTTGTGATGATTGTGATGAAGGTGATGATGATGGTGATGATGGTGATGATGATTGTGATGATGGTGATGATGATTGTGATGAAGGTGATGATGATGGTGATGATGATTGTGATGATGGTGATGATGATGATGGTGATGATGATTGTGATGATGATGGTGATGATGATGGTGATAATGATGGTGATGATTGTGATGATGGTGATGATGATTGTGATGATGGTGATGATGATGATGTGGTGATGATGGTGATGATGATGGTGATAATGATGGTGATGATGATGATTGTGATGATGGTGATGATGATGATGGTGATAATGATGGTGATGAAGGTGATGATGGTTGTGATGACTGTGATGAAGGTGATGATGATTGTGATGATGGTAATGATGGTTATGATGATGGTGATAATGATGGTGATGATGATTGTGATGATGGTGATGATGATTGTGATGATGGTGATGATGATGATGTGGTGATGATGGTGATGAAGATGGTGATAATGATGGTGATGATGATGATTGTGATGATGGTGATGATGATGATGATGGTGATAATGATGGTGATGAAGGTGATGATGGTGATAATGATGGTGATGATGGTGATGATGATTGTGATGATGGTAATGATGGTGATAATGATGGTGATGATGGTGATGATGATTGTGATGATGGTGATGATGATGATGTGGTGATGATGGTGATGAAGATGGTGATAATGATGGTGATGATTGTGATGATGGTGATGATGATGATGGTGATAATGATGGTGATGAAGGTGATGATGGTTGTGATGATTGTGATGATGGTGATGATGATTGTGATGATGGTGATGATGGTGATGATGGTTGTGATGATGGTGATGATGATGGTGATAATGATGGTGATGATGATTGTGATGATGGTGATGATGATTGTGATGATGGTGATGATGATGATGTGGTGATGATGGTGATGAAGATGGTGATAATTATGGTGATGATGATGATTGTGATGATGGTGATGATGATGGTGATAATGATGGTGATGAAGGTGATGATGGTTGTGATGAGGGTGATGATGATTGTGATGAAGGTGATGATGGTTGTGATGAGGGTGATGATGATTGTGATGATGGTGATGATGGTGATGATGATGATGTGGTGATGATGGTGATGAAGATGGTGATAATTATGGTGATGATGATGATTGTGATGATGGTGATGATGATGATGATGGTGATAATGATGGTGATGAAGGTGATGATGATTGTGATGATGGTGATGATGGTGATGATGATGATGTGGTGATGATGGTGATGAAGATGGTGATAATTATGGTGATGATGATGATTGTGATGATGGTGATGATGATGGTGATAATGATGGTGATGAAGGTGATGATGGTTGTGATGAGGGTGATGATGATTGTGATGAAGGTGATGATGGTTGTATGTTTGTTCTTACTGTTTCAGTGTTAAAATATATTCAGAACACATTTTTGACCTAAAAAAAATTCATGGTCATATTTCTACATAGTTGAAATTTAATTTGTTATTTTCTCTTCACGCTAAAAAATCACATTACTATTTCAAAGGGATTACATTTTCAATACTTATTTTTCTGTTTAATTTTTGAGTGTTAAAAATATCTGCATATAAAAAAATTCAACCTTTCAAAATTCAAACTCAACATTTTCAGCCTCCTGAGATTCAACTGTCTCTATTTCACCGTCTTAAATTCGGCGTCTAAATTCAGTGTAAAGAGGGAGGGTTACTTCAGGTCACAGACATTAGCAATAGATTGTGGCGTCCAACACCCAGCCAATCCCGTCACGTTTTCTTAGTCACGTGACGTGACGCTTGTGGCGCTCATATGGAAGGAAAACCAGCATGACGGAGCCGGTCATGCAAGCTAACGCTAACTCAACAACAGAAAAAAGAAAGTAATAAACTCAGCGTTGAGTTAGCGTTAGCTTGCATGACCGGCTCCGTCATGCTGGTTCTCCTTCCATATGAGCACCACAAGCGCCTCTCTTCACCTTTGGCAAACATAAGCACTAATACAAAAAACTACCTGGGTAGTTTTCCATGGAACTAGGCCAGTCAGTAGGACAGACCCAAAATGTAATTTCGATAAAAGGAAAAGGACATTTTATTTTTTTATTGTTTATGAAAGAGCTCTGTTATGTTCTTTATATCAATTATTATTATTTTCATAAATTTTCATACACTTTGTTGGAGCAATAAAATGTAAAATGTCCACTTCCAGTTCCCTTATTTAAGTACTCAGAGTTCCGACGTAGATGATGTAGGTGTCATCAGTGTTGGTTGTTGATAAACCACTAGAGGGCACTACACGAGGTTAGCGCTGTATTTGAAGTATGTGGTTGACAGGCAGCCGTCCAACAGGTCACAGATATGGTTAGGTGTTAAAATGCTCGTCTTTTAGGGTTTCATCATGTTCCAGTTGTTTCCTGTCTGTGTTTGCGGCCTCTGAAGTAGGAATGCATCGAAACAAACAATGGTTTCACATGGAGCAGGTCTCCAATGCCAGACTTTGGAAATAAAGTGTAGAGATTTGTATGTGCGGTTGAATGTTTCCAAAATTGTTGCCAAGTGTTTTGCAGTATTGTGTGTCACCAAGGTAATACTGCTTCTTTGTGTATTTCTACCAGCCCACATATGCACAGTATGACCACACCTGAGTACAATGTATAGTAGAGAGCAACTCATGGCTTTTTCTTTCAAGTTTTTGGAGATAATCTGTTATTTTCTTTTTGTAAATGTTGGTTGGGTCCCTTCATCTGACTGATTACTCCAAAGGCAGTTAATACCTACAACTCTTTGAACATTTAACCCTTAAATTCCCTCATCCAGATTTCAAGGCAAGAAAACCTCTTCTTCTTGTAACTTTGTATCGTCCGCCAGGTCCTTACTCTGAATGTTTAGATGAGTTTTCAGAGTTCCTTTCTGATTTGGTATTAAATACTGACAGGGTCATCATAGTGGGAGATTTTAACATCCATGCTGACATTGAAGGCGATAGCTTAAGAGCAGCCTTTAATGCTATCTTAGACACTATTGGCTTTGTTCAAAATGTGAATAGTCCCACACATTCTCATCTTCATACTTTGGATCTTGTGCTGACATACGGCATAGAATGTGAAGAAATAACAGTATTTCCTCACAACCCTGTCCTCTCTGACCACTTTCTAATAACCTTCAGGATTACTTTAACAGAGTTCTCCTCCCCCAAAAGAAGGTTCCATTTTAGTAGATCTTTATCAGATAGAGCAGTTATAAATAGAAAATCTGACAGCATTTTGCAGATGTGATTAATTTATTTCTGTCACAGCGATATGGAACCCAGGCTTTTAATGTAGCTGAAATGAAACCTTTATTGAGGAAACATCCTATCTGTAAAAGTCTTAGATTAAAAGTGTCATAACAATAATATTAAGGTGTCTGCAGGATCTTAGATAAAATCGTTCATTTTTCTTATATGCTTTGGCTCCAGGATTTGTTAGCTGGAGTGGAATCAGAGCTCATCAGAGTTTCTCTGGGAGCCAAAAGCGGAAGCTACTTTCTTCACACACACACAAAACAAATACAGGAAGGGGTTTAAAACTCTCAGGGCTTA
>CM060082.1:764230-826730 GCA_030533445.1 Cyprinodon diabolis
CTTTTCTTGTTTTCTGTTCAACGTGTAAAACATTTGTTTTACCTCAATAAGGACCTTTTACTCCATATTGTTGGATTATCTGTCTTTTACAGCTGTTTTATTTTAATCGGTTTTATCGTTGTATATTTATTTATAAAGTGTGTAAAGGTGGACCCTCTGCGAGGCGTGTACCAGACCGGGTCCAGAGAAACATGGCGGCTGTGTGGTCTTCCTCCTGACCTCGGTCAGTCTACACTAGTGAGACGTGAAAAGGTGCAACACCTGGGATGTGAAGTCGTGTTGTGCTTTGCTGTGTTCCTATGATCAGGTGTTAACGGCTCCATCGTTGCTCCTCTTCGTCCCATTGGTCCATATGATGTTTATGCTAACTGCTAGCAGATAACAATCTCTACCCAGAGGTTTGGAAAATAAACGTGTTGGTCATGGATTGTCTGAAATGATGTAACATTGTTGTAACAGCCTGGATATACTTTACATGTAAAATACATATTTATAACTGTTAACAGTGCTGTTGTACATAAACTGTATCTCAATTAAAAACTGTTAAATCTTTTTGTCTTTCTGTAAATATGAAATGATTTCAGAAACAGGAAGGGGAGGGGGGTCTTATGTTAACTCTGTATATTTACAACAACTTTCATTTAACATATATGAGTTTATTAAAGGTTACAATTTAAACATTCATTAAACTAAAGAAACTCAACTAAGCTGAGATTCTGTGTAAAATAAACAGAAAACAGCATCAGGTATGTAATGGTCATAGGTGGGAACCCATATTTAATGTTTCAGAACCAAAGTTTATATTTAACAGTTTGGATTAAAGTAAAAGTTTTACTAATATAGAGTGCAAGAAAACCTCTTCTTTTAGTAACTTTGTATCGTCCACCAGGTCCTTACTCTGAATGTCTAGATGAGTTTTCAGAGTTCCTTTCTGATCTGGTATTAAATACTGACAGGGTCATCATAGTGGGAGATTTTAACATCCATGCTGACATTGAAGGCGATAGCTTAAGAGCAGCCTTTAATGCTATCTTAGACACTATTGGCTTTGTTCAAAATGTGAATAGTCCCACACATTCTCATCTTCATACTTTGGATCTTGTGCTGACATACGGCATAGAATGTGAAGAAATAACAGTATTTCCTCACAACCCTGTCCTCTCTGACCACTTTCTAATAACCTTCAGGATTACTTTAACAGAGTTCTCCTCCCCCAAAAGAAGGTTCCATTTTAGTAGATCTTTATCAGATAGAGCAGTTATACATTTTAAAGAATCTGCTTCACTTTCTCTCTCCTCTGTGTCGCTGAGCAGTGCTGCAGTTGCTAGTTCTCTGCGTTACATTAGACAATGCAGCCCCTTTGAAAATGAAAAACGTTACAAATAGAAAGCTTCTTTGTTTAATGCAGAGCTGCACACTTTAAAGCAAAATCCTAGGAAACTGGAGAGAAAATATCGCTCCACAGGTCTATGTAGTCTGGAAAACTAGTTTAGTGCTAGTTTGTTTCATAAACAACGCCTCCAACTTTTCAGCATGGGGCACCATGTTTTCACCCTTAGCTTCTTGTTAGCGTACTCCTCTCAACACTAATGAAATGATAAAAGATCATCAGACTATTTGGGTGGAAACTCTTCCTCTAACTTTTTAAGAGCTGTGATGGTGCGTTCCCACCAAGAGTGAAACCTGTGAAAAGAATTGCCTGGTTCATGTCTGTTTGGTGCGCTGTCATTCTGCCAGATATTCTCCTGTCTGGTGGGAGAAATTCTCACTAAGGGGCAGTTTGCATGATGAGTTAGATGTGCCACCGCGTCCTTCAGGCTGCTGGTTAGTTTACTGAGCGAATGGCCATTCTTTATTTCCTCTGGAAAGCTAAGCTGAGCTGCGGAGTCCCTGGGTCCAGCAGATCCTAAAATGCTCCATGGGGTGGAATTGGAGGTGACAACTGAATGTTTTCATTTTCTCCATTAAGTCTCAGGGACTACCATTATGGGTGAGTGGCAGCCTAGTGGTTAGGGCATAGGGCTATGAATCCTGACGTTGTGAGTTCGAAGTAAAAATTTTGAAGTAATTTCCCTCTTTTAATTTAAAAAAATAAAGAAATATTAGATATCATCATCTGCAGAGAACTAGCAACTGCAGCACTGCTCAGCGACACAGAGGAGAGAGAAAGTGAAGCAGATTCTTTAAAATACATAACTGCACTATCTGATAAAGATCTACTAAAACTGAACTGTCTTTTGGGGGAGGAGAACTCTGTATGAAGAAATACTGTTATTTCTTCACAATCTGCTATCAGATGATATCTGGAGGACAAACATGGCTTGGCTCCAACAGAGGAGCAAAAGTCTTTAGATCCATGACATGAAATGCAGTCAGAAAGTGTCTCAGAAGAAAGGACATGAAGTCAGAACACAAGAAGTTTAGCAACTGAAGGGAGTTTAGAGAGGAATGAGATGGAAAGATTTTGAGACGTGGCCTTTGATGGAGACCAGTGACGAAGTAGGACTTCATTGCACCATGGCTGATTGGGAAAGAGGTTGCAGAGACCAGATGGAGGATATTTGGGTTTTTATCTCTTAGCACAGATTGAGTAAGCAGAGAGAAACTCAGACTTCTTTGTTGAAGGATGGCCATCAGAAGTATTTGCAAAGCAAACTAATGGACAGAGAAATCCTGGGATGACAATGAAACACAGCGTGTTATTTTCCAGATCCATGCAGGGCCTTAGAACAGGCTGGGAGCAGAAATTAGGAACAGACATAAGAGACCAACTCTGGAAGGCTGCAATAGAAAAGATTCACAAGTGTTCTGCCATCTCTAGACAGTCCTATTCAACTTAAAACCCTTCACAGGCTTCATCACTGTAAGGTGAAGTTCTTCCCTAACACATCCCCACCATGTGACAAATTGTCAACATGGGGGGAGAGGATGCTTGAGGACCCAAAAGCAGAGATTAGTTCTTGTTGGTTCAATGAAGAAGGACTGAAGCAAACGCCCAAAACTACTGAGAACCAAACATCAGTGAAACTCACATGAGGAGCCAGAGACCAAGAGGCAACTAACAACTTCAAGGAACCAGCACTGAGTGACTGCAGAGGGAGAAATGGAACAAAGAATGCAGTAATTAGATTATAGCGAGCAGGTGGGGATGGAAGAAACATGAAGGGAGCTAGAGGGAAGGAGACAGACACAAGGGGGCCACAGAGAGTGACTAAAGACTGCTTAAAAAAACATAAAATGGAAAATAAACCAAAGATTAAAAATACAGAATTACTGAAAACCATGTTGAAGAAGCCACACTTCTCCATTCTTACTCTTTATGTATGAAATTAAACCCATTTTGGTCAAAACTGTAACAGATCTGCTCCGTACAGATTTTAAGCTGGACCCACTCTCTACTCAGCTTTTTCAATTTAACAAATACCCAAACAGCAAATAATATCTTATGCCTTTATCATAGGGAATACACTAGTGTTGATGTTCTGGAAAAAAATGAGAGGTTTCTTTGGTTAAATTGTGGCTGGAAATGGTTAGGCTCTCTCATCTGGACAGAATATAGTTCTCATTAGAAAATAACTTCAAGCGATTTAACAGAACTTGGTTACCCCTTCAGATATATAATGATGGCTCACAACATCATTGACTCACACAGTATTTCCTCACAACCCTGTCCTCCCTGACCACCTTCTAATAACCTTCAGGATTACTTTAACAGAGTTCTCCTCCCCCAAAAGAAGGTTACATTTTAGTAGATCTTTATCAGATAGAGCAGTTATAAATGTTAAAGAATCTGCTTCACTTTCTCTCTCCTCTGTGTCGCTGAGCAGTGCTGCAGAGTGCAAAAGCTTAGCTCATTCCCCTTCACAGGTTGATGATTTTGTTGATGGGGTTGCTAGTTCTCTGCGTACTGCCTTAGACAACGCAGCTCCTTTGAAAATGAAAACCGTTGAAAATAGAAAGCTTGCTCCTTGGTTTAATGCAGAGCTGCGTACTTTGAAGCAAAATGCTAGGAAACTGGAGAGAAAATATCGCTCCACAGGCCTGCGGGAGTCCTTCCTAGTCTGGAAAAATGGTTTACTGCTGTATAAGAGGACCCTTTGTAAAGCAAGAGCAGCATACTTCTCCTCATTAATAGAGGAGAATAAGAATAATCCTAGATTTCTTTTTAATACAGTTGCCAAACTCACCCAGAGCCATAGCTCTGTTGAACCGTCCATTCCACCTGCTCTTAGCAGCAATGATTTTATGGGATTCTTTATAAATAAGATTGATCTTATTAAAAATAAGATCATAAGCACTCCTCTATCCGTGATTGTATCTGAGGTAGTCATGGAATCTGAACCGGGTTTAGACTGCTTTGATCCAGTTGAACTTTCTGAATTAGCAAAATTATTGTCTTCATCTAAGCCTTCAACTTGTTTTTAAACCTCTGCTTAAGAAACCGTCTCTTGACCCAGATGACTTGGTCAATTATAGACCTATATCCAATCTTCCGTTCTTATCTAAAATTCTTGAGAAAGTAGTTGCCAAACAAGTTTGCGACCACTTACACCATAATGAACTTTATGAAGAGTATCAGTCTGGCTTTAGAGCTCATCATAGCACTGAAACAGCTCTGGTGAAAGTCACTAATGATATTCTCATGGCCTCAGATAATGGATTTGTATCTGTGCTCGTCCTGTTGGATATTAGTGCTGCATTTGATCCAGTTGACCATAATATTCTTTTAGAAAGACTTGAATATTTTGTTGGAATTAAAGGAACAGCTCTAGACTGGTTTAAGTCTGATCTATCTGATCGAATTCAGTTTGTTCATGTTAATGATAGATCTTCAACATGCTCAAAAGTTGCCTGTGGAGTACCACAGGGATCAGTGCTAGGACCAATTCTCTTTACTTTATACATGCTCCCAATCGGTAGAGTTATTAGACAGCATGGGATTAATTTCCACTGTTATGCTGATGATACCCAGCTATATCTGTCTATAATCCAGATGAAGCTAACCCATTACATAGATTACAGGCATGTCTGAAGACATAAAAACCTGGATGACTCTTAACTTTCTGCTTCTGAATGCAGACAAAACAGAAGTTATAGTCTTTGGACCAGAGTCTCTGAAAAAGAAGCTGATTAGTCAGTCACTTCATTTGGATGGGATTAAACTGATTTCAGATAATAAAGTAAAAAATCTTGGTGTTATTTTTGATCAGGACCTGTCATTTAAATCCCAGATCAAAGAGGTTTCTAGAATTTCCTTCTTTCATCTGAGGAACATTGCAAAAATGAGCAATCTCCTGTCCAGGGGTGATGCTGAGAAACTAGTCCATGCATTTGTTACTTCAAGGCTGGACTATTGTAATTCTTTACTATCAGGAAGTCCACAAACTGTAGTTAAAAGCCTTCAGCTGATCCAAAATGCTGCAGCCAGAGTTCTGATGAAAATGAAAAAGAGAGATCATATCTCTCCTATCCTGGCTTCTCTTCATTGGCTTCCCGTTAAATCCAGAATAGAATTTAAAATCCTCCTTCTCACATATAAAGCCTTAAATGGCCAAGCTCCATCTGATATCAGAGATCTGACTGTTCCTTATGTTCCTAACAGAGCACTTCGCTCTCAATCTGCAGGTTTACTAGTGGTTCCTAGAATTTCTAAAAGTAGAATGGGAGGCAGATCTTTTAGTTATCAGGCTCCTCTCCTGTGGAACCAACTACCAGTTTTAGTCCGTGAGGCAGACACCCTGTCTACTTTTAAGGCTAGGCTTAAAACTTTCCTTTTTGATAAAGCTTCTAGTTAGAGTGGCTCAGGTTATCCTGATCTATCTCTATAGTTCTGCTGCTATAGGCTTAGACTGCTGGAGGACATAGGGACCCCTTTTTCATCATTCTGCTTCATTCTATCTCTATTCTCCCACTCTGCAGAATCTGTTAGTTCAATCTCTAACGTTCTGCTCTCTCTGCTTTTTCTCATAGTAGCTTCATCTGGTCTGTTCCTGTTTGGCTGTGACTCCATCCTGGAGAGAAATGTCAGCTGTGCTGCTGCCATCAACACCTTTGTTTCTAGATGTTGGAGCTTGGCCTGTTTTCCAGTGTGGTCCTGTTTCTCTGACTGTGACTAACTGGATGTGCTCTCTTCATCCTCTGACATGGGAGCTGGCTCGGAGCTCGTCTGCCTGGCTGTGTGTTTCCTGGACGGGGCCGCCTGTGGAGCTGGTTGACAGTTGCCTTTTGTATCTATGCTTCTTTTTCTATGTCTGCTTCTGTCTCCTTGAACCCCAGTGGGCCTCAGCAGATGGCCGCTCACACTGAGCCTGGTTCTGCTGGAGGTTTTTTCCTGTTAAAAAGGAGTTTTTCCTCTCCACTGTGGCTACAAGCATGCTTAGTGTGAGGGATTGCTGAAGAGTCAACAAGTCGATGCAATCAACTGGTTTTCCTTAGATAGAAAACTTTAAATCAATTTGACTGTATGATCTGGTTGAACTGTAAAGTGCCTTGAGATGACGTGTGTTGTGAATTGGCGCTATATAAATAAACTGAATTGAATTAAATTCACTCAAACCATTCCTTGGTTGTACCATGAAACAACTCTGGAGTTCACTTTGAAAGAGGAGTCCATCATGGAAACCCAGATCCAGATCTCCAGACTGACAAAAGCTAAGTCCAGATGGTTGATATTTTAGAACAGAACTGCTGCAAAACAGACTGTTTTCAACATTTTTCTCTGCGTTTCCGAACCTTCTAGGATATATTTAACAAAACAATAGACAGTGATTTATTGAAATGTGTCAGAGCTAAGAACAGAGAACCCAGTTTTCAAGCAGACAGACAGAATGAAATCTCAAAAAGGCCTTTCTTTAAAATGACGAATCTGCAGTGGACAGCTAGGGAGTCTACCTGGTGCAATAATGAGGGAGATCAATTAATCTGCTGGCCATCCAAGGCTATTGCCTTATGGAAATGGAAGAAGCCTCTTACCCAGTTGTCTGGAGTGTTGGCCTAGTGGGGAGTTATGGCCTAGTCGGTATGTTGGCCTAGTGGGGAGTGTTGGCCTAGTGGGGAGTTATGGCCTAGTCGGGTGTGTTGGCCTAGTGGGGAGTGTTGGCCTAGTGGGGAGTTATGGCCTAGTCGGGTGTGTTGGCCTAGTGGGGAGTTATGGCCTAGTCGGGTGTGTTTGCCTAGTGGGGAGTGTTGGCCTAGTGGGAAGTGTTGGCCTAGTGGGATGTGTTTGCCAAGGGGGATGTGTTGGCCTAGTGGGGAGTGATGGCCTAGTGGGGAGTGTTTGCCTAGTGGGATGTGTTTGCCAAGTGGGATGTGTTGGCCTAGTGGGGAGTGATGGCCTAGTGGGGAGTTATGGCCTAGTCGGGTGTGTTGGCCTAGTGGGGAGTTATGGCCTAGTCGGGTGTGTTTGCCTAGTGTGTTGGCCTAGTGGGGAGTTATGGCCTAGTCGGGAGTGTTGGCCTAGTGGGATGTGTTGGCCTAGTGTTGAGTGTTGGCCTAGTGGGGTGTGTTGCCCTAGTGGGGAGTGATGGCCTAGTGGGGAGTGTTGGCCTAGTGGGATGTGTTGGCCTAGTGGAATCTAATCTAATCTAATCTAATTAAAATCTAATAAATTAGCAAAGATTCCCAAAGGAGTAAATCATGATAATCTAATTAAAATCAAAATAACTCCAATTGGGGAAAAAGTTAAAACAATTAAATGTGGTCTGTTTAACATAAGATCTCTTTCCTCTAAAAGTCTGCTAGTTAATGACTTGATTTGTGATAATCACATTGACTTGTTTTGCCTTACAGAAACCTGGCTGCAGCAAGAGGATTATGTGAGCATAAACGAGGCAACTCCTTCAAGCTATTTAAATTTTCACATACCCAGAAGTTCTGGGCGAGGAGGAGGAGTAGCAACAATCTTCCAGTCTGACTTACTGATTACTCCCAAAACAGTTAATACCTACAACTCTTTTGAACATTTAACCCTTAATTTCCCTCGTCCAAATTTCAAGGCAAGAAAACCTCTTCTTTTTGTAACTTTGTATCGTCCGCCAGGTCCTTACTCTGAATTTTTAGATGAGTTTTCAGAGTTCCTTTCTGATTTGGTATTAAATACTGACAGGGTCATCATAGTGGGAGATTTTAACATCCATGCTGACATTGAAGGCGATAGCTTAAGAGCAGCCTTTAATGCTATCTTAGACACTATTGGCTTTGTTCAAAATGTGAATAGTCCCACACATTCTCATCTTCATACTCTGGATCTTGTGCTGACATACGGCATAGAATGTGAAGAAATAACAGTATTTCCTCACAACCCTGTCCTCTCTGACCACTTTCTAATAACCTTCAGGATTACTTTAACAGAGTTCTCCTCCCCCAAAAGAAGGTTCCATTTTAGTAGATCTTTATCAGATAGTGCAGTTATATATTTTAAAGAATCTGCTTCACTTTCTCTCTCCTCTGTGTCACTGAGCAGTGCTGCAGAGTGCAAAAGCATAGCTTATTCCCCTTCACAGGTTGATGATTTTGTTGATGGGGTTGCTAGTTCTCTGCGTACTGCCTTAGACAACCTGTTTGGCTGTTTGTTTGACTTCCTGTTTGGCTGTGACGTCATCCAGGAAAGAAACATCAGCTGTGCTGCTTCCATCAACACCCTTGTTTGTAGATGTTGGAGATCGGCCTGTTTTCCAGTGTGGTCCTGTTTCTCTGGCCGTGGCTGGGTGGATGTGCTCTCTTCATCCTCTGGCATGTGAGCTGCCTTGGAGCTCGTCTGCCTGGCTGTGTGTTTCCTGGACGGGGCCGCCTTTTACAGCTTCTTTTTCTATGTCTGCTTCTGTCTCCTTGAACCCCAGTCGGCCTCGGCAGATGGCCGCTCACACTGAGCCTGGTTCTGCTGGAGGTTTCTTCCTGTTAAAAGGGAGTTTTTCCTCTCCACTGTCGCTGCAAGCATGCTTAGTGTGAGGGATTGTATTTGAGTCAATGAGTCAATGCAATCAACTGGTTTTCCTTAGATAGAAAACTTTGTATCAATTTGACTGTATGATCTGGTTGAACTGTAAAGTGCCTTGAGATTACATGTGTTGTGAATTTGGCGCTATATAAATAAACTGAATTGAAATTGAATTGAATTGAATGTGTTGGCCTAGTGTTGAGTGTTGGCCTAGTGGGGTGTGTTGCCCTAGCGGGGAGTGATGGCCTAGTGGGGAGTGTTGGCCTAGTGGGGTGTGTTGCCCTAGTGGGGAGTGATGGCCTAGTGGAGAGTGTTGGCCTAGTGGAATGTGTTGGCCTAGTGTGGAGTGTTGGCCTAGTGGGGAGTGATGGCCTAGTGGGGAGTGATGGCCTAGTGGGGAGTGTTGGCCTAGTGGGGAGTGATGGCCTAGGGGACTGTGTTGGCCTAGTGGGGAGTGATGGCCTAGTGGGGAGTGTTGGCCTAGTGGGGAGTTGTGGCCTAGTTGGGTCTGTTGGCCTAGTGGGGAGTGTTGGCCTAGTGGGGAGTGATGGCCTAGTGGGGAGTGTTGGCCTAGTGGGGAGTGATGGCCTAGGGGACTGTGTTGGCCTAGTGGGGAGTGATGGCCTAGTGGGGAGTGTTGGCCTAGTGGGATGTTTTGGCCTAGTGGGGAGTTATGGCCTAGTGGGGTGTGTTGCCCTAGTTGGGAGTAATGGCCTAGTGGGATGTGTTGGCCTAGTGGGGAGTGTTGGCCAAGAAGAATTTGTTGGCCTAGTGGGAATTGTTGGCCAAGTGGGAAGTGTTGGCCTAGTGTCGAGTGTTGGCCTAGTGGGATGTGTTGGCCTAGTGGGGAGTGTTGGTCTAGTGGGGAGTGTTGGCCAAGTAGGATGTGTTAGCCTAGTGTCGAGTGTTGGCCTAGTGGGATGTGTTGGCCTAGTGGGGAGTGTTGGTCTAGTGGGGAGTGTTGGCCAAGTACGATGTGTTAGCCTATTGGGGAGTGTTGGCCTAGTGGGGAGTGTTGGCCTAGTGGGATGTGGTGGCCTAGTGGGGAGTGTTGGCCTAGTGGGGTGTGTTGCCCTATTGGGGAATGATGGCCTAGTGGGGAGTGTTGGCCTAGTGTGGAGTGTTCGCCTAGTGGGGAGTTATAGCCTAGTCAGGAGTGATGGCCTAGTGGGGAGTGTTGGCCTATTGGGGAGTTATGGCCTAGTCAGGAGTGATGGCCTAGTGGGGTGTGTTGCCCTAGTTGGGAGTAATGGCCTAGTGGGATGTGTTGGCCTAGTGGGGAGTGTTGGCCAAGAAGAATTTGTTGGCCTAGTGGGAATTGTTGGCCAAGTGGGAAGTGTTGGCCTAGTGTCGAGTGTTGGCCTAGTGGAATGTGTTGGCCTAGTGTGGAGTGTTTGCCTAGTGGGGAGTTATGGCCTAGTTGGGTCTGTTGGCCTAGTGGGGAGTGTTGGCCTAGTGGGGAGTGATGGCCTAGTGGGGAGTGTTGGCCTAGTGGGGAGTGATGGCCTAGGGGACTGTGTTGGCCTAGTGGGGAGTGATGGCCTAGTGGGGAGTGTCGGCCTGGTGGACTGTGTTGGCCTAGTGGGGAGTGTTGGCCTAGTGGGGAGTGTTGGCCTAGTGGGATGTTTTGGCCTAGTGGGGAGTTATGGCCTAGTGGGGTGTGTTGCCCTAGTTGGGAGTAATGGCCTAGTGGGATGTGTTGGCCTAGTGGGGAGTGTTGGCCAAGAAAAAATTTGTTGGCCTAGTGGGAATTGTTGGCCAAGTGGGAAGTGTTGGCCTAGTGTCGAGTGTTGGCCTAGTGGGATGTGTTGGCCTAGTGGGGAGTGTTGGTCTAGTGGGGAGTGTTGGCCAAGTAGGATGTGTTAGCCTAGTGTCGAGTGTTGGCCTAGTGGGATGTGTTGGCCTAGTGGGGAGTGTTGGTCTAGTGGGGAGTGTTGGCCAAGTACGATGTGTTAGCCTATTGGGGAGTGTTGGCCTAGTGGGGAGTGTTGGCCTAGTGGGATGTGGTGGCCTAGTGGGGAGTGTTGGCCTAGTGGGGTGTGTTGCCCTATTGGGGAATGATGGCCTAGTGGGGAGTGTTGGCCTAGTGTGGAGTGTTCGCCTAGTGGGGAGTTATGGCCTAGTCAGGAGTGATGGCCTAGTGGGGAGTGTTGGCCTATTGGGGAGTTATGGCCTAGTCAGGAGTGATGGCCTAGTGGGGAGTGTTGGCCTAGTGAGGAGTGTTGGCCTAGTGGCATGTGTTGGCCTAGTGGGATGTGTTGGCCTAGTGGGGAGTGTTGGCCTAGTGGGGAGTGTTGGCCTAGTGGGATGTGTTGGCCTAGTGGGGATTGTTGGCCTAGTGTGGAGTGTTCACCTAGTGGGGAGTGATGGCCTAGCCAGGAGTGATGGCCTAGTGGGGAGTGTTGGCCTAGTGGAGAGTGTTGGCCTAGTGGCATGTGTTGGCCTAGTGAGTTGTGTTTGCCTAGTGGGATGTGTTGGCCTAGTGGGGAGTGTTGGCCTAGTGGCATGTGTTGGCCTAGTGAGTTGTGTTTGCCTAGTGGGATGTGTTGGCCTAGTGGGGAGTGTTGGCCTAGTGGGGAGTGATGGCCTAGTGGACTGTGATGGCCTAGTGGGATGTTTTGGCCTAGTGGGGAATGATGGCCTAGTGGGGAGTGCTGGCCTAATGGGGAGAGTTGGCCTTGTGGGAAGTGATGGCCTAGTGAGGAGTAATGGCCTAGGCAAGGCAAGGCAAATTTATTTGTATAGCACAATTCAGCACAAAGACAATGCAAAGTGCTTTGCATGATTAAAATATAGGAAAATAAAACAGAATCAAAGCACATAGGAAAATAAATAAATAAAAATGCAGAAACAGAAAAGAACAATAAAAACAGTTGGACTAAAGAAAATAAAAAAGTTGAACTAATGATGTTTCAGTTGAACTGTTTAACTAGAACAGTGGAAGGCAATCCTAAACAAATGTGTTTTTAGTCTTGATTTAAAGGAACTCAGGCTTTCTGCACTTTTAGTTTTCTGGAAGTTTGTTCCAGATAAGTGGAGCATAGGAGCTAAATGCTGCTTCTCCATGTTTAGTTCTGGTTCTAGGTCTGCAGAGCAGGCTGGAGCCAGAAGACCTGAGTGGTCTGGAGGGTTGATACACTGATTTTTTCACTTCTAACTGCTGGAGCACTTCTCCAAGGAATTTTTTTCTTTCCGGAAAAGACTTTCACTTTAATTGGAGCAATGCAGCTAATGATGTCTTAGACTTTAGACTGAAAGTTATCTACTAGCTCATCTACTGAGTTGCACCCCAAGGTTGAAGTAGCAGAGTAAGCTTGAATAAAAGTTTCTGTGGCATTTTCCTTAAAGGTGCGTTTTCTAATGATGTCCCTTTGGCTAAATGAGTCACTGGAAATGATGCCCTCAAAGGTAACAGAAAAGTGATCGGATAGGGCAACATCAGTAACACTGACTTTAGAAATCTTCAGACCTTTAGTGATGATCAAGTCTAAAATATGTCCCTGTTTGTGCGTTGGTTGTTTAACATGTTGAGTTAAACCAAAGTTTCTAAGTGTGTCACACAGTTCTTTTGCACTTCTGTCTTCAGGGTCGTCAACGTGAAACTTAAAGTCTCCCACAATAATAAAACAGTCATAATCAACGCTTATCACAGACAGGAGGTCACTAAAATCATTAGAAAAGTTTGACGTGGACTTAGGAGGCCTGTAAACATTTAGAAACATAGTTCGTACCGGGCTCTTTACCTGCAGAGCCAAATGTTCAAAAGAGTCAAATTTTCCCAAAAACACCTTTTTCCACTTCAGTGAGTCATTAAACAATGTTGCCTCTCCTCCACCTTTCCTTTGCTGTCTGCTCTCGCAAAGAAAATTGTAGTTTGGAGAAGACGACTCCAACAGAATATGCGCTTCATTAAGTTCATGTAACCATGTTTCTGTTAAAAACATAACAACAACATTATTGTCAATAATAAAGTAATTAATAAAAGGGCTTTTCCTGACAGAGATCTAATGTTTAATAAAGCCATTTTATATGAATTAGTGGCATCTTCTAAAAGCTCTGCTGCTTTTAGAAGATGCTGGTTTTTTCACATAGCTGCGGCTTTCAGAATGGCTATGTGGAGAGGATGTCAACTGTAGGCCAATCTTAAAAACTTGTTCATGTTATGAGAAAATTCCAGAAAAGGAACATCTGGGCTTTGTGGGGAAGAGGGGGAATTGGGTGCAGTCTGGACTGGTGTCTGTGGGGATGGGGGTTTTTGGTTCTCTTTGGAATTTAAAGGGGAGTCCTCTTTTTGTCCTGCTGAGATCTGGGATGAATCCTCCTGTAGTTCTGACGTAGGCTCTTTCTCTGTCATCTTTATCTTGGCTTGGTCGGGCTGTAAAGGGCTTATCGTTTGTTTAGGCACTGGTTGAGCTTTGTTTTGGAACAAAGCTGATGGTGCATGGTTCACAGAATAGAGAATGTTTGATATCAGCTGTTTGGCTCCTGACCTATTTAAAGAGAAACCATCTCTGTTGAACAAATGTCTCCTCTCCCAAAAGATGTTAAAATTGTCTATGAACGTTACAGCTGTTTGTTTGCATGTTGCATCCAGCCATTTGTTTAACATCAGAACTCTGGAAAACATTTCATCTCCACCATTAATGGGCCCCTGAGGGCCGCTGAGAAACACCTTGACATTAAGACCATCAACTAAATTCAGCAGACGAATGTAATCCTCTTTCAGTATTTCTGATTTTCTCAGGGCTGCGTCGCCCAAGGCTTCAGCTTGTATGATGAGTTTTTCCAAGGTCGGCGTTTTTTTCATGATCTCTGGAAGGATGTCTGATGCATTAGACACCAGGCCACAGTTCAAAGGGGTATAAATCAACACCTCTGTGTGTTTCTTCTTACAGAAATGTTTAATCCCACGTATATATCCACTGCATAATATCAGGGTCCTTGGCCCTGTGGCCTGTTTTTCTCTGGTAGCTTAGAGTGACGATTGTTGACATACCTTTGATTGTCCATGTGATCCTTCTGGGTCTCATCTTGGAGTGGAGCAAATCTGTTCTGTAACAGAATTCCAACATTTCCAGCAGGTTTGCACCTATCATTTGTTGTGAGAACATCCCGTTTTTGTTTCACTTTTCTTGGGATATCTCTCCGTGGTCTCGGCCAGTTTTCTGTGTCTAGGTGGGGGGTTCGTTGATCCTTTGGTCTAGCACCCAGAGTGGTCCAGGGATTCTCATTTTCCTCTGGGAACTGTTTGTTCGCTGAGTTGCTGGGCTGGTGGTCCCCGTTTGGAATCACAGGCAGCAATATTTCATTACCGTACGCGGCGTTTACATCATAGTTCACTTTAAGTTGGTGGATTTTCAGCTCCATGACAGCTATTTTCTGTAGAAGCTCGTCAAAGTCCTCTGTGCTGAAGGTAGGCATCCTTTGAATCGGGTGGTTCTTCTCCATATTCACTTCATGTTGATGTCTTTCCATAACAGCGTTTTTCATGATAACTGCCTCCTCTGGGCTGTTGTAGAGAGGCATCTTGTGTGGAATAGCTGAAAACTAAAATAGTCCACACGGGGAAAACATCCAAATAAAAAATAAATCAAATAACTAAATCCGACTTTCTGTAGTTTTGGTTAAGAGATAAAAAGACCGGAAAGCAAGCAGGGAGCAGAGAAATAGGATGTACACACACTGAAGGTGTAAAGCAGTGGTTATAGCAGTACTCTGTGCTCTGAGAAGGTTATAAGTACGCGGTTCGATCCCCACAGACTGTCATTCTGGGTCCCTGAGCAAGACCCTTAACCCCACACTGCTCCCCAGGCACCACACTATGGCAGCCCACTGCTCCCCAAGGGGAGGGGTTAAATGCAGAGAGTGGATTTATCCAGTGGGAGATCAATAAAGTTCTATTTTTATATCATCACCAGAGTCCATGAATGCAGACAGGTTATGACTGCTGGAATAACTGACCGTTACTGGGGACAAAGAGAGTCTGGTACGGCTCGGCAGAGTGATATAAACTGGGGTTGTTCTGCCTTTTAGAAGTTCCCCACAGTTTCACTTTACCACCTAAAAGTGAGATAATATAGGTTACCTTAGACCCATCAGAAGGGTACACTGAAGGCTGAAGCAGGAAATGAATTTCACATTGAGTGAGAAAGGTCCGACACTGTGCAGGATTTCCCTTAAACAGTTTAGGGGGCGACAGACGCAGCTCCTGACCTACAGGTGTGACGCCTGGTTATGTGGAAACAAAAGCTATCATAGTCGGAATGGAGGGAGCAGGGCTAGCCTCATACACCGGTGTGTTAGAATTTCCCCAATGCTTAATTTGAGCTGAGTAATATATTCTTCAACGCCAGAATGCCACTGTCTGCCGATGGGTCCATGTTTTGTCTGATTATTCTGTCAGGGCTCGGAACAGAGCACCCAGTAATCAAGGTCAACAGACAGATTTTTCAAAAGCGTTTATTTAAAAACCATGGATCTGTAGTGGGCAGCCAGGGTGTCTAAGGCAGGAACCTCTGCAGGAAGAGAATAAAGGTTAGTGACCACATTAATCTGGCGAAGGATGATTATGAACATGTGAGTCACTAACCTAAGTTCTAACTAAGTTCAGTCCGTTCCCAGAGGATGATGTTGGTTCCCACCGGTCAGCTGCTAACAGCACGCGGAGAAAACTGCTCAGAGAGTCCCAGATCTTGAAGGCCCAAAGACTAAAGAACAGGCAGGAAATCAGATCCAAGCAGACGAAGGAAGGCAGAACAATCTAGAGGATGAACCCACAGCCAATGTTTATGAAGAAGTTCAAAGGAGTCCGGGCCAGAAGACCAGAGATCTGAAGAGGTAGTAAAGGGAAATCCAGGTCGGAGTCAGGAAGGTGTTCAAGGGTTGTCAACTGCAGAATCCAGCAGGAGTCTGAAGACAGGTCAGGCAAACAGATCAGAACAGGAACACTGTGCAATTACCCAACTACTGTGTAGCTTGTGTATTTTTCACTTATTTATAAGATCAGTACATCTCTGCAGTACAAATGCAAAAACACAAGTCAGCTACTGTGCAGTCTTCCTTTAGCCCTTTACTGGGAAGATACTTTTATATCTAATGAAACATATTCCAGGACATTACAACTTTTTAATGTTTTTAATGCTTTTTTGTACTATATACACTTCTTGCTTTAATTCTTTGTGCTCTATATAAACTACTGCACCCAGAATTTCCCTGAAGGAGTAATCCCTTTGGAGTCTGAGTCTTATTTTCATTCTCTCCTCATACCACTGTAATGTACCTTCTGATGTTTCTCTGTTTTTCATGTTCAGCTGCTGTCTTGTTATTGGAACATTGTGTAATAATGAACTTTTCTCTGAAAGCAGCTTCTTTTCTACGTTTGTCTCTCATTTCATTGTGATCCATTTTAACAGCCGGCATTAGAACAGCATGTAGACGCAGTTCCTCCTGCTTCATGCTTTCCTCCCTCATTTTAATGCCACAAATATATCTTTACATCTGAAACTCTTTCAAAGGAGATATCTAGAGAAAGGACTGAGAGCGCGGCGGACCTTTAGAGATAGGAGAGGACAAAGGATAAGTATAAAGGCTTCTTTTAAAACCTTCTTTTCTTCATCCTCACCGTCTTATCTGAGCTCTCAGAGGGTTTCCTCTACTCTACCCTGAATAGAACCTCTATAAACTCTGGAAAGACAGAGTTTTGCTGGAGTCAAATCAGCCTTTTCCCTCATTATTGTTATTGTTTTTGTTTGTGAAGTAAAGCTTTTAATCCTTTCCTCTGTGATCCAGGCTGGACTGGTCCACCTGGTACCAGGCTGGACCATCCGGTACCAGGCTGGGCTGGATCACCTGGTACCAGGCTGGACTGGATCACCTGGTACCAGGCTGGACTGGAAAACCTGGTACCAGGCTGGACTGGACCAACTTGTCATGAACCGAGGACAGATGGACCCAGTATTCAAGGAGAGACAGTCAGTAGGAAAGTTCAAACGTTTATTAAATAAAACAAAACAAAAGCGGAGCTGTGGCTCGCGGACACTGCAGGCGGGGGGGCAGGGCACCGCCCAATCTCAGACACTATAGGGGAGAAACACAGGTAAGTAACCACTATCAACTGATAGAAGATTATCTGTGTTGGTCACTTACCTGGTTTAACAGTCCAGACCAAGAATGTCCCCAAGTGCTGCAGTCCCAGAGGTCATGCTGGAAGCTGATCCTGGTCAGGGATCCAGAACAGACAGGAACAGACAGAACCGGCAGGATGCAGATCAGGCAGGAACAGAGACAGGTGGCAGGATCCAGACTTCCAGGCATCCATAGGCTTCCAGGAGGGTTCAGAGTCTGACTGGGACCAGAAGCATGACCAGGTGGTCATGCACAGGAGCAGACAGGATCAGGTGCAGTCAGGCAGGCTCAGTGGAAGAGGGTAGCCTAGATAGGACGTAGGAACCGGAACTTTGAGCAGGACTTTAAACTGGTCTCCTCCCTGGAGCCAGGCTTACTTTGATAAAAACTGAACCTCCCCCCATAATGAGCCAAAAACCCAGAGGGCTTCGCGGGGGAGGGACAGTGGACGATCAGGAGACGAGACAAACGCTAAAACCCTCTTTCCACTGGCAGCTAGGATCCAGGATATGAACCAAATAAAAACTGAACAGAAAGACTGACAGAAAGACAAGCAATGATCTGGCACTGAATGCTCAGGCTGAACTGAATATAAACCAGAGGAAACAGGTGAGAGGAATAAATTATGATTGAGGCAGGGAAGGAAGAGGGCAGGTGAGAGGAATTACTAATTAGGGGAGAGCAAACAGGCCAGATCATGACACAACTGGTACCAGGCTGGACTGGACAACCTGGTACCAGGCTGGACTGGACCATCCGGTACCAGGCTGGATGGACCACCTGGTACCAGGCTGGACTGGACCATCCGGTACCAGGCTGGACTGGACAACCTGGTACCAGGCTGGACTGGACCATCTGGTACCAGGCTGGATGGACCACCTGGTACCAGGCTGGACTGGACCATCCGGTACCAGGCTGGACTGGACCATCCGGTACCAGGCTGGACTGGACAACCTGGTACCAGGCTGGACTGGACCATCCGTTACCAGGCTGGATGGACCACCTGGTACCAGGCTGGACTGGACCATCCGGTACCAGGCTGGACTGGACCACCTGGTACCAGGCTGGACTGGACCATCCGGTACCAGGCTGGACCATCCAGTCTCTGTATTTTCCTGTGTTATTTTTTTATTTATATATTTATTTTTAATTCTGAGAAATGTCAAACTATATGATGAAAATTCTTCTGACTTTGATTGGTGTAAAGATCAGCATGCATTCTCATTTGTTTAAAAAAAAAATAAAGTCCACAATCATAGGGCAACCCGACGTCCTCTATTTCTACTTTTCATACCTAAAATGTCCGGGGGGAATTTCAAAATCGTTTGGGATTTTGGTCGACTTGAGCACGTAGTCGTAACACATCGGGCCCTGGAACCGAGCCGTCAGCACCGGGGCTGGCACCCCGATGGAGGGGGGCAGGGAGCCATCGGAGGTAACAGTGGTTGGGTTCAGCTATAAGCGTTCATAGTGTTTTGGGTCCTTTTTTTTTTCCTCCCTCCCTCGGCTCCCGTGTCCCGCCTCTCGATGTGACATCATCGGATCTGTAGCTTTGAGACATTTGATTTACAGTCACATTTCACTGATGTACAAAATAGCTAAATGGTTGACGGAGAGACGCACAGCAGCACTCAATGAATATTAACAAGCAGCTACTTCCATGTTTATGTAAAAGTTAGGAGAGTGGTGTGTTAGAATAATTAGAGCTGCTACCAAAAACTCTGTTTGTTAGACATATGGAGCTTTATCAGCTAAAAATGGCAACAGATTATAAGTTTAAACAGACTAGTGTTACAATGCAAGAGGCTGAGAAAACATAGTTTTTTCTTCTTTACTAGTGAAAAAAAAAAATCTTGGCTTCTCAGAGGACCATGACTCCCAGTTCCATGTATTCTGGACCATCTGGTAACAGGCTGGACTGGACCATCAGGTTCCAGGCTGAACTGGACCATCTGGTAACAGGCAGGACTATCCGGTAACAGGCTGGACTGGAAGGCTGGACTGGACCATCTGGTAATAGGCTGGACTGGACCATCTGGTAACAGGCTGGAATGGAAGGCTGGAATGGACCATCTGGTAACAGGCTGGACTGGACCATCTGCTAACAGGCTGGAATGGAAGGCTGGGCTAGACCATCTGGTAACAGGCTGGACTGGACCATCTGGTACCAGGCTGAACTGGACAATCTAGTACCAGGCTGGACCATCTAGTACCAGGCAGGACTATCCAGTAACAGGCTGGACTGGACCATCTGGTAACAGGCTGGAATGAAACACACAGCCAGGCAGACGAGCTCTAAGGCAGCTCCCATGTCAGAGGATGAAGAGAGCACATCCACTCAGTCACGGTCAGAGAAACAGGACCACACCTGAAGACAGGCCGATCTCCAACATCTAGAAACAAGGGTGTTGATGGCAGCAGCACAGCTGATGTTTCTTTCCAGGATGGAGTCACAGCCAAACAGGAACAGACCAGATGAAGCTACTATGAGGAAAAGCAGAGAGAGCAGAACGTTAGAGATTGAACTAACAGATTCTGCAGAGTGGGAGAATAGAGATAGAATGAAGCAGAATGATGAAAAAGGGGTCCCTATGTCCTCCAGCAGTCTAAGCCTATAGCAGCAGAACTATAGAGATAGATCAGGATAACCTGAGCCACTCTAACTAGAAGCTTTATCAAAAAGGAAAGTTTTAAGCCTAGTCTTAAAAGTAGACAGGGTGTCTGCCTCACGGACTAAAACTGGTAGTTGGTTCCACAGGAGAGGAGCCTGATAACTAAAAGATCTGCCTCCCATTCTACTTTTAGAAATTCTAGGAACCACTAGTAAACCTGCAGATTGAGAGCGAAGTGCTCTGTTAGGAACATAAGGAACAATCAGATCTCTGATATCAGATGGAGCTTGGCCATTTAAGGCTTTATATGTGAGAAGGAGGATTTTAAATTCTATTCTGGATTTAACAGGAAGCCAATGAAGAGAAGCCAGGATAGGAGAGATATGATCTCTCTTTTTCATTTTCATCAGAACTCTGGCTGCAGCATTTTGGATCAGCTGAAGGCTTTTAACTACAGTTTGTGGACTTCCTGATAGTAAAGAATTACAATAGTCCAGCCTTGAAGTAACAAATGCATGGACTAGTTTCTCAGCATCACCCCTGGACAGGAGATTTCTCATTTTTGCAATGTTCCTCAGATGAAAGAAGGAAATTCTAGAAACCTCTTTGATCTGGGATTTAAATGACAGGTCCTGATCAAAAATAACACCAAGATTTTTTACTTTATTATCTGAAATCAGTTTAATCCCATCCAAATGAAGTGACTGGCTAATCAGCTTCTTTTTCAGAGACTCTGGTCCAAAGACTATAACTTCTGTTTTGTCTGCATTCAGCAGCAGAAAGTTAAGAGTCATTCAGGTTTTTATGTCTTCAGACATGCCTGTAATCTATGTAATGGGTTAGCTTCATCTGGATTATAGACAGATATAGCTGGGTATCATCAGCATAACAGTGGAAATTAATCCCATGCTGTCTAATAACTCTACCGATTGGGAGCATGTATAAAGTAAAGAGAATTGGTCCTAGCACTGATCCCTGTGGTACTCCACAGGTAACCTTTGAGCGTGTTGAAGATCTATCATTAACATAAACAAACTGAATTCGATCAGATAGATAAGATTTAAACCAGTCTAGAGCTGTTCCTTTAATTCCAACAAAATATTCAAGTCTTTCTAAAAGAATATTATGATCAACTGGATCAAATGCAGCACTAAGATCCAACAGGACGAGCACAGATACAAGTCCATTATCTGAGGCCATGAGAATATCATTAGTAACTTTCACCAGAGCTGTTTCAGTGCTATGATGAGCTCTAAAGCCAGACTGAAACTCTTCAAAAAGTTCATTATGGTGTAAGTGGTCGCAAACTTGTTTGGCAACTACTTTCTCAAGAATTTTGGATAAGAAAGGAAGATTGGATATAGGTCTATAATTAACCAAGTCATCTGGGTCAAGAGACGGTTTCTTAAGCAGAGGTTTAATTACAGCAACCTTAAAAGCTTTAGGTACATATCCCTGTAACAGAGATAGATTAATCACATCTAAAATGGAGGAGGAGATCAAAGGGAATACCTCCTTAAATAACCTGGTTGGAACTGGATCTAACATACAAGTTGAAGGCTTAGATGAAGACAATAATTTTGCTAATTCAGAAAGTTCAACTGGATCAAAGCAGTCTAAACCCGGTTCAGATTCTATGACTACCTCAGGTACAATCGCGGATAGAGGAGTGCTTATGATCTTATTTTTAATAAGATCAATCTTATTTATAAAGAATCCCATAAAATCATTGCTGCTAAGAGCAGGTGGGATGGACGGTTCAACAGAGCACACAGGAAGCCGCCGATTGCGGCTCCGGATCTGGAACAGAGGAGGCCACCGATTGTGGCTCCACATCAGGAGCAGAGGAGACCACAGACTGTGGCTCCACAAGAACACAGGAAGCCGCCGATTGCGGCTCCGGATCTGGAACAGAGGGGGCCACCGACCGTGGCTCCAATTCAGGAGTCACTGAAAGACACGGAGCAGGCTCAGGGGTCTCTAGACGGCTCAATAGTTCCAGCATGCTGCGATTCGTCTCCAACATCCTCCGGAATATGTCTGCTGGGCTAGTCAGTCGGCCGGATTGTTCTGTCATGATGCGCTGGTTTACTAGCCCAAATGCAGAACTCAACAGAACACACAGGCAGGAATAAAGTCCAATATTTAATGACAAACACAGGTCTCCCTCCTGGGAGGCAGAGAAGACAGAGCAGGTCAGGTTCAGGTTTACAGAAGAACAGGTTGACAGACTTACAGGTTCACAGGTTTCTAACAGGCAGGGTGGCTCAGGTTTGCTTCCATAGCAAGGACAACAATCCGGCTCAGAGTGAAGCTATCAATCAGCTTATATAGGGAGAGGTTAATCATGAGCTGATGGGAACCAGCTGAGCGCTGAGCATCAGCTCCCAGGAGGGGATCCACACTGCCCTCTGGAGGGCAAACCTCTGGATCCCAACAGCTATGGCTCCGGGTGAGTTTGGCAACTGTATTAAAAAGAAATCTAGGATTATTCTTATTCTCCTCTATTAATGAGGAGAAGTATGCTGCTCTTGCTTTACAAAGGGTCCTCTTATACAGCAGTAAACCATTTTTCCAGACTAGGAAGGACTCCCGCAGGCCTGTGGAGCGATATTTTCTCTCCAGTTTCCTAGCATTCTGCTTCAAAGTACGCAGCTCTGCATTAAACCAAGGAGCAAGCTTTCTATTTTTAAAGGTTTTCATTTTCAAGGGAGCTGCGTTGTCTAAGGCAGTACTCAGAGAACTAGCAACCCCATCAACAAAATCATCAACCTGTGAAGGGGAATAAGCTATGCTTTTGCACTCTGCAGCACAGCTCAGCGACACAGAGGAGAGAGAAAGTGAAGCAGATTCTTTCAAATGTATAACTGCTCTATCTGATAAAGATCTACTAAAATGTAACCTTCTTTTGGGGGAGGAGAACTCTGTTAAAGTAATCCTGAAGGTTATTAGAAAGTGGTCAGAGAGGACAGGGTTGTGAGGAAATACTGTTATTTCTTCACATTCTATGCCGCATGTCAGCACAAGATCCAAAGTATGAAGATGAGAATGTGTGGGACTATTCACATTTTGAACAAAGCCAATAGTGTCTAAGATAGCATCAAAGGCCGCTCTTAAGCTATCGCCTTCAATGTCAGCATGGATGTTAAAATCTCCCACTATGATGACCCTGTCAGTATTTAATACCAAATCAGAAAGGAACTCTGAAAACTCATCTAAATATTCAGAGTAAGGACCTGGTGGACGATACAAAGTTACAAAAAGAAGAGGTTTTCTTGCCTTGAAATTTGGATGAGGGAAATTAAGGGTTAAATGTTCAAAAGAGTTGTAGGTATTAACTGTTTTGGGAGTAATCAGTAAGTCAGACTGGAAGATTGTTGCTACTCCTCCTCCTCGCCCAGAACTTCTGGGTATGTGAAAATTTAAATAGCTTGAAGGAGTTGCCTCATTTATGCTCACATAATCCTCTTGCTGCAGCCAGGTTTCTGTAAGGCAACACAAGTCAATGTGATTATCACAAATCAAGTCATTAACTAGCAGACTTTTAGAGGAAAGAGATCTTATGTTAAACAGACCGCATTTAATTGTTTTAACTTTTTCCCCAATTGGAGTTATTTTGATTTTAATTAGATTATCATGATTTACTCCTTTGGGAATCTTTGCTAATTTATTAGATTTTGGTCGTGGGCAAGACACTGTCTGGATGGAGTAAAGAGTGGGTAACAGTAGAGAAGCTGCAGAGATGTGTGTTAAACTACAACTCTGCTTCCTGGTCTGCACCCTGGGGGGTCAGGGTTTTGGAGGACTAATAAATGTGGCCAGATTCCTAGAAAGAAGAGCTGCACCATCCAAAGTGGGATGGATGCCGTCTCTCCGAATCAGACCAGGCTTTCCCCAAAAGGATTGCCAATTGTTAATGTAGCCCACGTTGTTTTCAGGACACCACCTAGACAACCAGCGGTTGAATGACGACATGCGGCTAAACATGTCATCACTGGTCAGATCAGGGAGGGGACCAGAGAAAATTACGGAGTCCCACATTTTTTTGGCAAACTTACACACCGAAGCAACACTAATTTTAGTGACCTCCGATCGGCGTAACCGGGTGTCATTACCACCAGTGTGAATAACAATCTTACTGTATTTAACCTTATCCTTAGCCAGCAGTTTCAGGTAGGATTTGATGTCGCCCGTTCTGGCCCCCGGCAAACATTTGACTATGGTCCCTGGTGTCTCTAATGCCACGTTTCTGACTATGGAGCTGCCAATCACCAGAGTGGGCTTCTCAGTGGGTGTGTCACTGAGTGGGGAAAACCGGTTAGAAACGTGAACGGGTTGGTGGTGACCAGTGGGCAGAGATCCACGACTACGCTTTCTGCGTACAGTTACCCAATCGCCTGGCTGCTCAGGCACTGCTGGAGGACAGCTACGTGGGGGGCCTACTTTAACTCCTGGATGTTCAAGAGCCTGAAGCCTGGATTCTAGAGGAGAGGAAGAAGGAAGAGTTGGAAAAGAGTCAAGGGAGGGAGAGAGAGAAGCCATAGCAATGCTAAGCTAGCGCTAGCCTAGGCTAGCTACTCCTTGCTATCAGAAATAAAACCGTGTGAAACTGACAAGTGCTCAGTAGAAAAGTGCAGCAGAAGGTGCTATGTTTTAAACTAGTCAGTTAGAGTTACTTAGATACAGAGATATCACAGAGAAAATAACTTAACTTCAGATGGAGTTCCTCTGGACATATAACAATGAACGTAATCCACAATCAGTCTGTTATCACAAAAAAAAATTAACAAATGTCCTCTTCCTGTTTCTGGTCACATGCAGCAATGATTTCCTGGTAACAGGCTGGAATGGAAGGCTGGACTGGACCATCTGGTAACAGGCTGGACTGGACCATCTGGTAACAGGCTGGAATGGAAGGCTGGACTAGACCATCTGGTAACAGGCTGGACTGGAAGGTTGGACTGGACCATCTGGTAACAGGCTGGACTGGACCATCTGGTACCAGGCTGAACTGGACAATCTGGTACCAGGCTGGACCATCTGGTACGAGGCTCAACTGGACCATCTGGTAACAGGCAGGACTATCCGGTAACAGGCTGGACTGGACCATCTGGTAACAGGCTGGAATGGAAGGCTGGACTAGACCATCTGGTAACAGGCTGGACTGGACCATCTGGTAACAGGCTGGAATGGACCATCTGGTAACAGGCTGGACTGGACCATCTGGTAACAGGCTGGAATGGAAGGCTGGACTAGACCATCTGGTAACAGGCTGGACTGGACCATCTGGTAACAGGCTGGACTGGACCATCTGGTAACAGGCTGAACTGGACCATCTGGTGACAGGCAGGACTATCCGGTATCAGGCTGAACTGGACCATCTGGTAACAGGCAGGAAAGGAATGCTGGACTGGACCATCTGGTAAAAGGCTGGACTGGACCATCTGGTAACAGGCTGGAATGGAAGGCTGGACTGGACCATCTGGTAACAGGCTGTAATGGAAGGCTGGACTGGACCATCTGGTAACAGGCTGGAATGGAAGGCTGGACTGGACCATCTGGTACCAGGCTGAACTGGACCATCTGATAACAGGCTGGACTATCTGGTAGCAGGCTGAACTTTCCTCTGTGATCCTTATAGCTCTGGAGGAACTGGAGAAGTTCGGTTTGAACAATGTTTCCTAGTGAACACCTTCCAGACTGGACTGGATTACCCAGTGCCAGGCTAGACTGGACCATCTGGTAACAGGCTGGACTATCTGGTAACAGGCTGAACTTTCCTCTGTGATCCTTATAGCTCTGGAGGAACTGGAGAAGTTCGGTTTGAACAATGTTTCCTAGTGAACACCTTCCAGACTGGACTGGATTACCCAGTGCCAGGCTAGACTGGACCATCTGGTAACAGGCTGGACTATCTGGTAACAGGCTGGACTATCCTGTAACAGACTGGACTGTCCGGTAACAGGCTCGACTGGACCATCTGATAACAGGCTGAACTGGACAATCTGGTACCAGGCTGAACTGGACCATCTGAACAGGCTGGACTATCCGGTAGCAGGCTGAACTGGACCATCTGGCACCAGGCTGAATTTTCCTATGTGATCCTTTTAGCTCTGGAGGAACTGGAGAAGTTTGGTTTGAACAATGTTTCCTAGTGTACACCTTCCAGACTGGACTGGATTACCTGGTGCCAGGCTAGACTGGACCATCTGGTAACAGGCTGGACTATCCGGTAACAGGCTGGACTGGACCATCTGGTAACAGGCTGAACTGGACCATCTTGTAGCAGGCTGAACTGGACCATCTGAACAGGCTGGACTATCCGGTAGCAGGCTGAACTGGACCATCGGGTACCAGGCTTAACTTTCCTCTGTGATCCTTATAGCTCTGGAGGAACTGGAGAAGTTTGGTTTGAACAATGTTTCCTAGTGAACACCTTCCAGACTGGACTGGATTACCCGGTGCCAGGCTAGACTGGACCATCTGGTAACAGGCTGGACTATCCGGTAACAGGCTGGACTATCCTGTAACAGGCTGGACTATCCGGTAACAGGCTGGACTGGACCATCTGGTAACAGGCTGGACTATCCAGTAACAGGCTGGACTGGACCATCTGGTCCTAGGCTGGACTGGACCATCTGGTCCCAGGCTGGACTATCCAGTTACAGGCTGGACTGGACCATCTGGTCCCAGGCTGAACTGGACCATCGGGTACCAGGCTGAACTTTCCTCTGTGATCCTTATAGCTCTGGAGGAACTGGAGAAGTTTGGTCTGAACAATGTTTCCTAGTGAACACCTTCCAGACTGGACTGGATTACCCGGTGCCTGGCTAGACGGGACCATCTGGTACCAGGCTGGACTATCTGGTACCAGAGTGGATTGGACTACCCATTACAAGGCTGGACTGGACCATCCGGTACAAGGCTGGACTATACAGTACCAGCCTGGACTGGACCATCCGGTACCAGGCGGGACCATCCGGTACCAGGCTTGTTCTCTGCAGGGTCAGAGTCTACCTGCTCATGAGGCAGAGGTCTTTAGATCTCCTACATCTCGTGCTGGGATGTTGGGTCAGATGGGTCAGATGGAAGAGATGATCAGAGGAGCATCTCTGTTCTGAGATGATCACAGGTTAAGTCCTAGCTGCTCCTGCTGGGGCTCATTGATTAGCATCTGCTTCCAACCAAAGCTCCTTCACTTCTGCTGAGAAAAATATCCAGGATGGAAAAGAAGCTCCATGCTGAACTGAATCTGTGATTGCTGATGGACGCGCACTAATGATGTGTATGCTGCTGTCTCCTTGAACCCCAGTCGGCCTCAGCAGATGGCCGCTCACGCTGAGCCTGGTTCTGCTGGAGGTTTCTTCCTGTTCAAAGGGAGTTTTTCCTCTCCACTGTCGCTACAAGCATGCTTAGTGTGAGGGATTGCTGAAGAGTCAATGAGTCGATGCAATCAGCTGGTTTCCTTTGAACCTTTAATCTGACTGGATGATCTGGTTCCAACTCTTCACAAGTTTCTGTAGATGGAAGTCACTTGTATTTTACTTATCCACCTTTTAATAACTTTAATGACATCTATAGAGCAGCAAACATAGAGTCAGGATGTTATAGAAGATATCATATTAGATAGTCGAATATTTCAATGATTGAAATAGAGGTTCTCTGTAGTTGGAGGTTGTTGAATGATTGCTGGTTTCACTGACCTCCATGTTGCTGCTCACACACAGTTCACACTAGATCAAATGTTTCAAAGCAACCAAACGGCCTGAAGAACATTTCTCATCAAACCTCCGATCTATTCTAGGACTCCATTTAGCCTGCGTTGTTAGAGCTGCACAAATAGATATTTCTATTAGAACAGTTTGCTGAATAATAACTGGAAACATGACGTCTGACTGAACCATAAATGCAGACGGTCTTAGCAAGTGTCCTCATCTCCTGTCCTGCCTATAAAGACTTCCTTCAGGAGGAGAGCAGCCATTATGGTCAGTCAGACACGTCCCGACCCGAACAGTTCAGAGGGAGGACGAACTCCACCTTTATCACCAACCAGACGCTGCACATCTGCTCAGCAGAAGTTACAGGGAAAATGATTTTGATCTATTGGTTTCATTTTGGTCTTCTACCTGTACCCCCACCCAAACCCTGGCCGTTTATCGCTCCATATAGCCAATAATGAATTTTCCCAGTTTAATGCAGGCTGGATGTTCTCCTCAGACTGAATTACAGGCAGGACCCAGCAGTAACAATAACATCTAATAGGATTTGGAGACCTCTGGAGCCTTTCAACCATTTTCTCTTTCTTTCTGCAGCGACACACACACACACACACACACACACACACACACACACCAGCAGGTCAGACTGACTGCCACATTTGTCTTCCCCTGACAGGAGCATCAGGAAGCCGCCAGGCTGAGCTATTGTTTTTAGCTCCAGGGACAGTTCATAACCTCCGCCTGCTCTGCAGAGACACCAGCTACACATGAAGGCTGCAGGAAGCAGCAACACCTTCAGCACAAACTTGTGTCCTGTAAGCCCACACACAGGCCTCTGGTCCCGCTTTCACTGCTGATAAATGGCATTTATAAAAAAAGATTCTTTCCCTTCAGAGGGAAATGCAGGCATCCAGAAAGTCAGCAGAACTTGTTGACTTGTTCTTAATGAAAGATGGCAGCTGCAGACGATCAGAGTCCAGCAGAATCAAAGCCTTTGGCTGAAATTACCGCCTGTTTTTGAAGTCAAACCTGTTTTTTCTAATGTTGTGCATTATTATATTTCTATTCTTAGAAGAATTAGGATTTTTTAGTTGCTGACCTTGGATGTTTATGCTTTGCAGCAGATTTGATTTCCCTGGTTTTTATCTTGGTCCTTGGATGATCCACGCTGCCCGCTCTCTTCCATTGGATCCTGTTATCTCAGAGCTCTGCTGCGTCTCCTCCAACCAATGAAGGGCTCATCTCTTCACACATGACATCAAATGAACTTACAGAGTATTTCATTCTAGTTTAAAATGTCCATAAATGATCAGCTCAGTCCTTTAACAGTGCAGACTGGTGGTCTGTTAGGGAACAACGCTTTAAGCTGCTCAGTTCCTATAGAGCAGGTTTTAATAACACTATCAGAGGCAGCTGCTACTCTCTGGAACAGCAGACGCTCAATGGTGGTGATTTCATCCAAGTGTTAGGTTATTTATTAACAGATGTTAATGAATAAAATCACTACAGCAGATTAGAATAGCTGCTGTGAAACTTCAACTGTGTCTTGAACCATTACATGGACAAATTTCCAGCAGAACAAACATATCAACTATCAAAAACAAAAGCGTTGAAGAATCTATTAGAGGAATTGGGGCTGGTTGATATTTGGCGTGCAAAACACCCAAAGATCAGAGACTATACTCACTTCTCAAAGGTTCATAGAAGCCATTCAAGAATAGACTTCTTTTGTGTTTCCAAACAGGGATCCCACAGAGTGGTGGATTGTCACATTGAACCTCAAACTATTTCAGACCACGGACCTATGATAATGTCTTTAAATATCAACCTGGAGAAACCTTTCAAGTTATGGAGATTGAACGTATCACTTTTAAATAACCCGGAGGCAATCCAATATATAAAAGACGAATTAAATTTCTTTTTAGATATTAATGATACGGACGAGATTTCACCATCTACTCTGTGGGATACAGCCAAAGCATACTTGAGGGGTAAAATTATCTCATTTTCTTCAAAAGTTAAAAAAGAACGTGAGAAAAAACAAGAAGACTTACAAGAACAGATTAAGAAACTTGAGACCAAACATAAACGAACAAATGAAGACAATAAATTACAGGAACTTAGAAAATGTAGACTGTTGGGATCTGGAGCTGTACCACCTTCCTCCAGCAGAGTGCGCCGTGGGTCTCCTGGAGCTGGAGCCCTCCAGCACACCTGAGACGCATCTACTCATCAGGAGACCTCCCCTTTATAATCAGCTGCCAGACCTTGCTTCGACGCCGCAGTGTTGACCTGAGTTTGGTTAGCAACCTGAACCTAGAACCTGAAGAATCTTAGTTGTCTCTTGAGAAAGATCAGATTCTAACTCTCTTCTGTTCTTGTCTCTCAGGAAACCTGTCTCTAGCCTGAAGCTCTGGATGAGCTTAACCTGCCAATCTGCCCTGGTGAGCCAAACCTGAAAATTCCTATGTGGATTCTCCTGCTGCTCTTAGTGAAGAGCTGAAACTAATCAAGGTCTGCCATTCAAAGTGAGAAGCAAGACGCTGCAGCTGCTCGTGTACTCTGCTGAACAAACAGTCTCTGGACCCAACGGTTCCTCCTCTTTCAATGCGAAGCCTGGATTCAGTCAAGGTAGAATTCTGAATTATCTAAGGACTCATGCTCATCTACCTGCCTTCCTAATCAAACTATCATCTCTGCAGACTTCTGTGAACCAGCCCGGACCAGTTCAAGATCCTGTACTTAACTTGTTCTGTTGCACATTCAATAAACTCTGTTAAACTTTTACCCAGCCTCCGTTGTGTTCTGCATGTGGGCTAAGAACCTTAAACCCATCATGACAGAACACTGCGGCCAAACACAAAGCCCAGCAGATCACCTCCGTAGGAGGCTTGAGGAACAGAACGCTCAGATCCTTGGACATGCGCATACCCTCCGTGAGTTGCATACTAAAATTGAACACCAAAATCAGATGCTACAAACTTATGCCAGCTACATGGGTAATGCTAACGCCACACCAGCGTTACGTCCCGTTCCGGATCCACTTCCGCCTCCAAGGCAGTGACGTCATTTCCTGAGTTCCGTCCCAGCCTGCCTGAAAGATTCTCAGGCAACCCAAAAGATTGTAAGGGATTTTTGTTCCAATGTCGATTACTTTTTGAACATTCTCCTGGCAGTTTTCCGAATGATAGAAAGAAAATATCATTTATTCTTTCTCAACTCTCTGGACGAGCCCTTGAATGGGCGGAGGCAAGGTTCTCCTCTGAATCCAGTTTCACTTGTACTTTTTCCGAGTTCATTTCAGAGTTTTCCCAAGTTTTTAACCACGACTCTGATAAAACTATTGACTCTCGAGCCCTGCTGAATTTAAGACAGGGAAATTCCACAGTGGCTGAGTTCTCCATTGACTTCCGGGTCAAAGCCGCAGCCTCTGGTTGGAACGAATGTGCACTCAAAAGTGCATATTTTAAGGTCTTAAATGATAACATCAAGGATGAACTAGCCACGATCGACGAACCAAATAGTTTGGAGGATTTAATTAGTTTAACCATCAGATTGGATAACAGGCTCCGAACTAGAAAAAACACTAGACAAAGAAGTCTGAATTTTTCTGTGTCAACCCCTGCATTAAATAATGCTTCTGTTTTTTCTGGATCCACAGAACCCGTTTCCAAGCCAAAGTCTAAAAACCAGACTCTTTCTGTTCCTGTCCAAATCTCTCACTCTGATGGAGCGGAGGCCGAACCCATGCAGATGGGACACACAAGACTAACCCCTGAGGAAAGACAACGAAGATTCAGGGGTAATCTGTGTCTATACTGTGGTGAGACTGGCCATTTCATAGCTTCTTGCCCGGCTAAGTCAAAAGCCAGGGCCCGTCAGAGGAACTGAGGAGTCTGACGGGCCATCTGAAAACTGAAAAAACTCCTCATCTAATGTTGCCTGCTACTCTTTTTTTCTAACCAGAATCTCACCCTGTCTGCTTTCATTGACTCCGGATGTGAGAGTAACCTCATTGATTCTAACCTGGTCCAGCAATTAAATATTGAGACTGTCCCTTTATCTAAACCTCTCAGAGTTTCCGCTATTGATGGAAAGAAACTCCATCAAGTCACTCATCAAACACAACCTCTAGAACTTTTAATCTCTGGAAATCATCGTGAAACATTAACCTTTTTTGTTTTTCCTTCTGCATGCTCCCCCTTGGTGCTTGGATTCGAGTGGCTGGAACGTCATAACCCCCATATCAACTGGGCTGAACGCCACATTGAGTCTTGGTCCACTTCCTGTCACGAGTCATGCCTTCGTTCTGCGCCCCCGCTGTTCAGTTTCCTAGAGGTAGGGGGGAGATGGACTCTCCTGACCTTACTTCTGTTCCTTCCGAGTATCATGATCTGGCACCAGTCTTCAGTAAGGTCAGTGCTACGTCCCTTCCACCTCACAGACCATACGACTGTGCCATTGAATTATTACCAGGAGCTCCCCTGCCCAGCAGTAGACTTTATAACATCTCTAAGCCTGAACGTGAGACCATGGAGAAATATATTAATGAGTCTCTGGCTGCTGGGATAATCCGTCCATCTTCCTCTCCTCTTGGTGCTGGTTTCTTTTTTGTGGGCAAAAAGGATGGTTCCCTACGACCCTGTATAGATTACAGAGGTCTTAACCAGATAACCGTCAAAAATAAGTACCCCCTACCATTACTGGCATCAGCGTTTGAACCTGTTCAGGGTGCAACAGTCTTCACCAAGCTCGATTTGAGAAATGCTTATCACCTTCTTAGAATAAGAGAAGGAGACGAATGGAAGACAGCCTTTAAGACTCCCTTAGGCCAATTTGAGTACTTGGTCATGCCTTTTGGTCTCACAAACGCTCCTGCCTGTTTTCAAGCTCCAGTCAATGATGTTCTCAGAGATTTTTTGAATATATTCGTGTTTGTGTACATTGACGACATTTTGATCTACTCCAAGAACCTATCAGAGCATAAGAAACATGTCCGTCTGGTCCTTCAGAGACTTTTGGAAAACAAGCTCTTTGTGAAGGCAGAAAAATGTGAATTTCACCAACCATCTGTCACTGTTTTAGGGTTTGTGCTCGAGGGCGGGCAGGTTAAGCCATCCGAAGACAAGATAAAGGCAGTTCTGGACTGGCCGACTCCTGAAAACCGCAAACAGCTTCAGAGATTCCTTGGTTTTGCAAATTTTTTCAGACGCTTCATAAGGAACTATAGTCAAACAGCTCTACCTCTCACAACCCTGACTTCGGTAAAGAAGACTTTTCAATGGACACCTGAAGCTCAAAAAGCTTTTGAAAAATTAAAAACCCTATTTTCTAGAGCTCCCATTCTGATCCAGCCAGACCCCTCTAAACAATTTATCTTAGAGGTGGATGCCTCAGAGTCCGGTGTTGGAGCTGTTTTATCTCAGCAACTTGACTCAGACCAAAAGATTCACCCCTGTGCCTTTTTTTCACGTAGACTCTCACCAGCGGAGCAAAACTATGATGTTGGAGATTGTGAACTTCTAGCCATCAAACTTGCCTTGGAGGAGTGGAGACACTGGCTCGAGGGGGCCGAACATCCAGTTTTGGTCTGGACAGACCAAAAAAACCTGGCCTATCTCCAATCCGCCAAACAAGCTAACCCACATCATTCTAGATGGTCATTGTTCTTCTCCCGATTCAATCTCATAATCCCTTACAGACCTGGTTCCAAGAACGTCAAGCCCGATCCTCTCTCTCGTCTTTACACTGCTGATCAACCTGAGACACCCGAGCCTGTTCTTCCTGCCTCCTGTACTGTTGAAGTCGTTTCCTGGGAGATCACTGATCTCATCAACTCTGCCCTAGCCTCTGAACCTGACCCAGGTAACGGCCCTCCAAATAAATATAAATATGTTCCTTCTTCTGTCAGATCCCGCCTGATCCAGTGGATGCATGCAGCTAAATTTTCCACCCATCCTGGAGTGAGCAGAACAATAGCCCTGATTACTAGACGTTTCTGGTGGCCATCCTTACACAAGGACGTAAAGGAATATGTTTTGGCATGTCCCATCTGCGCCAGAAACAAAACCTCTCACCAACCACCTTCTGGCCTGCTGCATCCTCTACCTGTTCCAACCCGTCCCTGGTCTCATATAGCCGTAGATTTTGTCACTGGTTTCCCGATTTCCAGAGGTACGTATGTCCACCATTTTAACCATCGTCGACCGTTTCTCCAAGTCTTGTCATTTAATTCCCCTCAGAAAACTTCCCACGGCTTCCCAGATGGCACAGCTTCTTGTGAAGCATGTTTTCCGACTCCATGGCATCCCACAGGAAATTCTCTCTGACCGCGGTCCACAGTTCATTTCTCAAGTCTGGAAAGCCTTCTGTCCTGCATTAAACTGTAAGTCCTCCCTCACCTCTGGTTATCATCCACAGTCTAACGGGCAGACAGAGAGAATGAATCAGCAGCTAGAGTCCACTCTCCGCTGCCTGACCTCAAACAACCCCACTGACTGGAGTCAGTTCCTGACCTGGATCGAATACGCCCACAACTCACTCAAGTCAGCTGCCACTGGTCTATCCCCGTTTCAGGTATCCCTCGGTTATCAGCCTCCTCTTTTCCCTGCAGACGAGAGAGAGATCTCGGTCCGTTCGGTCCATCAGCACATCCGCTGACTCCAAGAGACGCCCGGCCCCTGACTACTCCATAGGCCAAGAGGTATGGCTGTCCACACGAGACATTCCCCTCAAGGGGAGGTCTCGGAAACTGTCCCCCCGGTTCATTGGTCCATACAAGGTTGCCCAGATCATCCACCCCTCTGCTGTACGTTTGCACCTTCCTCCGAGTCTCCGCATCCATCCCACGTTCCATGTCTCCCAGATTAAACCAGTTGTTTCTATCCCCCTGTGCCCTCCATCCGACTACCCTCCACCCGCCCGGGACATCGATGGACATCCTGCCTTCACTGTCCGCCGGATCGTGGACTCCCGTCGGCGAGGTCGTGGTTGGCAGTACCTCGTCGATTGGGAGGGCTACGGACCGGAGGATCGCACATGGGTTCCTGGCTCTTATATCCTCGATCCTTCCCTGATCGAGGAATATGAGAGCTCCCTCCCTTCGACATCTTCTGGAACGCCAAGAGGCGGTCGTTGAGAGGGGGGCACTGTTGGGATCTGGAGCTGTACCACCTTCCTCCAGCAGAGTGCGCCGTGGGTCTCCTGGGGCTGGAGCCTTCCAGCAGACCTGAGACGCATCTACTCATCAGGAGACCTTCCCTTTATAATCAGCTGCCAGACCTTGCTTCGACGCCGCAGTGTTGACCTGAGTTTGGTTAGCGACCTGAGCCTTGAAACTGAAAGAATCTTAGTTGTCTCTAGAGAGAGATCAGATTCTAACTCTCTTCTGTTCTTGTCTCTCAGGAAACCTGTCTCTAGCCTGAAGCTCTGGATGAGCTTAACCTGCCAATCTGCCCTGGTGAGCCTAACCTGAAGATTCCTATGTGGATTCCCCTGCTGCTCTTAGTGAAGAGCTGAAACTCTAATCAAGGTCTGCCATTCAAAGTGAGAAGCTAGACGCTGCAGCTGCTCGTGAACTCTGCTGAACAAACAGTCTCTGGACCCAACGGTTCCTCCTCTTTCAATGAGAAGCCTGGATTCAGTCAAGGTAGAATTCTGAATTATCTAAGGACTCATGCTCATCTACCTGCCTTCCTAATCAAACTATCATCTCTGCAGACTTCTGTGAACCAGCCCGGACCAGTTCAAGATCCTGTACTTAACTTGTTCTGTTGCACATTCAATAAACTCTGTTAAACTTTTACCCAGCCTCTGTTGTGTTCTGCATGTGGGCTAAGAACCTTAAACCCATCATGACATAGACAGGATTTGAATGAGTTACTAACTTATAAAGCGGAGGGCGCTTTACGTTTCGCACACCAAAAATATTATAAGCATGGAAATAAAGCAAGTAGACTATTAGCATTCCAATTAAGAAAATCGCAGGCAAGTCGAACCGTTCAACAAATGACCTGCCCAATATTTTAAAAACTAGTATCGCATCCCAAAGAAATTGCAAATGCATTTTCAAAATACTATTGACAACTATATGATTCGGAGATTAATCCTAACAAATTAAATATAATTAGGAAATTTTTGCAACGAATTAATCTGAATAAACTTGACGAGGAGGAAGCTAAATCATTAGTGGGGACAATTACCGAAGAAGAGATAAAAATTTGTTATAGGAAAGCTTAAGAATAATAAATCACCAGGGGCAGACGGATTCCCAGGAGAATTCTATAAATGCTTTCAGGCTGAGCTTATCCCACTCTTATGCAGAGTATTTAATCATGCTCTGGGCCACAAAGACCCACCTAAAACATGGGCAGAAGCAATTATCTCGGTTATATACAAAGAAGGTAAAGACCCCACACATTGCGCCTCTTATAGACCAATGAGTCTGCTGTGTAATGACGTTAAGATTTGAAGTGCCATCTTCACCAAAAGACTACAAAAGATTATTAATAAACTTATCAATCCTGATCAGACAGGCTTTATACCCAATAGACTCGGAATAAATAATATCAGACGTACTCTAAATATAATTTCAATTGGCCAACAAAGCCCTTATACATCCATGCTTCTTGGCCTAGATGCCGAGAAGCCATTCGATCGGGTGGACTGGTTATTCCTGAAGCAGGTCCTATTGAAGATGGGCTTTAATGAAAACTTTATCAGTTGGTTTGAGGTGCTGTACTCCAGTCCAACCTCTAGAGTGCGCACTAATGGTTATATGTCAGAAAAGAGGAACTTGTCAAGGTTGCTGCCTTTCACCAATCCTGTTGGCTATCAGCATAGAACCCTTAGCAGAATTAATAAGAACAGACACATCAATTCTAGGCATACCGGATAAAATCAGGACTCACAAACTATCACTGTATGCTGATGATGTTATTCTGTATATAAGAGACCCAATAACTTCTATACCAAATATTTTAAAATGCTTGAAGGACTTTGGTGTGGTCTCAGGATACAAAGTAAATGAAGCAAAGTCAGAGGCCATGATGCTGAGTGGCTCCTGGCCCTCAGAACTATCCAAATTAGTGAATTTCAACTGGTCACCTAATGGATTTCAATATTTGGGAATCAATATTACCACGGAGGTTTCCAGCAAACTTTGGGAAGCTATTGGACCAAATTCAAAAAGACTTAGATAGATGGGACATTTTACCGCTTTCCTTTTTTGGAAGGATTGAAGCAATCAGAATGAATATTCTCCCTAGATTGCTGTATCTGTTTATGGCCCTTCCTATTTGGATTCCAACAAAAAAATTAAATAAAATGCAAAAAATGATTTCTACATTTATTTGGCAGAAGAGAAAGGCCAGAATAAAACTTACTCAATTGACTATTGGTAAACCTTATGGAGGTCTTAATGTACCAAACTTAAAATTACATTACTGGGCGGCACAATTACATGCAAGTGTAGGCTGGCTAACACAAAATAAAGAAATAACATGGCTGACATTGGAAGAGAGCGCAAGCCCTACATTTTCTCCCTTGTATTCTGCTCGACTGAAATCTGGAATAAATACAAAATTACGAACAAATGAATGAAAAGCACTCAAAGGACTTTAAACATGATTAGAAGCTCCCCAATCTATTTCCAGAGCCTCAAGAATTTTGGATATAATAAACTTTAAACCAGGACAACAAGATCCAGGATTTCGAACCTGGCAAAACAAGAATTAAATTTTTATTGATGACTTGTTTGAAGGGGAGGTTCTGAAGTCTTTTAACCAGATTAAGGAGAAGTATGGCTTGAACACATTGGATTTTTATAGATATTTACAATTGAGAAGTTACCTGATGTCCCACAACGAATGGCCCCTTCTTCAGTCAGGACCTACTGATTTAGAATTATTCTTTATAAAGACCACCAAAGAAAAGAAATCTGAGAATACTGTGTGGAATCTATACAAATGCTTACAGTCATGTCTGTGGAGGGGAACCACTGGGATAAAAGAAAGATGGGAACTGGAAATGAATGATGTGATTGAAGATGAAGAGTGGGAGCAAGTGTGTATAACTGGACATAAACTGACTAACAGTCCAACATGGAAAGAATTTTATTGGAAAATAATCGTTAGATATTTCAAAACTCCGTACATTATTTCCAAATTTGATCAAACTAAATCAAACTTGTGCTGGAGACAGTGCGGACTAGTTGGAGATCAGACTCATGTCTTTTGGGATTGCCCAAAGATTAAGAAATTCTGGGAAGGAATTAGAGAGGAAATTTCAAATATCTTGCATGCTGATATAGATTGGAATCCCCGGATCTTTGTTCTGGGAATTCCACCAAATAATTTAAGTAAAGAAGAACAATACTTATTTGGTATCCTTGTTCTCGTAGCCAAAAAAATGATAACAATATGCTGGTATAAACCTTCACCCCCTACTGTCAATCAATGGAAAGAGAAGCTAGTGAACGTTTATACGATGGAGAAAATAACAGCAAAATTGAGCTGGTCCACTGGTTTATTTGAGAAAAGATGGAACCCTTTGAAGACATATTTCCAGTTAATATGGTAGTAAGATAAGCGTAAACACACATCTCTGTTATGATAAAAATAAAAGTCACTCGAGAAAGATCTTTCCTTTGTCTCATTCTCCAAAAAAAAAAAATACATATATATATATATATATATATAATAATGATAAATAAGAAAAAGAAAAAGGGGAAAAAACATGACTCTTCAGCTCGCCGACCTGTTTGGTTGTTGTTACCCAATTTTTTGTATGGTTGTATTGAAATTGTTGTTTCTGGCTTATTGTATGAATCATTGATTTTGAATATTGATCTATTAAAATAAAGTCTTTGTTAAAAAAAAAAAAGAATAGCTGCTGTGAAACAATAAACTATAGAAACCAGCTGGTTCAGCAGCAGACCACTGCTCTGACTGAACAAACACTGATTCTGGTCTGATTCCCATGAGGAAAACCTGCTCTCTGTCCAACTGCTGTCAATCAGGGATCCTTCAGCACATCGGCCAATCAGCATCCAGCAGCCAGTTTTAAGGCAGAGACCCTCTAGACCAAATGTAAACAATAAAAATCAGTCGAGGTACGAATAAAAAAAATCATCAACCAGTAAAGGTCTGGAGACATTTTTAATTATAATCTGTTACTTTAAACAGAATTTAACACTGAAATAAAATGAGGTCTTTATGCATCCATGTTATACATTGACTTTTTGAATTAAAATATATTTAAAAAAAGAGAAAACTTTAAAATCTTAAGTGTTTTTTGATGTAGAGAACATCAATTGTTCAGTTCTGTATACAGAGAATTTCCTGATTCCCATAATTTCTCAAACCCCTGAACTGAGCGTTTGTTATTTTCTTTCTTTTTTCTGTCTTAATGTTGGCAGTGGGCTTTAGGCTGCCCTGCAAGGCTTTAAACCTGGGTTTAACCGGAGACTAAGCCATTCTCAAGCACATATCAAGGTGCTCATTTTGAGCCTGGATCCAGATTTATTGTTGATTCTGTTCATGGTGGAGAATCCTGCTTCACAGCAGCAGGTTGAGCCAAACATCCTCTAAATGTGCAGGGTCATCTTTGAGCACGCCATTTCACTTTTCTTTCACCAGTTCACCGCAGTTCTTCCAGCAGTCCAAACTTTCTCTGCTCTCTTTTTCTCATCGTCTTCTCCTTCTTTCCCATCGCCCGGCTTGCCACAGGTTTGCCTGCTGTGTCTAAAAGTAGCAGCAGCAGCAACCCAGACTGACAGCTCATTGGCTCATTTGGATCACGTGCAGCCTGGAGCTGGATGCTCCCCAGGGCTTTACCGTATTAACAGGAGAAGAGGAGCAAGTTAAGTTAGACACTGTCCTCAGACAACATGCAGCAATTTATAAATGATTTAAATCAGGGTGGGTCCGGTTTAGCCAGCAGCTGCTCTGGATACAGACCGCGGTACGCTAATTCCGTGACCTCTGACCTTGCATATCAGCCAATCAAAATCCAGCTTCATAGCAGAGATCTCTTCTGTCATTGATGATGTCACGGGCTCGGGACAGGCAGCGCTGGGATGAAATGTCTTTAATGGAGGGAAGAGGAGCCCCCATGATCCTCTCTGCTGTTCTCACCTTCTTCCAGTCTGAGGCGCTGCAGCCTCCACACCACACAGTGAGACAGCTGCTCAGAACGCTCTCTATGGTGCGTCTGGAGAAGTTGGGGAGGATGGGGGGGGCAGGTGGGCTCTCCTCATCCTTCACAGGAAGTCCAAGCACATGGGTGTTCTTCTCCTCCAGGTGTGCCAGGCTCAGGTGGAGAGCAGCAGAGACGGCGTCCTCAGTGGAGCGGTTCCGTCGGTAGGCGAACTGGAACGGGTGGAATGTTGGCGGCAGACTGGAGACGATGTGTTCTTTAACCAGCCTTTGGAAGCACTTCATCATGATGGGAGTCAGAGCGACAGGCCGCTAATCATTGAGGGAGGCGACCTGAGGCTTCTGGAATAATGGAGGCAGACTGGAAGCATGCTGGCACTATGGATCGGTCCAGCCAGGTGTTAAAGATGTCTGTGAGGACACCAGCCAGCTGATCTGCTCACTCCTTATACACCTGCCCAGGTGTGTTATCAGGCCCTGGGGCCTTCCTTGGGTTGACTCTCCTCAGAGTTTTCCTCCCTTAAGGAAAACTCCTATTGTCATATGTTGCTGCAGCCTTGGAGATGTTCCAGTCAGAACATTCAAAGCAGTCCTTGAGTTTCTCCATGTTGCCCTAAGACCACATTCTGACCTCCTTTAACTGTAGTTTAGCCCTGATTAGCTGGGGCCTGTATGCAGGAATTAGCATGACAGATAGGTGATCTGATGATCCGAGGTGGGGGCAGGGAGCTGCTCTGAATGCATCTTGGATGTTAGAGTAAACCAGGTCTTCGCCCAAGTGTCTAAGACACGCGACGAGATCAGATGACACAACTACAAAGTCGATCATTGACCTCCAGCCGAGGGCGTCCTGGACATGCCTACATGCACTTACTGACGGCCTTGTGCTGGAACATTGTGTTCACAATGGACAAACTGTGATTAGTCCAATAACAGAAAACCGCTCGAGTTCCGATCGGGGAGGCCGTACCTATTGATCACACCTGTCCAGGTCTTACTGTTGCTGTCCATGTGGATGTTGAAGCCCCCCAGTAGAAAAATGGAGTCCCCAGTTGGAGCACCATCTAGTACTGCTCCCAATCACTCCATGAAGGCCAGGTACTCTGCACCGATGTTGGCCCCATAGGCCAAGACAACAGTGAGAGACCTTTCCCCAAGCCAAAGGCGTAGGGATGCGACCCTCTCATTCAACGGGGTGAACACCAACACGTGATGACTGAGGTGGTGGCAACGAGCAAGGCCACACCAGCTCGCCGCCTCTCCCCACAGGCAACGCCAGGGAAGTGGAGCATCCAGCCTCTCTCCAGGAGATGAGATCCAGAACCCAAGCTGTGCGTAGAGGTGAGCCTGACAAAAGCCAGGTTGATCCAAGGCTTGTAACTCTCAACCTCCCGCACCAGCCCAGTCACCAGTCGCCACCCAATCCTCTCAGCACCTGACACCTACGGATCCCTTTGCAGGAGGTGGGTCCAGGAGGGCGGGCCGATGTCATGGGCAAAGGCCCAGACACCAGGCGCTCGCATTCAAACCCCAAACCCAGGCCTAGCCCCAGGGTGGGGCCCCAGCTCCGCCATACCGAGCGAGGTCATGGTCCTTGGTTTAATTCTATTCATAGCGGTCTTGTGAGCTGCTCTTAGTCTGACCCGTCACCTAGGACCTTTCTGCCATGGGAGACCCTACCAGGGGCATAACGCCCCGGACAATATAGCTCCTAGAATCATTCGGACACTCAAAAAACCCCACCATATTAAGGGGGCAGCTCGCAGGGTGCGGCCGTATTTAAAAGTCCAGAAAATACATTTTGTGACTTTTATTCTCTGTTAATTTTCACTCCCAGCTTGATTAAGGACTTCCTTTGCAGAAGAGGTAGAAAATTAGCCTCACCCTAAAGGGCAAAAGTAACAATATGCTGTTTCTGAGTGCTAACTGAATACATTTACTCAAACATTATAAGTGTATCTATTTAGAATGGCAATAAACATCAGGTATAGTCAAGTTAGCGTATATAACCATAAAAACCAGTCGTTGCATGTTGACCGTAGACTGGGCTCAGAGAGGCAACGTTTTCCTAATTCTCCGGACTTTTCCACAGGAATCCAGCCAGTAACCCAACATGCCTGTTCAGCTGATGGGATCAGATCGACACACCACACTATTTGCTGACTTTTCAAACAGAGGAGGAAACATAATTGTGATGGCTGAAGAAAGAAAATCCTTTTAAACATTGCAGTAGTTGTTCTCTTGTGATTCCTGCAGCAGAGCGTTTACAGATGACGCTGTAATTTATACTCATGCAAGAAGTGTTAAAGAGGCAGCTTCTATTCTGACCTCAGCCATGGAGCAAGTAAATGACTGGTTTTTAAATCATGTTTGCTTCTCAATTTAAAAAAAAAACGTCTGTTTGATGTTCTCAAAGCAATCAAAAGAGATAAAAAGCTCCTGAGTATTCTAGAGAGGAGAAGAATTACAACTTGTCACAGAATTCAAGTACCTTGGCGTGATACTTGATTCCACTTTGTCCTTTAAAAATCATATAAAAAAACTTGCCAATACTGTCAAATTTAACCTTAAAAATTTTAAACAAATCAGGTCTTTTTTAACACTTGGTGCTGCTAGAACTGTTCTCCACTCAATGATTTTATCTCACATTGAATACTGCATCACAAGTTGGTCTCTCACCACAGTTACCAATTTAAAATTAATTGAATCACTGTACAAAAAATCTCTAAAAGTGTTTGACCAAAAACCTGATTCTTTCCATGTATGTAATATTTTAAACAAGTACAATCTTTTAAATGTTGAAAATTGTATAAATTTTAAGTATGTATGCTTCATTTATAAAGCGCTACATGGACTAGCCCCGCCTCCTGTGTCTACTCTGTTCAAACCCAAGACTTCGAGTGGCCTGAGAAGCAGGGCCTCCTCCAGAGGAGACTGTGAGGTTCCTCACAGAAGAACAACGTTTGGTCAGAACACTCTCTCTGTGAGAGCCTCTAACATCTGGAACAGTCTTCCTCTGCACAAACGGGAGAGCCCTACACCGATCAGCTTCAGAGCTCAACTCAAACTACGGATGAAAACAAACCAGTCATGTGACCACTAAACTCTTAACATTTCCTTCTGATGCTTGTATTGTATGTTATGTTCTTTCTTATGTATTTGCCTGCCTAGGGTCTACGGATGAAAACTAGCTTTGTAGCTATAATCCGGCATATTTACATTTGTTTTTATACTGATGTTCATTAATGTGCATTGTCCCTATTCAAAAAAAAAAAAAATCCTGCTAATGTAATGGCCTGAATCTTTGAATTGACCTTTCTAATCTAATTAATATGATATTTGATACGTAGGGCACACTTTGAAATGATTTACATGCATTGCATTTACTTTCCACCAAGATCATCATTCAGGGGATCGTCTGCATACGGTGACATCAGCCTGTGAAATGAATCCTGCGCTTTCAGGGCTCCATGATGTTATAGTACGAAGATAAAACCACTCAGAGAATCTGTTTTTTTAAGCGCAGGTGAGCAGGTATGTCTGATCTATGTCCCAGAGAGCTACTGCGCTTTTAACTGATCTAAACTATCAGTAGAAATAATGATGTCAGTCCTAACTGATCTAAACTACAGTATCAGTAGAAATAATGATGTCAGTCCTAACTGATCTAAACTATAGTAGAAATAATGATGTCAGTCCTAACTGATCTAAACTATAGTAGAAATAATGATGTCAGTCCTAACTGATCTAAACTATCAGTAGAAATAATGATGTCAGTCCTAACTGATCTAAACTATCAGTAGAAATAATGATGTCAGTCCTAACTGATCTAAACTATCAGTAGAAATAATGATGTCAGTCCTAACTGATCTAAACTATCAGTAGAAATAATGATGTCAGTCCTAACTGATCTAAACTATCAGTAGAAATAATGATGTCAGTCCTAACTGATCTAAACTATCAGTAGAAATAATGATGTCAGTCCTAACTGATCTAAACTATCAGTAGAAATAATGATGTCAGTCCTAACTGATCTAAACTATCAGTAGAAATAATGATGTCAGTCCTAACTGATCTAAACTATCAGTAGAAGGGACCAAATGACAGTCTAATAAAAAGGACACAGAGCTTGATTCACCCACAGATTTAATTAAATTTACTGTTCACCAGGTTTTGGATTTGTACAGTTTTATCCTTTTATAAAATACAGAGATATATTTTCAGTGTTTGTAGAATAGATAACATGTTGGTGGAAAAGAAGGGCGGGGCTTCCTGCGTCCTCCAAATCCAGGGTCCTACTTCACACCTTTACTTCTCAGGACATTTTTCAGCATCTTCAGGTATTCCTTATCGGGGTAGCCATCACTGTAAAACAAGCATTAGGAAAAGGTTGCTAAGTGTTGCTGTTTACACATCTGACATCTTTTTGGTGTAACTTTAGGCGCAGATAGGATCCGTTTAAATCTGCTGCTTTTAACGAATAACCTCAGATGGAACATGAATGGCCTACATTCAGTATTAAAGGAAACAAACCTCTAGAGACCAGTCTTTAGTCAGCCACTCCATTTGATAACATAGGATTAGTAACAAAGGTGTTGCTATGGCGATGGGCCGCAGCCATATTTACCTTTCAAAGGTGAAGGTAGGACTGACGGTAATGATGTGATTTATGAAATCATAACAACATTAATCCCATAACAAATGATTGGCTGAGACTTGATGAAGGTTCCACCATTTCCTCCATAGATGAGTCTGTATTCAGGAGGAGCTGCAGGAACGCTGATCTGATCCCTGGAGCCTCAGTACAGACACTTCCTGAACCAGACTGGGAAATTCAAGATTTAATCCTCTTTATCCAGATTCATTTTGTTTTTACACCTGATCAAAATAATTAACTGAGCTGGAAACCTGATAAACACATTTTCTAGAAATACTTCAATCCTTTTTAAGTTTCCTAATATTTATCAGAAAGGCTTTTAAAACGCATCATTCATGTTTAGATGACTTGGTTTTTGTTCTTGCATCTTCTCCACACTTTGTGCTGAGATGCTGGTCTATTCCTCCAGGGGGAACTGGGTCAGGTTTGTCGGCCATATATGAACAATCTGTATTTCCAATTAATATTTGGAATATAGAATACATATTGATTCTGCATCCATTTGAAAGCTCCAACAGTAACGATGGTCTTTATGGTCCTAAGATCTTTATGATCTTTAGGGTCTTTGTAGTGAAACACATCCATCTCAGCTCCACCATACCATCTCCACATTTTAAAACAGCAACAGAGTTTTTAAGCTGCTATAAATATGAAATTGGGTCTTGATGGAGGGTATTTCTTTCTTTCACTGTTCAAATTCTGATTTTTTCTTTTAATTATGCAGTTATTGTCCTAAAAGCATTTCAGTGCTGCCCTCTATAGGTTAAAATATGGCTGATGAGTTTTCCTATTGGTTAAAATACTGCATGTTTAATTTACAGCCAAGTAATGGAAGGGATTCAATGGGGTGTTTAATCTACCAACTGGAACTGGAAGGTCTGATTTACCAACTGGAACTGGGAGGTCTGATTTACCAACTGGAACTGGAAGGTCTGATTTAACAACTGGAACTGGGAGGTCTGATTTACCAACTGGAACTGGAAGGTCTGATTTAACAACTGGAACTGGGAGGTCTGATTTACCAACTGGAACTGGAAGGTCTGATTTACAAACTGGAACTGGGAGGTCTGATTTACCAACTGGAACTGGGAGGTCTGATTTACCAACTGGAACTGGAAGGTCTGATTTAACAACTGGAACTGGGAGGTCTGATTTACCAACTGGAACTGGAAGGTCTGATTTACCAACTGGAACTGGGAGGTCTGATTTACCAACTGGAACTGGAAGGTCTGATTTACCAACTGGAACTGGGAGGTCTGATTTACCAACTGGAACTGGAAGGTCTGATTTAACAACTGGAACTGGGAGGTCTGATTTACCAACTGGAACAAGGAGGTCTGATTTACCAACTGGAACTGGAAGGTCTGATTTAACAACTGGAACTGGGAGGTCTGATTTACCAACTGGAACTGGGAGGTCTGATTTACCAACTGGAACTGGAAGGTCTGATTTAACAACTGGAACTGGGAGGTCTGATTTACCAACTGGAACTGGAAGGTCTGATTTACAAACTGGAACTGGGAGGTCTGATTTACCAACTGGAACTGGGAGGTCTGATTTACCAACTGGAACTGGAAGGTCTGATTTAACAACTGGAACTGGGAGGTCTGATTTACCAACTGGAACTGGAAGGTCTGATTTACCAACTGGAACTGGGAGGTCTGATTTACCAACTGGAACTGGAAGGTCTGATTTACCAACTGGAACTGGGAGGTCTGATTTACCAACTGGAACTGGAAGGTCTGATTTAACAACTGGAACTGGGAGGTCTGATTTACCAACTGGAACAAGGAGGTCTGATTTACCAACTGGAACTAGGAGGTCTGATTTACCAACTGGAACTAGGAGGTCTGATTTAACAACTGGAACTGGAAGGTCTGATTTAACAACTGGAACTGGGAGGTCTGATTTACCAACTGGAACTGGGAGGTCTGATTTACCAACTGGAACTGGAAGGTCTGTTTTAACAACTGGAACTAGGAGGTCTGATTTAACAACTAGAACTGGAAGGTTTGATTTACCAACTGGAACTGAAAGGTCTGATTGACAAACTGGAACTAGGAGGTCTGATTTAGTAACTGGAACTGGAAGTTCTGATTTACCAACTGGAACTGGAGGTCTGTTTTAATAACTGGAACTGGGAGGTCTAATTTACCAACTGGAACTGGAAGGTCTGTTTTAACAACTGGAACTAGGAGGTCTGACTTAACAACTGGAACTGGAAGGTCTGATTTACCAACTGGAAATGGGAGGTCTGATTTACCAACTGGAACTGGAAGGTCTGATTTAACAACTGGAACTGGAAGGTCTGATTTAATAACTGGAACTGGAAGTTCTGATTTACCAACTGGAACTGGAAGGTCTGTTCTACCAACTGGAACTAGGAGGTCTGATTTAACAACTGGAACTGGAAGGTCTAATTTACCAACTGGAACTGGAAGGTCTGTTTTAATAACTGGAACTGGAAGTTCTGATTTACCAACTGGAACTGGAAGGTCTGTTCTACCAACTGGAACTAGGAGGTCTGATTTAACAACTGGAACTGGAAGGTCTAATTTACCAACTGGAACTGGAAGGTCTGATTTACCAACTGGAACTGGGAGGTCTGATTTACCAACTGGAACTGGAAGGTCTGTTTTAACAACTGGAACTAGGAGGTCTGATTTAACAACTAGAACTGGAAGGTTTGATTTACCAACTGGAACTGAAAGGTCTGATTGACAAACTGGAACTAGGAGGTCTGATTTAGTAACTGGAACTGGAAGTTCTGATTTACCAACTGGAACTGGAGGTCTGTTTTAATAACTGGAACTGGGAGGTCTAATTTACCAACTGGAACTGGAAGGTCTGTTTTAACAACTGGAACTAGGAGGTCTGACTTAACAACTGGAACTGGAAGGTCTGATTTACCAACTGGAAATGGGAGGTCTGATTTACCAACTGGAACTGGAAGGTCTGATTTAACAACTGGAACTGGAAGGTCTGATTTACCAACTGGAACTAGGAGGTCTGATTTAACAACTGGAACTGAAAGGTCTGATTTACCAACTGGAACTGGAAGGTCTAATTTACCAACTGGAACTGGAAGGTCTGATTTACCAACTGGAACTGGGAGGTCTGATTTACCAACTGGAACTGGGAGGTCTGATTTACCAACTGGAACTGGAAGGTCTGATTGACAAACTGGAAGTAGGAGGTCTGATTTAGTAACTGGAACTGGAAGTTCTGATTTACCAACTGGAACTGGAGGTCTGTTTTAATAACTGGAACTGGGAGGTCTGATTTACCAACTGGAACTGGAAGGTCTGTTTTAACAACTGGAATTAGGAGGTCTGATTTAACAACTGGAACTGGAAGGTCTAATTTGCCAACTGGAACTGGGAGGTCTGATTTACCAACTGGAACTGGAAGGTCTGATTTAACAACTGGAACTGGAAGGTCTGATTTACCAACTGGAACTAGGAGGTCTGGTTTAACAACTGGAACTGAAAGGTCTGATTTACCAACTGGAACTGAAATGTCTGATTTAACAACTGGAACTGGAAGGTCTGATTTACCAACTGGAACTGGAAGGTCTGATTTACCAACTGGAACTGGAAGGTCTGATTTACCAACTGGAACTGGAAGGTCTGATTTGATGTGAGCATAAACGAGGCAACTCCTTCAAGCTATTTAAATTTTCACATACCCAGAAGTTCTGGGCGAGGAGGAGGAGTAGCAACAATCTTCCAGTCTGACTTACTGATTACTCCCAAAACAGTTAATACCTACAACTCTTTTGAACATTTAACCCTTAATTTCCCTCATCCAAATTTCAAGGCAAGAAAACCTCTTCTTCTTGTAACTTTGTATCGTCCGCCAGGTCCTTACTCTGAATTTTTAGATGAGTTTTCAGAGTTCCTTTCTGATTTGGTATTAAATACTGACAGGGTCATCATAGTGGGAGATTTTAACATCCATGCTGACATTGAGGGCGATAGCTTAAGAGCGGCCTTTGATGCTATCTTAGACACTATTGGCTTTGTTCAAAATGTGAATAGTCCCACACATTCTCATCTTCATACTTTGGATCTTGTGCTGACATACGGCATAGAATGTGAAGAAATAACAGTATTTCCTCACAACCCTGTCCTCTCTGACCACTTTCTAATAACCTTCAGGATTACTTTAACAGAGTTCTCCTCCCCCAAAAGAAGGTTCAATTTTAGTAGATCTTTATCAGATAGTGCAGTTATAAATTTTAAAGAATCGGCTTCACTTTCTCTCTCCTCTGTGTCGCTGAGCAGTGCTGCAGAGTGCAAAAGTATAGCTTATTCCCCTTCACAGGTTGATGATTTTGTTGATGGGGTTGCTAGTTCTCTGCGTACTGCCTTAGACAACGCAGCTCCTTTGAAAATGAAAACCGTTAAAAATAGAAAGCTTGCTCCTTGGTTTAATGCAGAGCTGCGTACTTTGAAGCAAAATGCTAGGAAACTGGAGAGAAAATATCGCTCCACAGGCCTGCAGGAGTCCTTCCTAGTCTGGAAAAATGGTTTACTGCTGTATAAGAGGACCCTTTGTAAAGCAAGACCAGCATACTTCTCCTCATTAATAGAGGAGAATAAGAATAATCCTAGATTTCTTTTTAATACAGTTGCCAAACTCACCCAGAGCCATAGCTCTGTTGAACCGTCCATTCCACCTGCTCTTAACAGCAATGATTTTATGGGATTCTTTATAAATAAGATTGATGTTATTAAAAATAAGATCATAAGCACTCCTCTATCCACGATTGTACCTGAGGTAGTCATGGAATCTGAACCGGGTTTAGACTGCTTTGATCCAGTTGAACTTTCTGAATTAGCAAAATTATTGTCTTCATCTAAGCCTTCAACTTGTATGTTAGATCCAGTTCCAACCAGGTTATTTAAGGAGGTATTCCCTTTGATCTCCTCCTCCATTTTAGATGTGATTAATCTATCTCTGTTACAGGGATATGTACCTAAAGCTTTTAAGGTTGCTGTAATTAAACCTCTGCTTAAGAAACCGTCTCTTGACCCAGATGACTTGGTTAATTATAGACCTATATCCAATCTTCCTTTCTTATCCAAAATTCTTGAGAAAGTAGTTGCCAAACAAGTTTGCGACCACTTACACCATAATGAACTTTTTGAAGAGTTTCAGTCTGGCTTTAGAGCTCATCATAGCACTGAAACAGCTCTGGTGAAAGTCACTAATGATATTCTCATGGCCTCAGATAATGGACTTGTATCTGTGCTCGTCCTGTTGGATCTTAGTGCTGCATTTGATACAGTTGACCATAATATTCTTTTAGAAAGACTTGAATATTTTGTTGGAATTAAAGGAACAGCACTAGACTGGTTTAAATCTTATCTATCTGATCGAATTCAGTTTGTTTATGTTAAAGATAGATCTTCAACACACTCAAAGGTTACCTGTGGAGTACCACAGGGATCAGTGCTAGGACCAATTCTCTTTACTTTATACATGCTCCCAATTGGTAGAGTTATTAGACAGCATGGGATTAATTTCCACTGTTATGCTGATGATACCCAGCTATATCTGTCTATAATCCAGATGAAGCTAACCCATTACATAGATTACAAGCATGTCTTGAAGACATAAAAACCTGGATGACTCTTAACTTTCTGCTTCTGAATGCAGACAAAACAGAAGTTATAGTCTTTGGACCAGAGTCTCTGAAAAAGAAGCTGATTAGCCAGTCACTTCATTTGGATGGGATTAAACTGATTTCAGATAATAAAGTAAAAAATCTTGGTGTTGTTTTTGATCAGGACCTGTCATTTAAATCCCAGATCAAAGAGGTTTCTAGAATTTCCTTCTTTCATCTGAGGAACATTGCAAAAATTAGAAATCTCCTGTCCAGGGGTGATGCTGAGAAACTAGTCCATGCATTTGTTACTTCAAGGCTGGACTATTGTAATTCTTTACTATCAGGAAGTCCACAAACTGTAGTTAAAAGCCTTCAGCTGATCCAAAATGCTGCAGCCAGAGTTCTGATGAAAATTAAAAAGAGAGATCATATCTCTCCTATCCTGGCTTCTCTTCATTGGCTTCCTGTTAAATCCAGAATAGAATTTAAAATCCTCCTTCTCACATATAAAGCCTTAAATGGCCAAGCTCCATCTGATATCAGAGATCTGATTGTTCCTTATGTTCCTAACAGAGCACTTCGCTCTCAATCTGCAGGTTTACTAGTGGTTCCTAGAATTTCTAAAAGTAGAATGGGAGGCAGATCTTTTAGTTATCAGGCTCCTCTCCTGTGGAACCAACTACCAGTTTTAGTCCGTGAGGCAGACACTCTGTCTACTTTTAAGACTAGGCTTAAAACTTTCCTTTTTGATAAAGCTTATAGTTAGGGTGGCTCAGGTTATCCTGAGCTCTCTCTCTATAGTTATGCTGCTATAGGCTTAGACTTTTGGAGGACATAGGGACCCCTTTTTCATCATTCTGCTTCATTCTCTCTCTGTTCTCCTATTCTGCAGAATCTGTTTGTTCAATCTCTAACCTTCTGCTCTCTCTGCTTTTCCTCAGAGTAGCTTTGCCTCGTCTGTTCCTGTTTGGCTGTGACGTCATCCAGGAAAGAAACATCAGCTGTGCTGCTTCCATCAACACCCTTGTTTGTAGATGTTGGAGATCGGCCTGTCTTCCAGTGTGGTCCTGTTTCTCTGGCCGTGGCTGGGTGGATGTGCTCTCTTCATCCTCTGGCATGGGAGCTGCCTTGGAGCTCGTCTGCCTGGCTGTGTGTTTCCTGGACGGGGCCGCCTTTTACAGCTGCTTTTTGTATCTCTGCTTCTTGTATCTCTGCTTCTGTCTCCTTGAACCCCAGTCGGCCTTGGCAGATGGCCGCTCACACTGAGCCTGGTTCTGCTGGAGGTTTCTTCCTGTTAAAAGGGAGTTTTTCCTCTCCACTGTCGCTACAAGCATGCTTAGTGTGAGGGATTGTATTTGAGTCAATGAGTCAATGCAATCAACTGGTTTTCCTTAGATAGAAAACTTTGTATCAATTTGACTGTATGATCTGGTTGAACTGTAAAGTGCCTTGAGATGACATGTGTTGTGAATTTGGCGCTATATAAATAAACTGAATTGAATTGAATTGATTTACCAACTGGAACTAGGAGGTCTGATTTACCAACTGGAACTAGGAGGTCTGATTTACCAACTGGAACAAGGGGGTCTGATTTACCAACTGGAACTAGGAGGTCTGATTTAGTAACTGGAACTGGAAGTTCTGATTTACCAACTGGAACTGGAAGGTCTGATTTACCAACTGGAACTGGAAGGTCTGATTTACCAACTGGAACTGAAAGGTCTGATTTAACAACTGGAACTGGAAGGTCTGATTTACCAACTGGAACTGGAAGGTCTGATTCAACAACTGGAACTGGAAGGTCTGATTTACCAACTGGAACTGGAAGGTCTGTTTTAACAACTGGAACTAGGAGGTCTGATTTATCAACTGGAACTGGAAGGTCTGATTTACCAACTGGAACTGGAAGGTCTGATTTACCAACTGGAACTGGGAGGTCTGATTTACCAACTGGAACTGGAAGGTCTGATTTAACAACTGGAACTGGAAGGTCTGATTTACCAACTGGAACTAGGAGGTCTGATTTAACAACTGGAACTGGAAGGTCTGATTTACCAACTGGAACTGGAAGGTCTGATTTACCAACCGGAACTAGGAGGTCTGATTTACCAACTGGAACTGAAAGGTCGGATTTAACAACCGGAACTGGAAGGTCTGATTTACCAACTGGAACTGGAAGGTCTGATTTACCAACTGGAACTGGAAGGTCTGATTTACCAACTGGAACTGGAAGGTCTGATTTAACAACTGGAACTGGAAGGTCTGATTTACCAACTGGAACTGAAAGGTCTGATTTACCAACTGGAACTGGAAGGTCTGATTTAACAACTGGAACTGGAAGGTCTGATTTACCAACTGGAACTAGGAGGTCTGATTTACCAACTGGAACTAGGAGGTCTGATTTAACAACTGGAACTGGAAGGTCTGATTTACCAACTGGAACTGGAAGGTCTGATTTACCAACCGGAACTAGGAGGTCTGATTTACCAACTGGAACTGAAAGGTCGGATTTAACAACCGGAACTGGAAGGTCTGATTTACCAACTGGAACTGAAAGGTCTGATTTACCAACTGGAACTGGAAGGTCTGATTTACCAACTGGAACTGGAAGGTCTGATTTAACAACTGGAACTGGAAGGTCTGATTTACCAACTGGAACTAGGAGGTCTGATTTACCAACTGGAACTAGGAGGTCTGATTGACCAACTGGAACTAGGAGGTCTGATTTACCAACTGGAAAAAGGGGGTCTGATTTACCAACTGGAACTAGGAGGTCTGATTTAGTAACTGGAACTGGAAGTTCTGATTTACCAACTTGAACGGGAAGGTCTGTTTTAACAACTGGAACTGGAAGTTCTGATTTACCAACTGGAACTGGAAGGTCTGTTTTAACAACTGGAACTGGAAGTTCTGTTTTAACAACTGGAACTGGAAGTTCTGATTTACCAACTGGAACTGTAAGGTCTGATTTACCAACTGGAACTGGGAGGTCTGATTTACCAACTGGAACTGAAAGGTCTGATTTAACAACTGGAACTGGAAGGTCTGATTTACCAACTGGAACTTGAAGATCTGATTTACCAACTGGAACTGGGAGGTCTGATTTAACAACTGGAACTGGAAGGTCTGATTTACCAGCTGGAACTGGAAGGTCTGATTTACCAACTGCAACTGGAAGGTCTGATTTAACAACTGGAACTGGAAGGTCTGATTTACCAACTGGAACTAGGAGGTCTGATTTACCAACTGGAACTAGGAGGTCTGATTGACCAACTGGAACTAGGAGGTCTGATTTACCAACTGGAACAAGGGGGTCTGATTTACCAACTGGAACTAGGAGGTCTGATTTAGTAACTGGAACTGGAAGTTCTGATTTACCAACTGGAACGGGAAGGTCTGTTTTAACAACTGGAACTGGAATGTCTGTTTTAACAACTGGAACTGGAAGTTCTGATTTACCAACTGGAACTGGAAGGTCTGATTTACCAACTGGAACTGGAAGGTCTGATTTACCAACTGGAACTGGAAGGTCTGATTTACCAACTGGAACTGGAAGGTCTGATTTAACAACTGGAACTGGAAGGTCTGATTTACCAACTGGAACTAGGAGGTCTGATTTACCAACTGGAACTAGGAGGTCTGATTGACCAACTGGAACTAGGAGGTCTGATTTACCAACTGGAACAAGGGGGTCTGATTTACCAACTGGAACTAGGAGGTCTGATTTACCAACTGGAACTAGGAGGTCTGATTTACCAACTGGAACTGGAAGGTCTGATTTAACAACAGGAACTGGAAGGTCTGATTCACCAACTGGATCTGGAAGGTCTGATTTACCAACTGGAACTGGGAGGTTTGATTTACCAACTGGAACTGAAAGGTCTGATTTAACAACTGGAACTGGGAGGTTTGATTTACCAACTGGAACTGGAAGGTCTGATTTAACAACTGGAACTAGGAGGTCTGATTTACCAACTGGAACAAGGGGGTCTGATTTACCAACTGGAACTGGAAGGTCTGATTTACCAACTGGAACTGGAAGGTCTGATTTACCAACTGGAACTGGAAGGTCTGATTTAACAACAGGAACTGGAAGGTCTGATTCACCAACTGGATCTGGAAGGTCTGATTTACCAACTGGAACTGGGAGGTTTGATTTACCAACTGGAACTGAAAGGTCTGATTTAACAACTGGAACTGGGAGGTTTGATTTACCAACTGGAACTGGAAGGTCTGATTTAACAACTGGAACCTGAAGGTCTGATTTACCAACTGGAACTAGGAGGTCTGATTTACCAACTAGAACTGGTAGGTCTGATTTACCAACTGGAACTAGGAGGTCTGATTGACCAACTGGAACTAGGAGGTCTGATTTACCAACTGGAACAAGGGGATCTGATTTACCAACTGGAACTAGGAGGTCTGATTTAGTAACTGGAACTGGGAGGTCTGATTTACCAACTGGAACTGGGAGGTCTGATTTACCAACTGGAACTGGAAGGTCTGTTTTAACAACTGGAACTGGAAGGTCTGATTTACCAACTGGAACTAGGAGGTCTGATTTAACAACTGGAACTGGAAGGTCTGATTTAAAAACTGGAACTGGAAGGTCTGATTTACCAACCGGAACTAGGAGTTCTGATTTACCAACTGGAACTGGGAGGTCGGATTTAACAACCGGAACTGGAAGGTCTGATTTACCAACTGGAACTGGAAGGTCTGATTTACCAACTGGAACTGAAAGGTCTGATTTACCAACTGGAACTGGAAGGTCTGATTTACCAACTGGAACTGGAAGGTCTGATTTAACAACTGGAACTGGAAGGTCTGATTTACCAACTGGTACTAGGAGGTCTGATTTACCAACTGGAACTAGGAGGTCTGATTGACCAACTGGAACTAGGAGGTCTGATTTACCAACTGGAAAAACGGGGTCTGATTTACCAACTGGAACCAGGAGGTCTGATTTAGTAACTGGAACTGGAAGTTCTGATTTACCAACTTGAACGGGAAGGTCTGTTTTAACAACTGGAACTGGAAGTTCTGATTTACCAACTGGAACTGGAAGGTCTGTTTTAACAGCTGGAACTGGAAGTTCTGTTTTAACAACTGGAACTGGAAGTTCTGATTTACCAACTGGAACTGTAAGGTCTGATTTACCAACTGGAACTGGGAGGTCTGATTTACCAACTGGAACTGAAAGGTCTGATTTAACAACTGGAACTGGAAGGTCTGATTTACCAACTGGAACTGGAAGATCTGATTTACCAACTGGAACTGGGAGGTCTGATTTAACAACTGGAACTGGAAGGTCTGATTTACCAGCTGGAACTGGAAGGTCTGATTTACCAACTGGAACTGGAAGGTCTGATTTAACAACTGGAACTGGAATGTCTGTTTTAACAACTGGAACTGGAAGTTCTGATTTACCAACTGGAACTGGAAGGTCTGATTTACCAACTGGAACTGGAAGGTCTGATTTAACAACTGGAACTGGAAGGCCTGATTTACCAACTGGAACTAGGAGGTCTGATTTACCAACTGGAGCTAGGAGGTCTGATTTACCAACTGGAACAAGGGGGTCTGATTTACCAACTGGAACTAGGAGGTCTGATTGACCAACTGGAACTAGGAGGTCTGATTTACCAACTGGAACAAGGGGGTCTGATTTACCAACTTGAACTAGGAGGTCTGATTTACCAACTGGAACTAGGAGGTCTGATTTAACAACTGGAACTAGAAGGTCTGATTTACCAACTGGAACTGGAAGGTCTGATTTAACAACAGGAACTGGAAGGTCTGATTTACCAACTGGATCTGGAAGGTCTGATTTACCAACTGGAACTGGAAGGTCTGATTTAACAACTGGAACCTGAAGGTCTGATTTACCAACTGGAACTAGGAGGTCTGATTTACCAACTAGAACTGGTAGGTCTGATTTACCAACTGGAACTAGGAGGTCTGATTGACCAAATGGAACTAGGAGGTCTGATTTAGTAACTGGAACTGGGAGGTCTGATTTACCAACTGGAACTGGGAGGTCTGATTTACCAACTGGAACTGGAAGGTCTGATTTAACAACTGGAACTGGAAGGTCTGATTTACCAACTGGAACTAGGAGGTCTGATTTAACAACTGGAACTGGAAGGTCTGATTTACCAACTGGAACTGGAAGGTCTGATTTACCAACCGGAACTAGGAGGTCTGATTTACCAACTGGAACTGAAAGGTCTGATTTAACAACTGGAACTGGAAGGTCTGATTTACCAACTGGAACTGGAAGGTCTGATTTAACAACTGGAACTGGAAGGTCTGATTTACCAACTGGAACTGGAAGGTCTGTTTTAACAACTGGAACTAGGAGGTCTGATTTATCAACTGGAACTGGAAGGTCTGATTTACCAACTGGAAATGGAAGGTCTGATTTACCAACTGGAACTGGGAGGTCTAATTTACCAACTGGAACTGAAAGGTCTGATTGACCAACTGGAACTAGGAGGTGTGATTTAGTAACTGGAACTGGAAGTTCTGATTTACCAACTGGAACTGGAAGGTCTGTTTTAATAACTGGAACTGGAAGTTCTGATTTACCAACTGGAACTGGAAGGTCTGTTTTAACAACTGGAACTAGGAGGTCTGATTTAACAACTGGAACTGGAAGGTCTGATTTACCAACTGGAACTGGGAGGTCTGATTTACCAACTGGAACTGGGAGGTCTGATTTACCAACTGGAACTGGAAGGTCTGATTTAACAACTGGAACTGGAAGGTCTGATTTACCAACTGGAACTAGGAGGTCTGATTTAACAACTGGAACTGGAAGGTCTGATTTACCAACTGGAACTGGAAGGTCTGATTTACCAACCGGAACTAGGAGGTCTGATTTACCAACTGGAACTGAAAGGTCGGATTTAACAACCGGAACTGGAAGGTCTGATTTACCAACTGGAACTGAAAGGTCTGATTTACCAACTGGAACTGGAAGGTCTGATTTACCAACTGGAACTGGAAGGTCTGATTTAACAACTGGAACTGGAAGGTCTGATTTACCAACTGGAACTAGGAGGTCTGATTTACCAACTGGAACTAGGAGGTCTGATTGACCAACTGGAACTAGGAGGTCTGATTTACCAACTGGAAAAAGGGGGTCTGATTTACCAACTGGAACTAGGAGGTCTGATTTAGTAACTGGAACTGGAAGTTCTGATTTACCAACTTGAACGGGAAGGTCTGTTTTAACAACTGGAACTGGAAGTTCTTATTTACCAACTGGAACTGGAAGGTCTGTTTTAACAACTGGAACTGGAAGTTCTGTTTTAACAACTGGAACTGGAAGTTCTGATTTACCAACTGGAACTGTAAGGTCTGATTTACCAACTGGAACTGGGAGGTCTGATTTACCAACTGGAACTGAAAGGTCTGATTTAACAACTGGAACTGGAAGGTCTGATTTACCAACTGGAACTTGAAGATCTGATTTACCAACTGGAACTGGGAGGTCTGATTTAACAACTGGAACTGGAAGGTCTGATTTACCAGCTGGAACTGGAAGGTCTGATTTACCAACTGCAACTGGAAGGTCTGATTTAACAACTGGAACTGGAAGGTCTGATTTACCAACTGGAACTAGGAGGTCTGATTTACCAACTGGAACTAGGAGGTCTGATTGACCAACTGGAACTAGGAGGTCTGATTTACCAACTGGAACAAGGGGGTCTGATTGACCAACTGGAACTAGGAGGTCTGATTTAGTAACTGGAACTGGAAGTTCTGATTTACCAACTGGAACGGGAAGGTCTGTTTTAACAACTGGAACTGGAATGTCTGTTTTAACAACTGGAACTGGAAGTTCTGATTTACCAACTGGAACTGGAAGGTCTGATTTACCAACCTGAACTGGAAGGTCTGATTTAACAACTGGAACTGGAAGGTCTGATTTACCAACTGGAACTGGAAGGTCTGATTTAACAACTGGAACTGGAAGGTCTGATTTACCAACTGGAACTAGGAGGTCTGATTTACCAACTGGAACTAGGAGGTCTGATTGACCAACTGGAACTAGGAGGTCTGATTTACCAACTGGAACAAGGGGGTCTGATTTACCAACTGGAACTAGGAGGTTTGATTTACCAACTGGAACTAGGAGGTCTGATTTAACAACTGGAACTGGAAGGTCTGATTTACCAACTGGAACTGGAAGGTCTGATTTACCAACTGGAACTGGAAGGTCTGATTTAACAACAGGAACTGGAAGGTCTGATTCACCAACTGGATCTGGAAGGTCTGATTTACCAACTGGAACTGGGAGGTTTGATTTACCAACTGGAACTGAAAGGTCTGATTTAACAACTGGAACTGGGAGGTTTGATTTACCAACTGGAACTGGAAGGTCTGATTTAACAACTGGAACCTGAAGGTCTGATTTACCAACTGGAACTAGGAGGTCTGATTTACCAACTAGAACTGGTAGGTCTGATTTACCAACTGGAACTAGGAGGTCTGATTGACCAACTGGAACTAGGAGGTCTGATTTACCAACTGGAACAAGGGGATCTGATTTACCAACTGGAACTAGGAGGTCTGATTTAGTAACTGGAACTGGGAGGTCTGATTTACCAACTGGAACTGGGAGGTCTGATTTACCAACTGGAACTGGAAGGTCTGTTTTAACAACTGGAACTGGAAGGTCTGATTTACCAACTGGAACTAGGAGGTCTGATTTAACAACTGGAACTGGAAGGTCTGATTTAAAAACTGGAACTGGAAGGTCTGATTTACCAACCGGAACTAGGAGTTCTGATTTACCAACTGGAACTGGGAGGTCGGATTTAACAACCGGAACTGGAAGGTCTGATTTACCAACTGGAACTGGAAGGTCTGATTTACCAACTGGAACTGAAAGGTCTGATTTATCAACTGGAACTGGAAGGTCTGATTTACCAACTGGAACTGGAAGGTCTGATTTAACAACTGGAACTGGAAGGTCTGATTTACAAACTGGTACTAGGAGGTCTGATTTACCAACTGGAACTAGGAGGTCTGATTGACCAACTGGAACTAGGAGGTCTGATTTACCAACTGGAAAAACGGGGTCTGATTTACCAACTGGAACTAGGAGGTCTGATTTAGTAACTGGAACTGGAAGTTCTGATTTACCAACTTGAACGGGAAGGTCTGTTTTAACAACTGGAACTGGAAGTTCTGATTTACCAACTGGAACTGGAAGGTCTGTTTTAACAACTGGAACTGGAAGTTCTGTTTTAACAACTGGAACTGGAAGTTCTGATTTACCAACTGGAACTGTAAGGTCTGATTTACCAACTGGAACTGGGAGGTCTGATTTACCAACTGGAACTGAAAGGTCTGATTGACCAACTGGAACTAGGAGGTCTGATTGACCAAATGGAACTAGGAGGTCTGATTTAGTAACTGGAACTGGGAGGTCTGATTTACCAACTGGAACTGGGAGGTCTGATTTACCAACTGGAACTGGAAGGTCTGATTTAACAACTGGAACTGGAAGGTCTGATTTAACAACTGGAACTAGGAGGTCTGATTTAGTAACTGGAACTGGAAGTTCTGATTTACCAACTTGAACGGGAAGGTCTGTTTTAACAACTGGAACTGGAAGTTCTGATTTACCAACTGGAACTGGAAGGTCTGTTTTAACAACTGGAACTGGAAGTTCTGTTTTAACAACTGGAACTGGAAGTTCTGATTTACCAACTGGAACTGTAAGGTCTGATTTACCAACTGGAACTGGGAGGTCTGATTTATCAACTAGAACTGGTAGGTCTGATTTACCAACTGGAACTAGGAGGTCTGATTGACCAAATGGAACTAGGAGGTCTGATTTAGTAACTGGAACTGGGAGGTCTGATTTACCAACTGGAACTGGGAGGTCTGATTTACCAACTGGAACTGGAAGGTCTGATTTAACAACTGGAACTGGAAGGTCTGATTTAACAACTGGAACTAGGAGGTCTGATTTAACAACTGGAACTGGAAGGTCTGATTTACCAACTGGAACTGGAAGGTCTGATTTACCAACCGGAACTAGGAGGTCTGATTTACCAACTGGAACTGAAAGGTCTGATTTAACAACTGGAACTGGAAGGTCTGATTTACCAACTGGAACTGGAAGGTCTGATTTACCAACTGGAACTGGAAGGTCTGTTTTAACAACTGGAACTAGGAGGTCTGATTTATCAACTGGAACTGGAAGGTCTGATTTACCAACTGGAAATGGAAGGTCTGATTTACCAACTGGAACTGGGAGGTCTAATTTACCAACTGGAACTGAAAGGTCTGATTGACCAACTGGAACTAGAAGGTGTGATTTAGTAACTGGAACTGGAAGTTCTGATTTACCAACTGGAACTGGAAGGTCTGTTTTAATAACTGGAACTGGAAGTTCTGATTTACCAACTGGAACTGGAAGGTCTGTTTTAACAACTGGAACTAGGAGGTCTGATTTAACAACTGGAACTGGAAGGTCTGATTTACCAACTGGAACTGGGAGGTCTGATTTACCAACTGGAACTGGGAGGTCTGATTTACCAACTGGAACTGGAAGGTCTGATTTAACAACTGGAACTGGAAGGTCTGATTTACCAACTGGAACTAGGAGGTCTGATTTAACAACTGGAACTGGAAGGTCTGATTTACCAACTGGAACTGGAAGGTCTGATTTACCAACCGGAACTAGGAGGTCTGATTTACCAACTGGAACTGAAAGGTCGGATTTAACAACCGGAACTGGAAGGTCTGATTTACCAACTGGAACTGAAAGGTCTGATTTACCAACTGGAACTGGAAGGTCTGATTTACCAACTGGAACTGGAAGGTCTGATTTAACAACTGGAACTGGAAGGTCTGATTTACCAACTGGAACTGAAAGGTCTGATTTACCAACTGGAACTGGAAGGTCTGATTTAACAACTGGAACTGGAAGGTCTGATTTACCAACTGGAACTAGGAGGTCTGATTTACCAACTGGAACTAGGAGGTCTGATTTAACAACTGGAACTGGAAGGTCTGATTTACCAACTGGAACTGGAAGGTCTGATTTACCAACCGGAACTAGGAGGTCTGATTTACCAACTGGAACTGAAAGGTCGGATTTAACAACCGGAACTGGAAGGTCTGATTTACCAACTGGAACTGAAAGGTCTGATTTACCAACTGGAACTGGAAGGTCTGATTTACCAACTGGAACTGGAAGGTCTGATTTAACAACTGGAACTGGAAGGTCTGATTTACCAACTGGAACTAGGAGGTCTGATTTACCAACTGGAACTAGGAGGTCTGATTGACCAACTGGAACTAGGAGGTCTGATTTACCAACTGGAAAAAGGGGGTCTGATTTACCAACTGGAACTAGGAGGTCTGATTTAGTAACTGGAACTGGAAGTTCTGATTTACCAACTTGAACGGGAAGGTCTGTTTTAACAACTGGAACTGGAAGTTCTGATTTACCAACTGGAACTGGAAGGTCTGTTTTAACAACTGGAACTGGAAGTTCTGTTTTAACAACTGGAACTGGAAGTTCTGATTTACCAACTGGAACTGTAAGGTCTGATTTACCAACTGGAACTGGGAGGTCTGATTTACCAACTGGAACTGAAAGGTCTGATTTAACAACTGGAACTGGAAGGTCTGATTTACCAACTGGAACTTGAAGATCTGATTTACCAACTGGAACTGGGAGGTCTGATTTAACAACTGGAACTGGAAGGTCTGATTTACCAGCTGGAACTGGAAGGTCTGATTTACCAACTGCAACTGGAAGGTCTGATTTAACAACTGGAACTGGAAGGTCTGATTTACCAACTGGAACTAGGAGGTCTGATTTACCAACTGGAACTAGGAGGTCTGATTGACCAACTGGAACTAGGAGGTCTGATTTACCAACTGGAACAAGGGGGTCTGATTTACCAACTGGAACTAGGAGGTCTGATTTAGTAACTGGAACTGGAAGTTCTGATTTACCAACTGGAACGGGAAGGTCTGTTTTAACAACTGGAACTGGAATGTCTGTTTTAACAACTGGAACTGGAAGTTCTGATTTACCAACTGGAACTGGAAGGTCTGATTTACCAACTGGAACTGGAAGGTCTGATTTACCAACTGGAACTGGAAGGTCTGATTTACCAACTGGAACTGGAAGGTCTGATTTAACAACTGGAACTGGAAGGTCTGATTTACCAACTGGAACTAGGAGGTCTGATTTACCAACTGGAACTAGGAGGTCTGATTGACCAACTGGAACTAGGAGGTCTGATTTACCAACTGGAACAAGGGGGTCTGATTTACCAACTGGAACTAGGAGGTCTGATTTACCAACTGGAACTAGGAGGTCTGATTTACCAACTGGAACTGGAAGGTCTGATTTAACAACAGGAACTGGAAGGTCTGATTCACCAACTGGATCTGGAAGGTCTGATTTACCAACTGGAACTGGGAGGTTTGATTTACCAACTGGAACTGAAAGGTCTGATTTAACAACTGGAACTGGGAGGTTTGATTTACCAACTGGAACTGGAAGGTCTGATTTAACAACTGGAACTAGGAGGTCTGATTTACCAACTGGAACAAGGGGGTCTGATTTACCAACTGGAACTGGAAGGTCTGATTTACCAACTGGAACTGGAAGGTCTGATTTACCAACTGGAACTGGAAGGTC
>CM060082.1:827230-882230 GCA_030533445.1 Cyprinodon diabolis
AGTTACTGTAGTTATACTACATGATCGTACTTCAGACAACCGTTAGTTACTGTAGTTATACTACATGATCGTACTTTAGACAACCGTTAGTTACTGTAGTTATACTACATGATTGTACTTCAGACAACCGTTAGTTACTGTAGTTATACTACATGATTGTACTTCAGACAACCGTTAGTTACTGTAGTTATACTACATGATTGTACTTCAGACAACCGTTAGTTACTGTAGTTATACTACATGATCGTACTTCAGAGAACCGTTAGTTACTGTAGTTATACTACATGATCGTAGTTCAGACAACCGTTAGTTACTGTAGTTATATTACATGATTGTAGTTCAGACAACCGTTAGTTACTGTAGTTATACTACATGATTGTACTTCAGACAACCGTTAGTTACTGTAGTTATACTACATGATTGTACTTCAGACAACCGTTAGTTACTGTAGTTATACTACATGATCGTACTTCAGACAACCGTTAGTTACTGTAGTTATACTACATGATCGTACTTCAGACAACCGTTAGTTACTGTAGTTATACTACATGATCGTACTTCAGACAACCGTTAGTTACTGTAGTTATACTACATGATCGTACTTCAGACAACCGTTAGCTACTGTAGTTATACTACATGATCGTACTTCAGACAACCGTTAGTTACTGTAGTTATACTACATGATCGTACTTCAGACAACCGTTAGTTACTGTAGTTATACTACATGATCGTACTTCAGACAACCGTAAGCTACTGTAGTTATACTACATGATTGTACTTCAGACAACCGTTAGTTACTGTAGTTATACTACATGATCGTACTTCAGACAACCGTTAGTTACTGTAGTTATACTACATGATCGTACTTCAGACAACCGTTAGTTACTGTAGTTACACTATATGATCGTACTTCAGACAACTGTAAGCTACTGTAGTTATACTACATGATTGTACTTCAGACAACCGTTAGTTACTGTAGTTATACTACATGATCGTACTTCAGACAACCGTTAGTTACTGTAGTTATACTACATGATCGTACTTCAGACAACTGTAAGCTACTGTAGTTATACTACATGATTGTACTTCAGACAACCGTTAGTTACTGTAGTTATACTACATGATCGTACTTTAGACAACCGTTAGTTACTGTAGTTATACTACATGATCTTACTTCAGACAACCGTTAGCTACTGTAGTTATACTACATGATCGTACTTCAGACAACCGTTAGTTACTGTAGTTATACTACATGATCGTACTTCAGACAACCGTTAGTTACTGTAGTTATACTACATGATCGTACTTCAGACAACCGTTAGTTACTGTAGTTATACTACATGATCGTACTTCAGACAACCGTAAGCTACTGTAGTTATACTACATGATTGTACTTCAGACAACCGTTAGTTACTGTAGTTATACTACATGATCGTACTTCAGACAACCGTTAGTTACTGTAGTTATACTACATGATTGTACTTCAGACAACCGTTAGTTCCTGTAGTTATACTACATGATCGTACTTCAGACAACCGTTAGTTACTGTAGTTATACTACATGATCGTACTTCAGACAACCGTTAGTTACTGTAGTTATACTACATGATCGTACTTCAGACAACCGTTAGTTACTGTAGTTATACTACATGATCGTACTTCAGACAACCGTTAGTTACTGTAGTTATACTACATGATCGTACTTCAGACAACCGTTAGTTACTGTAGTTATACTACATGATTGTACTTCAGACAACTGTTAGCTACTGTAGTTATACTACATGATCGTACTTCAGACAACCGTTAGTTACTGTAGTTACACTATATGATCGTACTTCAGACAACTGTAAGCTACTGTAGTTATACTACATGATTGTACTTCAGACAACCGTTAGTTACTGTAGTTATACTACATGATCGTACTTCAGACAACCGTTAGTTACTGTAGTTATACTACATGATCGTACTTCAGACAACCGTTAGTTACTGTAGTTATACTACATGATCGTACTTCAGACAACTGTTAGCTACTGTAGTTATACTACATGATCGTACTTCAGACAACCGTTAGTTACTGTAGTTATACTACATGATCGTACTTCAGACAACCGTTAGTTACTGTAGTTATACTACATGATCGTACTTTAGACAACCGTTAGTTACTGTAGTTATACTACATGATCGTACTTCAGACAACCGTTAGTTACTGTAGTTATACTACATGATCGTACTTCAGACAACCGTAAGCTACTGTAGTTATACTACATGATTGTACTTCAGACAACCGTTAGTTACTGTAGTTATACTACATGATCGTACTTCAGACAACCGTTAGTTACTGTAGTTATACTACATGATCGTACTTCAGACAACCGTTAGTTACTTTAGTTATACTACATGATCGTACTTCAGACAACCGTACGTTACTGTAGTTATACTACATGATCGTACTTCAGACAACTGTAAGCTACTGTAGTTATACTACATGATCGTACTTCAGACAACCGTTAGTTACTGTAGTTATACTACATGATCGTACTTCAGACAACCGTTAGCTACTGTAGTTATACTACATGATCGTACTTCAGACAACCGTTAGTTACTGTAGTTATACTACATGATCGTACTTCAGACAACCGTTAGTTACTGTAGTTATACTACATGATCTTACTTCAGACAACCGTTAGTTACTGTAGTTATACTACATGATCGTACTTCAGACAACCGTAAGCTACTGTAGTTATACTACATGATCGTACTTCAGACAACCGTTAGTTACTGTAGTTATACTACATGATCGTACTTCAGACAACCGTTAGTTACTGTAGTTATACTACATGATTGTACTTCAGACAACCGTTAGTTACTGTAGTTATACTACATGATCGTACTTCAGACAACCGTTAGTTACTGTAGTTATACTACATGATCGTACTTCAGACAACCGTTAGTTACTGTAGTTATACTACATGATCGTACATCAGACAACCGTAAGCTACTGTAGTTATACTACATGGTTGTACTTCAGACAACCGTTAGTTACTGTAGTTATACTACATGATCGTACTTCAGACAACCGTTAGTTACTGTAGTTATACTACATGATCGTACTTCAGACAACCGTTAGTTACTGTAGTTATACTACATGATCGTACTTCAGACAACCGTACGTTACTGTAGTTATACTACATGATCGTACTTCAGACAACTGTAAGCTACTGTAGTTATACTACATGATCGTACTTCAGACAACCGTTAGTTACTGTAGTTATACTACATGATCGTACTTCAGACAACCGTTAGCTACTGTATTTATACTACATGATCGTACTTCAGACAACCGTTAGTTACTGTAGTTATACTACATGATCGTACTTCAGACAACCGTTAGTTACTGTAGTTATACTACATGATCGTACTTCAGACAACCGTTAGTTACTGTAGTTATACTACATGATCGTACTTCAGACAACCGTAAGCTACTGTAGTTATACTACATGATTGTACTTCAGACAACCGTTAGTTACTGTAGTTATACTACATGATCGTACTTCAGACAACCGTTAGTTACTGTAGTTATACTACATGATCGTACTTCAGACAACCGTTAGTTACTGTAGTTATACTACATGATCGTACTTCAGACAACCGTTAGTTACTGTAGTTATACTACATGATCGTACTTCAGACAACCGTTAGCTACTGTAGTTATACTACATAATCGTACTTCAGACAACCGTTAGTTACTGTAGTTATACTACATGATCGTACTTCAGACAACCGTTAGTTACTGTAGTTATACTACATGATCGTACTTCAGACAACCGTTAGTTACTGTAGTTATACTACATGATCGTACTTCAGACAACCGTAAGCTACTGTAGTTATACTACATGATTGTACTTCAGACAACCGTTAGTTACTGTAGTTATACTATATGATCGTACTTCAGACAACTGTAAGCTACTGTAGTTATACTACATGATTGTACTTCAGACAACCGTTAGTTACTGTAGTTATACTACATGATCGTACTTCAGACAACCGTTAGTTACTGTAGTTATACTACATGATCGTACTTCAGACAACCGTTAGTTACTGTAGTTATACTACATGATCGTACTTCAGACAACTGTTAGCTACTGTAGTTATACTACATGATCGTACTTCAGACAACCGTTAGTTACTGTAGTTACACTATATGATCGTACTTCAGACAACTGTAAGCTACTGTAGTTATACTACATGATTGTACTTCAGACAACCGTTAGTTACTGTAGTTATACTACATGATCGTACTTCAGACAACCGTTAGTTACTGTAGTTATACTACATGATCGTACTTCAGACAACTGTAAGCTACTGTAGTTATACTACATGATTGTACTTCAGACAACCGTTAGTTACTGTAGTTATACTACATGATTGTAGTTCAGAAACACATCAACTTCAATCTGTTAACATTTGATGACATTTGAAAAAAAGACAATTGTAGATAGAGGAGTGCTAATGATCTTATTTTTAATAAGATCAATCTTATTTATGAAGAATCCCATAGAATCATTGCTGCTAAGAGCAGGTGGAATGGACGGTTCAAGGGTCCAGGGGTACTGGCGGTACCTCTTTAATCTGCTGGATCAGAGGTTCTGAGGAGTCCAGCAGTAATGGCGGTACCACCTTAATCTTCTGGATCAGAGTTTCTAAGGTGTCTTGCAGTCCTGGCGATGCCGCTTTGACCTGCTGGATCAGAGGTTCTGAGAATTCCGGCGATCCTTGCGGTACCGCTTTGACCTGCTGGATCCGAGGTTCTGAGAATCCCGGCAGCCCTGGCGATACCGCTTTGACCTGCTGGATCCGAGGTTCTGAGAATCCCGGGGGTCCTTGCGGTACTGCTTTGATATGCTGGATCAGAGGTTCTGAGGAGTCCGGGTGGTCCTGGTGGTAGCTCTTTAATCTGCTGGATCAGAGGTTCTAAGGTGTCTGGCAGTCCTGTCGATACCGCTTTAATCTGCTGGAACGCAGCTTCTGAGGTTTGTCAGCAGATTAAATCGGTACCACCATTGTGAATAGTCCCACACTCCCATTTTCATACCCTTGACCTTGTGCTGACATATGGCATAGAATGTAAAGAAACAACAGTATTTCTCCTGCTTTGATCTTCTGAATCAGAGGCTCATGTTCGGTTTTGCACTCTTATCCTATATGCAGTGGTTCTCATGTGGATTTTTAGTGTGGGCAGCTCCAAGGCTGAGACGCGTCTACATTTTTCTCTAATCATTTCTTATGCAAACAAACACATATTGATTCCTTTTTCATTTCGTTATCCCACACTTAGTCTGTTAGTTCCTACAGGTCCTCTAGTGTGGGACAATGAAGACCAGTATGGGATAATGAAGACTAGTGTGGGATAATGAAGACTAGTGTGGGACAATGAAGACTAGTGTAGTAACATGAATACTAGTGTGGGACAATGAAGACCAGTGTGGGACAATGAAGCCTAGTTTGGGACAATTATGACCAGTGTTGGACAATGAAGTCTAATGTGGGACAATAAAGACTAGTGTAGGAAAATGAAGCCTAGTTTGGGACTATTAAGAACAGTGTGGGACAAAGAAGAGTAGTGTGGGACAATTAAGCTCAGAGTGGGACAATGAAGACCAGTGTTGGACAATGAAGACCAGGGTGGGACAATGAAGTCTAATATGGGACAATGAAGACTAGTGTAGGAAAATGAAGACTAGTGTGGGACAATGAAGACCAGTGTGGGACAATTAAGACCAGTGTGGGACAAGGAAGACCAGTGTGGGACAAGGAAGACCAGTGTGGGACAAGGAAGACCAGTGTGGGACAATGACGACCAGTGAGGGACAATAAAGACCAAAGTGGGACAATTAAGACCAGTGTGGGACAATGATGACAAATGTGGGACAATGAAGACGTCTTCTGATTTAATGTCTTCTTTTTTCTACAGTGTAGAAGGAAGGACTGAAGGAGGCCAAAGAAACTCAAGCAGTGAGAATCGAACATTGCTCCCTGAAGAGAAGATCAGCAGCCAATCAGAATCACTGCAGTGAGGAGGAGGAGCTTTGACCAGAAGGAGCTCTGCGGGTGCAGGTATGTGGGAGAAGGTTAGACTAAATGTGGGAGACCTCCTGTGAGGCAGAACAGTTTGGGTTAAAGACAGAAAATACGGGATTAAAATGCTGATGCTGTGAAGCTCCAGCAGTAACAAATATCTGAGTCTCTCTGTATTCCTTTTACGTCCTTTTTCTGAAACAGGAGGCTCCATTAGCATCCCTTCACTGCTCTGATCTCTCCCTGAATGATGTGATGTTTGCTGCAGAGCCCAGCAATCTGGTCCGATGACTGATGCTGGGACCATTCTGCTCAGAATTTAAAGGGTGTCATCTAAGTTAGTCTCCTATTGGCCAGAAAACGGCCACCCCCCTAATACTCCTTCCTTTCAACCTGAATTGCTCCGTTCTCAAGCCGGTTGAAGCCAAAGCAAATGCTAACTAACATTAGCATACCAGTTCAGAAGGCAAGCAGTAACCTTTGATCCCAAAGTCCGGTTCCATCCATCCTTTTAATCCATGATGTGATTTTTAACCATGCCATGGTGACTGCAGGCATAAGCCCCATTTCCACTACCCTTTTGAATGCCGAGATAACCGTTGAATATAAATGGCACGCACAACTGAACCGAACTGCGCTGAACTGGCACTAGTTCATCAGTGGGGCTTGGCACGGCTGAGTCTCTAAAGCCTCATTTTGTTGTTTTTGTAACCTAGAATCTGAGAAATGTAACGAAGCAGCCATTTCTCAGTGCTATGGTGGATGTGGTAACACCTGAGCTCCGTTAACCTGCTGTTGCTATGGGAGCAGATTCCTTCATGTCGGCATGGTAATCAGCAGTAAATACTAATATCTAGTACCCGTTTTCATGTAAAAAATGTTACTTCCATCAGAGGAAACCAGATGCTCATGACTTCTTTTAAACTTTTATTCTGAGGCATTCCCCCCTTTTCCCCTTTGTTGTGGAGCTGGACTGAACTTTTTCATTTCCGTTAGCTTACAGGTACCCACAACTTTGCTTCTAAACTGGGTCTGAAATCGGTTCAGTTCTTCAGTTTTTTGTTGTTTCTTTCTTGTTTTGAAAGACTTTGTATAAACCGAAAAAACAATCAGTGATTTTCACCACATATCAGTATAATTCACCATCCACGCTCCCATCCAGACCCCCATCCACTTTCCTATCCAAACCCCCATCCACGCCCCCATCTATGTTCCCATCCACGCCCCCATCCACACTCCCATCCACGTTCCCATCCATGCCCCATACACAATCCGCTCCACGCTCACGTCCACGCCCGCATCCACGTTCCCATCCATGCCCCATCCACACTCCGCTCCACGCTGCCATCCAAGCTCCCGTCCACGGCCCCATCCACGCTCCCGTCCATGCCCCCATTCACGCTTCCATCCACACTCCCATCCACGTTCCCATCCATGCCCCATACACACTCCGCTTTAGTCTTAGTCTTAGTCTTTAGTCTTAGTGTAAGTCACAATGGCAAGAATCTATTTTAGTCTTAGTCATATTTGGTCATTGCCTTCCCAATTACTACAGGCCCACCCATTCCTACTGCTACAGGTGCACCCGTTCCTACTGCTACAGGCCCTGCCCGTTCCTACTGCTACAGGCCCTGCCCGTTCCTACTGCTACAGGCCCACCCATTCCTACTGCTACAGGTGCACCCGTTCCTACTGCTACAGGCCCTGCCCGTTCCTACTGCTACAGGCCCACCCGTTCCTACTGCTACAGGCCCACCCGTTCCTACTGCCACAGGCCCACCAGTTCCTACTGCTACAGGCCCACCCGTTCATACTGCTAAAGGCCCACCCATTATACTGCTACAGGCCCACCCGTTCCTACTGCCACAGGCCCACCAGTTCCTACTGCTACAGGCCCACCCGTTCATACTGCTAAAGGCCCACCCATTATACTGCTCCAGGCCCACCCGTTCCTACTGCTACAGGCCCACCCATCCTTACTGCTACAGGCCCAACCATTCCTACTGCTACAGGCCCACCCGTTCCTACTGCTACAGGCCCACCCGTTCCTACTAGTACAGGCCCCCCAGTTCCTACTGCCACAGGCCCACCCGTTCCTACTGCTACAGGCCCACCAGTTCCTACTGCAACCAGCCCACCCGTTCCTACTGCTACAGGCCCACCCGTTCCTACTGCTACAGGCCTACCCGCTTCTACTGCTACAGGCCCACCCATCATACTGCTAAAGGCCCACCCATCATACTGCTACAGGCCCACCCATCACACTGCTAAAGGCCCACCCGTTCCTACTGCTAAAGGCCCACCCGTTCCTACTGCTACAGGCCCACCCGTTCCTACTGCTACAGGCCGACCCGTTCCTACTGCTACAGGCCCACCCGCTTCTACTGCTACAGGCCCACCCATCATACTGCTAAAGGCCCACCCCTCACACTGCTACAGGCCCACCCATCACACTGCTAAAGGCCCACCCGTTCCTACTCCTACAGGCCCACCCGTTCCTACTGCTACAGGCCCACCAGTTCCTGCTGCTACAGGCCCACCCTTTCCTGCTGCTACAGGCCCACCCTTTCCTACTGCAACAGGCCCACCCGTTCCTACTGCTACAGGCCCACCAGTTCCTACTGCTACAGGCCCACCCGTTCATACTGCTAAAGGCCCACCCATTATACTGCTACAGGTCCACCCGTTCCTACTGCTCCAGGCCCACCCGTTCCTACTGCTACAGGCCCACCAGTTCCTACTGCTACAGGACCACCCATCCCTACTGCTACAGGCCCAACCATTCCTACTGCTACAGGCCCACCCGTTCCTACTGCTACAGGCCCACCCGTTCCTACTAGTACAGGCCCCCCAGTTCCTACTGCCACAGGCCCACCCGTTCCTACTGCTACAGGCCCACCAGTTCCTACTGCAACCAGCCCACCCGTTCCTACTGCTACAGGCCCACCCTTTCCTACTGCAACAGGCCCACCCTTTCCTACTGCTACAGGCCTACCCGCTTCTACTGCTACAGGCCCACCCATCATACTGCTAAAGGCCCACCCATCATACTGCTACAGGCCCACCCATCACACTGCTAAAGGCCCACCCGTTCCTACTGCTACAGGCCCACCCGTTCCTACTGCTACAGGCACACCCTTTCCTACTGCTACAGGCCGACCCGTTCCTACTGCTACAGGCCCACCCGCTTCTACTGCTACAGGCCCACCCATCATACTGCTAAAGGCCCACCCCTCACACTGCTACAGGCCCACCCATCACACTGCTAAAGGCCCACCCGTTCCTACTGCTACAGGCCCACCCGTTCCTACTGCTACAGGCCCACCAGTTCCTACTGCTACAGGCCCACCCTTTCCTGCTGCAACAGGCCCACCCGTTCCTACTGCTACAGGCCCACCCGTTCCTACTGCTACAGGCCCACCAGTTGCTACTGCTACAGGCCTACCCGTTCCTACTGCTACAGGCCTACCCGTTCCTACTGCTACAGGACCACCAGTTCCTACTGCTACAGGCCCACCCGTCCCTACTGCTACAGGCCCACCCATCATACTGCTACAGGCCCACCCATCCCTACTAGTACAGGCCCCCCCATTCCTACCGCCACAGGCCCGCCCGTTCCTACTGCTACAGGCCCACCCATTCCTACTGCTACAGGCCCACCCGTCCCTACTAGTACAGGCCCCCCCATTCCTACCGCCACAGGCCCGCCCGTTCCTACTGCTACAGGCCCACCCATTCCTACTGCTAAAGGCCCACCCGTTCCTACTAGTACAGAACCCCCCATTTCTACCGCCACAGGCCCACCCGTTCCTACTGCTACAGGCCCACCAGTTACTACTGCTACAGGTTTACCCGTTCCTACTGCTTCAGGCCCACCCATACCTACCGCCACAGGCCCAACGGTTCCTACCACTACAGGGCCACCCTTTCCTACTGCTACAGGCCCACCCATTCCTACTAGTACAGAACCCCCCATTTCTACCGCCACAGGCCCACCCGTTCCTACTGCTACAGGCCCACCAGTTGCTACTGCTACAGGCCCACCCGTTCCTACTGCTACAGGCCTACCCGTTCCTACTGCTTCAGGCCCACCCATACCTACCGCCACAGGCCCAACGGTTCCTACCACTACAGGGCCACCCTTTCCTACTGCTACAGGCCCACCCATTCCTACTGCCACAGTCCCACCGGTTCCTAGTGCTACAGGTCCACCTGTTCCTACTGCTACAGGCCCACCCGTTCCTACTAGTACAGGGCCCCCTGTTCCTACCGCAACAGGCCCGCCCGTTCCTACTGCTACAGGCCCACCCATTCCTACTGCTACAGGCCCACCCATTCCTACTGCTACAGGCCCACCCGTCCCTACTAGTACAGGCCCCCCCATTCCTACCGCCACAGGCCCGCCCGTTCCTACTGCTACAGGCCCACCCATTCCTACTGCTACAGGCCCACCCGTTCCTACTAGTACAGAACCCCCCATTTCTACCGCCACAGGCCCACCCGTTCCTACTGCTACAGGCCCACCAGTTACTACTGCTACAGGTTTACCCGTTCCTACTGCTACAGGCCTACCCGTTCCTACTGCTTCAGGCCCACCCATACCTACCGCCACAGGCCCAACGGTTCCTACCACTACAGGGCCACCCTTTCCTACTGCTACAGGCCCACCCATTCCTACTAGTACAGAACCCCCCATTTCTACCGCCACAGGCCCACCCGTTCCTACTGCTACAGGCCCACCAGTTGCTACTGCTACAGGCCCACCCGTTCCTACTGCTACAGGCCTACCCGTTCCTACTGCTTCAGGCCCACCCATACCTACCGCCACAGGCCCAACGGTTCCTACCACTACAGGGCCACCCTTTCCTACTGCTACAGGCCCACCCATTCCTACTGCCACAGTCCCACCGGTTCCTAGTGCTACAGGTCCACCTGTTCCTACTGCTACAGGCCCACCCGTTCCTACTAGTACAGGGCCCCCTGTTCCTACCGCAACAGGCCCACCCGTTCCTACTGCTACAGGCCCACCCGTTCCTACTGCTACAGGCCCACCCATTCCTACTGCTACAGGCCCACAGGTTCTTTCTGCTACAGGCCTACCCGTTCCTACTACTACAGGCCCACCCGTTCCTACTGCTACAGGCCCACCCGTTCCTACTGCTACAGGCCCACCCGTTCCTACTAGTACAGGCCCCCCTGTTCCTACCGCAACAGGCCCACCCGTTCCTACTGCTACAGGCCCACCCGTTCCTACTGCTACAGGCCCACCCATTCCTACTGCTAAAGGCCCATCCGTTCCTACTACTACAGGCCCACCCATTCCTACTGCTAAAGGCCCACCCATTCCTACTGCTACAGGCCCGTTCCTACTACTACAGGCCCACCCATTCCTACTGCTAAAGGCCCACCCATTCCTACTGCTACAGGCCCACACGTTCCTACTGCTACAGGCCCACCCGTTCCTACTGCTACAGGCCCACCCATTCCTACTGCTACAGGCCCACAGGTTCTTACTGCTACAGGCCTACCCGTTCCTACTACTACAGGCCCACCCGTTCCTACTGCTACAGGCCCACCCATTCCTACTGCTAAAGGCCCATCCGTTCCTACTACTACAGGCCCACCCATTCCTACTGCTAAAGGCCCACCCATTCCTACTGCTACAGGCCCGTTCCTACTACTACAGGCCCACCCATTCCTACTGCTAAAGGCCCACCCATTCCTACTGCTACAGGCCCACACGTTCCTACTGCTACAGGCCCACCCGTTCCTACTGCTACAGGCCCACCCATTCCTACTGCTACAGGCCCACAGGTTCTTACTGCTACAGGCCTACCCGTTCCTACTACTACAGGCCCAACCGTTCCTACTGCTACAGGCCCACCAGTTCCTACCGCTACAGGCCCACCCATTCCTACTGCTAAAGGCCCACCCGTTCATACTACTACCGGCCCACCCATTCCTACTGCTAAAGGCCCACCCATTCCTACTGCTAAAGGCCCACCCATTCCTACTGCTATAGGCCCACCCGTTCCTACTGATACAGGCCCACCCATTCCTACTGCTACAGGCCCATTCGTTCCTACTGCTACAGGCCCACCAGTTCCTACTGCAACCAGCCCACCCATTCCTACTGCTACAGGCCCACTTGTTCCTACTGCTACAGACCCAACAGTTCCTACTGCAACCAGCCCGTCCATTCCTACTGCTACAGGCCCAACCGTTCCTACTACTTCAGGCCCACCCGTTCCTACTGCTTCAGGCCCACCCATTCCTTCTGCCACAGGCCCACCCGTTCTTACTGCTACAGGCCTACCCGTTCCTACTACTACAGGCCCACCAGTTCCTACTGCTACAGGCCCACCAGTTCTTACTGCTACATGCCTACCCGTTCCTACTACTACAGGCCCACCCGTTCCTACTGCTACAGGCCCACCCGTTCCTATTGCTACAGGCCCACCCGTTCATATTGCTACAGGCCCACCTGTTCCTACTGCTACAGGCCCACCAGTTCCTACTGCAACCAGCCCACCCTTTCCTACTGCTACAAGCCCACCAGTTCCTACTGCTCCAGGCCCACCCGTGCCTACTGCTACAGGACCACCAGTTCCTACTGCTACAGGCCCACCCTTTCCTACTGCAACAGGCCCACCCGTTCCTACTGCTACAGGCCCACCCGCTTCTACTGCTACAGGCCCACCAGTTCCTACTGCTACAGGCCCACCCATCATACTGCTAAAGGCCCACCCGTTCCTACTGCTACAGGCCCACCCATTCCTACTGCTACAGGCCCACCGGTTCCTACTGCTACAGGCCTACCCGTTGCTACTAGTACAGGCCCCCTATTCCTACCGCCACAGGCCCACCCGTTCCTACTGCAACAGGCCCCCCCTTTCCTACCGCCACAGGCCCACCCGTTCCTACTGCTACAGCGCCACCAGTTCCTACTGCTACTGACCCGTTCCTACTGCTACAGGCCCACCCGTTCCTACTGCTACAGGCCCACCAGTTTCTACCGCCACAGGCCCACCCGTTCCTACTGCTACAGGCCCACCAGTTCCTACTGCTACAGACCCGTTCCTACTGCTACAGGCCCACCCGTTCCTACTGCTACAGGCCCACCAGTTCCTACTGCTCCAGGCCCACCCCTCTAAAGTCTTCTGGTTAATGACTTGATTTGTGATAATCATATTGACTTATGTTGCCTTACAGAAACCTGGCAAGAGGTTTATGTGAGCATAAATGAGGCAACTCCTTCAAGCAATTTAAATTTTTACATCCGCAGAAGTTCTGGGCGAGGAGGAGGAGTAGCAACAATCTTTCAGACTGACTTACTGATTACTCCAAAAGCAGTTAATACTTACAAATCTTTTAAACATTTAACCCTTAAGTTCCCTCCTCCAACTTGCAAAGCAAGAAAACCTCTTCTTTTTGTAACTTTGTATCGTCCACCAGGTGCTTACTCTGAATTTTTAGATGAGTTTTCAGAGTTCCTTTCTTATTTGGTATTAAATACTGACAGGGTCATCATAGCTGGAGATTTTAACATCCATGCTGACATTGAAGACGATAGCTTAAGAGCAGTCTTTAATGCTATCTTAGACACTATTGGCTTTGTTCAAAATGTGAATAGTCCCACACATTCTCATCTTCATACTTTGGATCTTGTGCTGACATACGGCATAGAATGTGAAGAAATAACAGTATTTCCTCACAACCCTGTCCTCTCTGACCACTTTCTAATAACCTTCAGGATTACTTTAACAGAGTTCTCCTCCCCCAAAAGAAGGTTACATTTTAGTAGATCTTTATCAGATAGAGCAGTTATACATTTTAAAGAATCTGCTTCACTTTCTCTCTCCTCTGTGTCGCTGAGCAGTGCTGCAGAGTGCAAAAGCTTAGCTTATTCCCCTTCACAGGTTGATGATTTTGTTAATGGAGTTGCCAGTTCTCTGCGTACTGCCTTAGACAACGCAGCTCCTTTGAAAATGGAAACCTTTAAAAATAGAAAGCTTGCTCCTTGGTTTAATGCAGAGCTGCGCGCTTTGAAGCAAAATGCTAGGAAACTGGAGAGAAAATATCGCTCCACAGGCCTACGGGAATCCTACCTAGTCTGAAAAAATAGTTTACTGCTGTATAAGAGGACCCTTTGTAAAGCAAGAGCAGCATATTTCTCCTCATTAATAGAGCAGAATAAGAATAATCCTAGATTTCTTTTTAATCCAGTTGCTAAACTCACCCAGAGCCATAGCTCTGTTGAACCGTCCATTCCACCTGCTCTTAGCAGCAATGATTTTATGGGATTCTTTATAAATAAGATTGATCTTATTAAAAATAAGATCATTAGCACTCCTCTATCCACAATTGGTTTGTCCCTAGAGGGTGGGGCAGCATCTGAGGTAATCATAGAATCTGAACCGGGTTTAGACTGCTTTGATCCAGTTGAACTTTCAGAGTTAGCAAAATTATTGTCTTCATCTAAGCCTTCAACTTGGATGTTAGATCCAGTTCCAACCAGGTTATTTAAGGAGGTATTCCCTTTGATCTCCTCCTCCATTTAAATGTGATTAATCTATCTCTGTTACAGAGATATGTACCTAAAGCTTTTAAGGTTGCTCGAATTAAACCTTTGCTTAAGAACCTTTCCTCATCATAGCACTGAAACAGCTCTGGTGAAAGTCACTAATGATATTCTCATGGCCTCAGATAATGGACTTGTATCTGTGCTCGTCCTGTTGGATCTCAGTGCTGCATTTGATCCAGTTGATCATAATATTCTTTTAGAAAGACTTGAATATTTTGTTGGAATTAAAGGAACAGCACTAGACTGGTTTAAATCTGATCGAATTCAGTTTGTTGTTAATGATAGATCTTCAACATGCTCAAAGGTTACCTGTGGAGTACCACAGGGATCAGTGCTAGGACCAATTCTAGCACTTCTAGACCAATTCTTGACCATTCTCAGACTGCTGGAGGATATAGGGACCCCTTTTTCATCATTCTGCTTCATTCTATCTCTATTCTCCCACTCTGCAGAATCTGTTAGTTCAATCTCTAACGTTCTGCTCTCTCTGCTTTTTCTCATAGTAGCTTCATCTGGTCTGTTCCTGTTTGGCTGTGACTCCATCCTGGAGAGAAACATCAGCTGTGCTGCTGCCATCAACACCTTTGTTTCTAGATGTTGGAGCTTGGCCTGTTTTCAATTCAATTTCAATTCAATTTTTCAATTCAGTTTATTTATATAGCGCCAAATTCACAACACATGTCATCTCAAGGCACTTTACAGTTCAACCAGATCATACAGTCAAATTGATACAAAGTTTTCTATCTAAGGAAAACCAGTTGATTGCATCGATTCATTGACTCAAATACAATCCCTCACACTAAGCATGCTTGTAGCGACAGTGGAGAGGAAAAACTCCCTTTTAACAGGAAGAAACCTCCAGCAGAACCAGGCTCAGTGTGAGCGGCCATCTGCCAAGGCCGACTGGGGTTCAAGGAGACAGAAGCAGAGATACAAAAAGCAGCTTTAAAAGGCGGCCCCGTCCAGGAAACACACAGCCAGGCAGACGAGCTCCAAGGCAGCTCCCATGCCAGAGGATGAAGAGAGCACATCCACCCAGCCACGGCCAGAGAAACAGGACCACACTGGAAAACAGGCCAATCTCCAACATCTACAAACAAGGGTGTTGATGGAAGCAGCACAGCTGATGTTTCTTTCCTGGATGACGTCACAGCCAAACAGGAACAGACGAGGCAAAGCTACTCTGAGGAAAAGCAGAGAGAGCAGAAGGTTAGAGATTGAACAAACAGATTCTGCAGAATAGGAGAACAGAGAGAGAATGAAGCAGAATGATGAAATGGGGGTCCCTATGTCCTCCAGCAGTCTAAGCCTATAGCAGCAGAACTATAGAGATAGATCAGGATAACCTGAGCCACCCTAACTATAAGCTTTATCAAAAAGGAAAGTTTTAAGCCTAGTCTTAAAAGTAGACAGGGTGTCTGCCTCACGGACTAAAACTGGTAGTTGGTTCCACAGGAGAGGAGCCTGATAACTAAAAGATCTGCCTCCCATTCTACTTTTAGAAATTCTAGGAACCACTAGTAAACCTGCAGATTGAGAGCGAAGTGCTCTGTTAGGAACATGAGGAACAATCAGATCTCTGATATCAGATGGAGCTTGGCCATTTAAGGCTTTATATGTGAGAAGGAGTATTTTAAATTCTATTCTGGATTTAACAGGAAGCCAATGAAGAGAAGCCAGGATAGGAGAGATATGATCTCTCTTTTTAATTTTCATCAGAACTCTGGCTGCAGCATTTTGGATCAGATGAAGGCTTTTAACTACAGTTTGTGGACTTCCTGATAGTAAAGAATTACAATAGTCCAGCCTTGAAGTAACTAAAGCATTGACTAGTTTCTCAGCATCACCCCTGGACAGGAGATTTCTCATTTTTGCAATGTTCCTCAGATGAAAGAAGGAAATTCTAGAAACCTCTTTGATCTGGGATTTAAATGACAGGTCCTGATCAAAAATAACACCAAGATTTTTTACTTTATTATCTGAAATCAGTTTAATCCCATCCAAATGAAGTGACTGACTAATCAGCTTCTTTTTCAGAGACTCTGGTCCAAAGACTATAACTTCTGTTTTGTCTGCATTCAGAAGCAGAAAGTTAAGAGTCATCCAGGTTTTTATGTCTTCAAGACATGCCTGTAATCTATGTAATGGGTTAGCTTCATCTGGATTATAGACAGATATAGCTGGGTATCATCAGCATAACAGTGGAAATTAATCCCATGCTGTCTAATAACTCTACCAATTGGGAGCATGTATAAAGTAAAGAGAATTGGTCCTAGCACTGATCCCTGTGGTACTCCACAGGTAACCTTTGAGCGTGTTGAAGATCTATCATTAACATAAACAAACTGAATTCGATCAGATAGATAAGATTTAAACCAGTCTAGTGCTGTTCCTTTAATTCCAACAAAATATTCAAGTCTTTCTAAAAGAATATTATGGTCAACTGGATCAAATGCAGCACTAAGATCCAACAGGACGAGCACAGATACAAGTCCATTATCTGAGGCCATGAGAATATCATTAGTGACTTTCACCAGAGCTGTTTCAGTGGTATGATGAGCTCTAAAGCCAGACTGAAACTCTTCAAAAAGTTCATTATGGTGGAAGTGATCGCAAACTTGTTTGGCAACTACTTTCTCAAGAATTTTGGATAAGAAAGGAAGATTGGATATAGGTCTATAATTAACCAAGTCATCTGGGTCAAGAGACGGTTTCTTAAGCAGAGGTTTAATTACAGCAACCTTAAAAGCTTTAGGTACATATCCCTGTAACAGAGATAGATTAATCACATCTAAAATGGAGGAGGAGATCAAAGGGAATACCTCCTTAAATAACCTGGTTGGAACTGGATCTAACATACAAGTTGAAGGCTTAGATGAAGACAATAATTTTGCTAATTCAGAAAGTTCAACTGGATCAAAGCAGTCTAAACCCGGTTCAGATTCCATGACTACCTCAGGTACAATCGCGGATAGAGGAGTGCTTATGATCTTATTTTTAATAAGATCAATCTTATTTATAAAGAATCCCATAAAATCATTGCTGCTAAGAGCAGGTGGAATGGACGGTTCAACAGAGCTATGGCTCTGGGTGAGTTTGGCAACTGTATTAAAAAGAAATCTAGGATTATTCTTATTCTCCTCTATTAATAAGGAGAAGTATGCTGCTCTTGCTTTACAAAGGGTCCTCTTATACAGCAGTAAACCATTTTTCCAGACTAGGAAGGACTCCCGCAGGCCTGTGGAGCGATATTTTCTCTCCAGTTTCCTAGCATTTTGCTTCAAAGTACGCAGCTCTGCATTAAACCAAGGAGCAAGCTTTCTATTTTTAAAGCTTTTCATTTTCAAGGGAGCTGCGTTGTCTAAGGCAGTACGCAGAGAACTAGCAACCCCATCAACAAAATCATCAACCTGTGAAGGGGAATAAGCTATGCTTTTGCACTCTGCAGCACTGCTCAGCGACACAGAGGAGAGAGAAAGTGAAGCAGATCCTTTCAAATGTATAACAGCTCTATCTGATAAAGATCTACTAAAATGTAACCTTCTTTTGGGGGAGGAGAACTCTGTTAAAGTAATCCTGAAGGTTATTAGAAAGTGGTCAGAGAGGACAGGGTTGTGAGGAAATACTGTTATTTCTTCACATTCTATGCCGTATGTCAGCACAAGATCCAAAGTATGAAGATGAGAATGTGTGGGACTATTCACATTTTGAACAAAGCCAATAGTGTCTAAGATAGCATTAAAGGCTGCTCTTAAGCTATCGCCTTCAATGTCAGCATGGATGTTGAAATCTCCCACTATGATGACCCTGTCAGTATTTAATACCAAATCAGAAAGGAACTCTGAAAACTCATCTAAATATTCAGAGTAAGGACCTGGTGGACGATACAAAGTTACAAGAAGAAGAGGTTTTCTTGCCTTGAAATTTGGATGAGGGAAATTAAGGGTTAAATGTTCAAAAGAGTTGTAGGTATTAACTGTTTTGGGAGTAATCAGTAAGTCAGACTGGAAGATTGTTGCTACTCCTCCTCCTCGCCCAGAACTTCTGGGTATGTGAAAATTTAAATAGCTTGAAGGAGTTGCCTCGTTTATGCTCACATAATCCTCTTGCTGCAGCCAGGTTTCTGTAAGGCAAAACAAGTCAATGTGATTATCACAAATCAAGTCATTAACTAGCAGACTTTTAGAGGAAAGCGATCTTATGTTAAACATAAACACATGTTTTCCAGTGTAGTCCTGTTTCTCTGACTGTGACTAACTGGATGTGCTCTCTTCATCCTCTGACATGGGAGCTGGCTCGGAGCTCGTCTGCCTGGCTGTGTGTTTCCTGGACGGGGTCGCCTGTGGAGCTGGTTGACAGTTGCCTTTTGTATCTATGCTTCTTTTTCTATGTCTGCTTCTGTCTCCTTGAACCCCAGTGGGCCTCAGCAGATGGCCGCTCACACTGAGCCTGGTTCTGCTGGAGGTTTCTTCCTGTTCAAAGGGAGTTTTTCCTCTCCACTGTCGCTACAAGCATGCTTAGTGTGAGGGATTGCTGAAGAGTCAATGAGTCGATGCAATCAGCTGGTTTTCCTTAGATAGAAAACTTGAATCAATCTGACTGGATGATCTGGTTGAACTGGAAAGTGACCTGAGATGACATGATGTGAATTGGAGCTATAGAAATAAACTGAATAGAAATAAATTGAAGCTGCAGACTCTTTGGTGGCGTCTTTCCTCCAGTATTTTCCTTCGAGTTGTGAAAAAAAATGGCTCCATACATCCAGGCGTTGTTTTTGACAAGCTCCTCCAACAAACCGTACACCGGTATCCGAGCCCCACGCCATGACTGCGAAGTTGAGCTAGGAGTATAATTAGCCCTGTGCTACTACTGACTGAGCGGCGCGAGGCACTGAGGGACAGGTGCCATGTAGGGACAAACAGGGCAACAACGCGTAATCTACGAAGTTCAAGAAACACTTATATTAACAATTTACAAATGAATTATAAACAATTACATTTCTTAATGTCCATTCGTCCATGCTCGTAAATTTTGTCTGGTTTTAGTCTCGTTAACAAAAATAATTTTTTATTTTCGTCATATTTTTATTTTCTGGAAAAAAAGGTTTGTGTCATTGTGCCGTCTTTGTCACGGGAAAAAGGGGCGTTGACGAAATGTTTTCATCATAATTTATCATCATCCACCCCCCCATCCCTTCTCCATCCACGCTGCCATCTTCTCTGCCATACATTCTCCCATCCAAAGTTAAATTTGACACTGTTACCATTAGTTATAAAAGGGTAGGGCGGTAAAGCTTCTGGCCTAAATATTTTTTCCTGCATTACTTTTACTTTTATACTTTAACTAGTTTTAAAAGTTGTACTTTTCCAGTTTTACCGTAGTAAAAAGCTAAAGTTGATTCTTTGTTTTTAAACAGCAGGATTCAGGAATAAACATGAACGGGTTTCTAGATGTGACGTTCTGTTGGTAGGAACTTTGGGAATGTGAGCCGCAGAGCAGAGAATATTCTGGATATTGTCAATCCTTTGACTCAGTCGTGTTCATTAGGAAACCTAACTTACAGGATTTATTTTACAGACAACAGCAGCTTTCCACAAAGTTGACCAATGGGGAGCATTTTATTCTTCCAGCTCGGGTTAAAGGTATCAGTTAGTCGGATTGAACCAGTTTTCCTTCATAGATTAGAGGTTGCAGTGATCGCTGCATGTTCCTGCCACAGGGCCTACCTGCTGGTATAATCTCTGCATTACACCGGTGTTATGCTGCTCCAAGTTTCCCCTGCCGTCTGATCGCTGTATGCAGCTATGTAGATATGAAGGGGATGAGCAGAGCTACAGAAACTCCACAGGTAGCATGTTTATAAAAGATTTACCGATAGAAATGTTAGAGATCCTTCCTTCTATGTATTTATGAGTCTGACCGGCTTCTTTATCAGCTGCTAACATCCAGCAGCAGTGAAAAACATTTGGTTCTTTGGCTGCCAGTCTTTGCATATGATCTAAAAGATAAGAGAAAAAAGGAGTCAGAGAAAACGCTCCTCCATGACTCTAAACCTAAACCCTGAGGAAAACAGAGGAGATCAGGCAGAAAACATGTCAGCTGTGTTTCTTCTTTACATTCCTACAGGAGCAGAATGGAAAGTCTGACATCGATTATGACCCTTCCAGACCCAGTTTATGCTCTTTGTCTGTTGGATCATGGAGATTTTCCCACAGAGATTTGCTTTTTAAACTGCCTGGAGGAGCTGAGGTTCCTGAAGGCTGCAGGTGTGGGAAGGGTCCATGACTCTGCCACCACCGTGTGCTTGAACTGGCTTCTCATTAGGGAGGTTTCAAATTAAAGCAACACTTTTGACTCCAGAATAACTGTACTTTGTGATTTATTCACTTTGTGGTTAGAATAAAGCTCCTGCTGCATCGGTGTGAGCTGAAGTCCATACGTGTAATAGTTTCTCATTTGAGCAGTTTTATTTCAAACACACGCATGTAAACCACTCTTCATGCATATTTTGAATCTTCTATAGATTTAAAACTATAAGGCTCCAAATAATCTCAACTGTCTCTGCTTTTATACATCTATAGATTCTCTCCTACTCGCCTGTAGAGACCTGGTTCTATTCGCTAATGTCAAATTTGAAGGCATTACCCACCAGACAAAGCAGCCCATCTGTGATTGGCTACTTATCAGGAAATCCCGACTCTCTTCTTCCTGCTAGCTAACTTCAGGATAGAGCTGGAAGTAACCAAAGTCATCATTAATATAACTTGGTCTGGATAAATCCTGGATTCTGATTGACTATGGGGTTTCCATTGAAAAGCGTTATTGGATATCTACAAAAAAAGTTCTGGTCGAATAGCATCATAGTTTCTGCTAGCTCAAACATTAGCTGGAAATGGGAAGACCGTTTACACTGGTTACCTAGGCAACTTGTCACCGCTCAGTAGGTGGGATTTACTGAAAAGCAGCCAATCACAGGTGGTTGCTTGGTCAGGTGCACAACGCCTTCAAAGTGACTAAAGCTGACAGGATCTGTTAGAAACAGATCTACAGGAGGAGGCTGCATACGCCTGGAAATCAAACCAGGTGGTGCAGACACGAACGCTCCTGTGGGATATACTGGCGCTCCATTGTTCTCTATTTGCACGTTACGCGTTAAAAATGCCCTTTAGGAGCATTTTATAAGCTCCTGTATAAATTAAAGCTGCTCATTGGTGTTTGCAGTTTTAGCAGAATGCTGACACCATAGACGATCCGTCTCAGGATGGGGGACGTGACCCAGATCAGACCCTTTTAAGGCAGTCTGAGCTCACCTTAAGGCTCCGCCTAACTAAGCTAACCCTTAGTTCTGGTTCTCTGATGGAGGATTTAAGCTAGAGATGTGAATCTGGTACCATCTTTACCAGAAACTCAATGACTTAGAACTCCCTGCCGCCATCTTGGTAGCCAGGGCGCATGAAAGGGAACACTTTAGGGAACATGTGTTGTGCATAGGTGCTAACCAAATCAGGTGCAAATGTGCTATTTTGCTTAGATTGCTGGGACACTTCCTAATGTTTAATTAATATTTAGATATTGTCTTTAAACTGAAGCTTCAGTCTGTAAAAATAACATAAAGTCAAAATAAACTGATCTAATTTTTGGGGAACTCCACGAGTTTGTATGGGCCATCTTTGTAAGGGTTGGTGGACCCAAACGCAGAGGGACGGATTAGCTAAGAGGGAGCAGGTGTGAACAGAAGTAACTAGAAGGAGCTAAGGGGAAAAGAAAGGACACTAGGGGGCAGCAGAGAATGACCAGGGAGAAACAACAGGAGCTAAAGTAACTAGAAAAGACGTAAATAAGGCTAAAGGGGAATAAAGCTGATAAATACAAAATAAGGAATGACCAAGCAAGGGAAAAACTAGTAGATAAGAGAAGGAACTGGAGAAGCCATGGAAAACCTGAGCTAAAGATAAGAGAAAGAATAACTATAATTAAAACTAAACTAAGGAATAAATAAAGCAAAGATGCTGAAGAGTAAACCAGGAAGAGCTAAGAATACAAAGATGATCTAAATCTAGAAAACAAAATAAAACAACGCAAACCTGAGAACCCAAAAATAAAAATTTAAACAGAGACAAAAGGTCCAGAAAATAAGATCATTCCTTGACGTGCACCTGGTTGGACAGATGTCTCGTCTCCGTTTGCTCCATGCTGAAGGCGTCCAGCTGTACTGCTCAGGTCAGCTCTTTATCAGTTCAGTGCATCGAGAAAATGACAAACCAGAGATCTGCTTGGACTGCCAGGACCTCCACCTTGGAGATAACAGGTCCATGAATGTTACTGGGCCTTTAGCCCAAACCTCAGGAATGACGGCAGGATCAATGTCTTTAGAAGGTCAATATCTTTATTCTAACACACTTTTCAGCTGTATCTTAAGTAAAGCTCTGGATCATCAAAGTCCACCTTAAACTAGGAGAAAGGCTCAATCAGTCGTCTTTAATGAAAATGTTTAATTTTTAGACTCTATTCCAAAATCTTTTTCCACATGATGACATTCCTTCCTCTATGGATGAACCGTTAGCGTCTCATGCTCCAACTCGCGCCCTCGGGTCCTTCATCATTTCATTTCATCATTTCAGGCTGTTGCAACTCAATAAATAATTCTTTTATTTTTATGTTGTTTTTAGAGTCTGGGCTCATTTATCAATCAGCTTTTTCTTATTTTAGAAATGCCTTTAACATGAACCCTTTAGGACATTGAAAAAACAGCCAAACTAGTTTTTTCTTGAGGAGCTTCTAAAATGTTATTGGGTTTAAATATTTCATCAGACATTTTTAACCTTATTCCAATCAGTTTTATTGTGAAGCACTCTGTATTTTTTCATCTGCTGAAGGTTTGATATAAACCATACTGACCCTGCAGAGCATTACATGCTGAGGTATTCCTAACGCAGGAGACGGTCATCATGTTTCTGTTTCCTTCTTCTCAGGATGGGTTCAGGTCAAAGCAGCGACAAACTGGAAGTCAATCGTTTTCTGAAGGGACGTGGTCCTCAGTCTCTAGCTAAACAAGGTCTGTTACACCAACCTGTTCACTGATCAGCAGCTTCTACCTGCAGAGGATCTAATGGAAATGATCTTGCTTTCTCAGTCAATGCGTCTTCATTTGGCTCTCAACCCTTGGGGCAGATGATGTGGGAGATCCTCCACCAACACATGCCCAGTTTTCCTGATGCCAACACACTGAAGATCACATACGTCTTTCCTGAAGGCGTGCAGACTGTGAGTTGGTAATAGATACCATAATAGATTTTAATAATAGATCATAGATTTTACGTAATAGGTAACATGTAATAGACTACCCCTAACCTTTCCCTTCTCTTCGTTATATTAGAGTCACTGTGTTCTCCTATGTTAGCTCATGTTATTATAGCAATGCAGAAACCAGCCATGGCTGAACCTGTTAGGATGTTCAGTGGCTTCAACATCTAAAATAAGAAGTGGGTAAACTTTCAGTAGCAACTCAACTACCTCAATTAGTCAATGCAGTTCAGACATTGGTGAGACTGTTTCTGCAAAGCTGAATGCAGAAATCCCAGAATCAGAGACAAAGCCAGACTGCCATAGCGGGAAGAGACAGACGTCCAGCCTTGCTCCACAGGTGGGGGGTTGCTGATCAACTGCAGCTTTCCCAGACAGACCATGAGGTCGATCACAGATTTGTTGAATCAACAAACAAACCAGGGGCGTCAAACTTATGAACCTTTTGGGTCGATGTTCTGTGAATTCTAGATATTATATTGTTTGTCTGTCATCAAATGAGTGGATTACTTCCTCAGCATGAGCGGAGTTCTGCTAATGACCTCATTACTTGATTCAGATGAAGGCAGAGACCAATCTAAACCATACAGGACATTATATTAGCTCCTGCTTTGGCCTAATGATCAATCACTGCATCCAGACTAGCTGTAGCAGTGTCCATATTTCTAGGCTTTGTTTTGTGATTTAATGCTTCTTCTTGTTTTTTTTTATTTGAACAATGTTTTCATTCATTTCCAATAAGAACATACAAACACATGTTGACACGCGTCACACATAATGAAAAGACATCAAACCTGCATCTGTGATCGCCAACGCCTGCTGGAGCTACAGTTACAAAATGTTGGAAATCCAGACGTTTTAAAAAGCTGCGGAGTTCTACGGACGGATGTATAACGTAACGATAGGAGGAAGAGATGTTCAAGTGCAGAAAGCAAGGCTGCAGAGGGGGGCTAACTGTGAAGCTAAGGAGAAATCCCCACAGACCTCCGCTTCCATCAATCCTGCTCTCCAACGTCCACTCGATGGAAAACAAAATAGATCATCTCCGACTGGAACTCCCATCAAAGAAGGAGATCAGTAACTGCTGCTCCATCATTCTGACGGAGTCACGGCTGCATCCAGCAGTACCGGACAAGGCTATTAGCCTGGAGGGGCTAACGCTATACCGCGCCGATAGGAACAAAGAACTAAGTGGTAAGACTCGGGGGGGTGAACTCTGTGTTTACATCATCAACAGCTGGTATAGAAATGCTAGATCAGTCTCCAGCTTCTGCTCTCCAGCTTTATTTATCCAGTAAACCCACTTCCTCACTCCCCCCTTGTCCCTTACTAACTGCCTACTTGAAATTAAAGACTGGTTCACCTCAAACTTCCTTAAACTAAACAGTGATAAAACAGAACTCCTCCTCGTTGCCACTAAATCCACCCTATCAAAAATCAAAAGTTTCTCACTACCCATTGACAACTCCTTAGTCTCCCCCTCCCCTCAGGTCCAGAGTCTGGGTGTCCTCGACTCCTCCCTCTTTCAGTCTCACATAAATACAATTACCAGGTCTGCATACATGGCAACATGAACCGTCTCCGTTCCTCCCTCACCCCTCATACTGCCTCTGTCCTGATCCACAGCCTCATCACCTCCCGTATTGATTATTGTAATTCTCTTCTTTTTGGCCTCCCTCATAAATCTCTCCATAAACTTCAACTTCTTCAGAACTCAGCTGCTCGTGTCATCACCAGAACCCCCTCCTTCCATCATATTTCCCCTGTTCTTCACCAACTCCATTGGCTCCCAGTTCAATTCAGAATTCCATTTAAAATCCTTCTCTATACTTTCAAAGCCATCCATAACCTTGCTCCTCCATATCTGTCAGACCTCCTTCACATTGCCACCTCCTCCCGCTCCCTTAGATCCTCCTCCTCCATCCTCCTCCCTGTACCCCCAGCTCGACTTGTCACCATGGGGAGCAGAGCCTCCAGCTCTGGAACTCACCTCCTCCCGACCTCCGCAGTATTGACTCTCTCCCCTTATTCAAAGCCAGACTCCAAACCCATCTGTTGCAGCTCGCTTATCTGTGAATATACTGCTCTTTTCCCTATCCATGATTGTTTTTTGTTTTTATGTTCCTGTATCTGTATTTTGTGTTTTCATCTCTTTTTATTTATTTTTTTTATTATTTGTAAAGTGACCTTGAGTGTCAAGAAAGGCGGTGTTAAATAAAATGTATAATTATTATTATTGACTGTTAACTGCAGGCCGTTCTATCTGCCCAGAGAGTTCAGTGTGCCCCCCCCCCCCCCCCCCCCCCCCCCCCCAGCACTAACACTGAAGAGGCCATAAAGACTCTATACCAGGCTATCTCTAAGCTCCAATCTGCACACAGAGGCTGTTTCCATCATTGCTGATTTTAACCAGGCTAACTGGAAGACTGTTCTCCCTCATTTTACCAACATGTGGACTTTGCAACTCGGGGTGAAAACACATTAGAGCTGGTTTACTCTAACATCAAAGATGCATTCAGAGCAGCCTCCCGCCCCCACCTCGGGTCATCAGATCACCTATCTGTCATGCTTATCCCTGCATAGAAGCCCCAGCTGATCAGGGCTAAACCTAGGGTGACCAAACGTCCGTATTTCACGTCCTGTCCCGGGCGTCCCGGGTTTTTTTTAGAGAAGCCGGCGCTGCGTGTGACGTAATCCCTGCGTGTGACGTAATCCCTGCGTGTGACGTAATCCCTGCGTGTGATGTAATCCCTGCGTGTGACGTAATCCCTGAGCCGCGTCAGTGCGGGCAGACCCGGTTCTTAATCAGAATATAGATAGCGTGGCTGTCAGTACGCCAACAACATGCCAAAGCGCAAATGTATGTTTACCGATGATTTACTAAAGAGTTTCCCCGCTTTCAGAGCGGGTCCAGACAAACGGGAGGCCTTGTGCACAGTGTGCATAGCAGGCACATATGTCTCGGTGTCCAATGGAGGAGCAAGGGATCTGAAAAGACACCTGGACTCCGAAAGTAAAGACAGTCTATTTATATGTTTGTTCGTTTTTGGTACATTTTGAGTTATTTTTGCTACACAAGAGGTATTTTTTGTTAATTAGCTCATTTGTTAATTTATTTTTTCCAATAGCCTACAGAACAGACATTATTTCGTTCATTGCTGAGGCTGAGTATCATCTGTTATTGGGAGTTGAGAGTTATTGTTAACTTTTATTGTTAAGTGAGGGATGTTTAGATGAGACATTATTTCTTTCATTGTGCTATTCATTCATTACAGAAATTGTTGAACATTTTTTATAAATACGTTTTGAATGAAATTATCGTTTGTTATCGGAGTTATTGCTGTTGACTTTTACTGAAAAGCATTTTTAATAAATCAACTGTAAATATCGTGTTATTGTAGGATTGCGTAGGTCTATGTTAGGTGAGTGCATGCCACAGACATCTCTATGCAGAGATCCCCCACGCTGCATATGACATATGACAACTTATTAAATATTGATGTGAAATATTAAGAAAAATTGATTATGCCATGACTGTGTCAGCTTACATCAACAAATGCATTGAGGACATCAGCATCAAAGAGAACATCATGCAGCAAACACTGACTTCCTAAATGAACTGAACAACTTCTTTGGAAGGTTTGAGGCACTAAACAGCCTCCAGCAGTGAAAGCTGTTCCACAGCAGGGGGAGGAGGCACTAAACCTGGACGTAGCTGAAGGGAGGAAAACTCTGAGGGGAGTCAACCCATGGAAGGCCCCAGGGCCTGATAACACACCTGGGCAGGTGTATAAGGAGTGTCAGATCAGCTGGCTGGTGTCCTCACAGACATCTTTAACACCTGGCTGGACCAATCCATAGTGCCAGCATGCTTCCAGTCTGCCTCCATTATTCCAGAAGCCTCAGGTCGCCTCCCTCAATGATTAGCGGCCTGTCGCTCTGACTCCCATCATGATGAAGTGCTTCCAAAGGCTGGTTAAAGAACACATCGTCTCCAGTCTGCCGCCAACATTCCACCCGTTCCAGTTCGCCTACCGACGGAACCGCTCCACTGAGGACGCCGTCTCTGCTGCTCTCCACCTGAGCCTGGCACACCTGGAGGAGAAGAACACCCATGTGCTTGGACTTCCTGTGAAGGATGAGGAGAGCCCACCTGCCCCCCCCCCATCCTCCCCACCTTCTCCAGAAGCACCATAGAGAGCGTTCTGAGCAGCTGTCTCACTGTGTGGTGTGGAGGCTGCAGCGCCTCAGACTGGAAGAAGGTGAGAACAGCAGAGAGGATCATGGGGGCTCCTCTTCCCTCCATTAAAGACCTTTCATCTCAGCGCTGCGTGTCCCGAGCCCGTGACATCATCAATGACCCCCCCCCCCCCCCCCACCACCATGGACAGTTCTCCCTGCTGCCCTCTGGGAAGAGGCTTCCCAGCATTCAATGCAGGACCAGCAGGTTCTGCAGCAGCTTCTTCCCCACCGCCATCACACTGAGGAATGTTTTGGGAAATGGGTTATTGTTTGTATTTTATTTTATCTATTATATTTTTCATAATAAAAGATATAAATGAAAATGTTAGAACTGTACATTTACAGTCATATATTTATATTAACTGTTTTTATATTTTTTTTTTTTACTATTTTTCAAGGCTGCACTTTAAAAACCAAAGATGAAATTGTCCAGAGAGCTGTTCCAAACTAAATTTCTTTTTGTTTTACACTTAAGTCTAACTTGCGGGGACCAACTGCTCCTTGTGGGGCCCGATGCCTGGACCCCATGATGGGAATTGCTGTTTTAGGGTCAGGGGTCATGTTTCGGTCTAAGGTGTGAATTGAGTTCAGGTATGAAGCCGGAGGGAGGACGTTTAGGGCTAGGATCACCGTGGAAATGCTCTGCAAAGATGGCGAGAACAGTTTGCCTCACTATGTTTAGGAGACAAAACTCATAAATATACATGAGAAAACTATATGTAGATATTTAGGTTTACTTTATTATCTGTGATTAGTTTAATAAAAAGATCAGTGAACTGAACAGATTTTTAGAGATTGTCCTTGATTGGCGGTAAATGCTGAGATTAATGGAAGATTACCTAAACATCAAACTTTATTTATGCTCCCTGAAGGAGAAACATCCAAACCCTGGCAGGCCGTATGCAGAGAGCCAGTTTTCCTCCTACCTGCCTGACAACCATGAGGGCAACAGTCTCCTGAAGTTACTGGAAAAGGCTTTCAACCAGCAACTGCTCTTCGCTATTGCTCCCGGTGAAAATGGAAAAGATGTCATCACAACAGCTGGTGTTCCATTAAAAACCCAACCGGAAGGAGAGGGAAGCAGACCGTGAGTAAAATAAGAGTTAATAACTGAAAATGTTTCAGCATTTTGCTCAATGTGACAATTCAAAGATCCTCCACAATAGAAGCTCATGTTGAAAGAGAGACATGGAAAATCCTGGATGGAGTCCAGGTACAGTGAAGCCTTTATTTACCCGAATGAGACATTAGTTCACAAGTTCAGATAAATCAGACCTCCCAGTACCAGTTGTTCAATCAGACCTCCCAGTTCCAGTTGGTAAATCAGACCACCTAGTTCAAGTTAGTAAAACAGACCTCCCAGTACCAGTTGTTCAATCAGACCTCTCGGTTCCGGTCAGTAAATCAGAGCTCCCAATTCCAGTTAGTAAATCAGACCTTCCCGTTCCAGTTGATAAATCAGACCTCCTAGTTCCAGTTGGTCAATCAGACCTCCCAGTTCCAGTTGGTCAATCAGACCTCCCAGTTCCAGTTGGTAAATCAGACCACCTAGTTCAAGTTAGTAAAACAGACCTCCCAGTACCAGTTGTTCAATCAGACCTCTCAGTTCCGGGTTAGTAAATCAGAGCTCCCAATTCCAGTTAGTAAATCAGACCTTCCAATTCCAGTTGTTCAATGTGATAATTCAAAGATCATCCACAATAGAAGCCCATGATGAAAGAGAGAAATGGAAAATCCTGGATGGAGTCCAGGTGTGCAGTGAAGCCTTTATTTACCCGAATGAGACAAAGGTTCACAAGTTCAGATAAATCAGACCTCCCAGTTCCAGTTGGTCAATCAGACCTCCTAGTTCCAGTTGGTAAATCAGACCTCCCAGTTCCAGTTGGTAAATCAGACCTTCCAGTTCCAGTTGGTAAATCAGACCTTCCTCTTCCAGTTGTTAAATCAGACCTTTCAGTTCCGGTTGGTAAATCAGACCTTCCAGTTCCAGGTGGTAAATCAGACCTTCCAGTTCCAGCTGGTAAATCAGACCTTCCTCTTCCAGTTGTTAAATCAGACCTTTCAGTTCCAGTTGGTAAATCAGACCTCCCAGTTCCAGTTGGTAAATCAGACCTTCCAGTTCCAGTTGTTAAATCAGACCTTTCAGTTCCAGCTGGTAAATCAAACCTCCCAGTTCCAGTTGTTAAATCAGACCTTTCAGTTCCAGTTGGTAAATCAAACCTCCCAGTTCCAGTTGGTAAATCAGACCTTCCAGATCCAGTTGGTAAATCAGACCTTCCAGTTCCTGTTGTTAAATCAGACCTTCCAGTTCCAGTTGGTAAATCAGACCTTCCAGTTCCAGTTGTTAAATCAGACCTCCTAGTTCCAGTTGGTAAATCAGACCTCCTAGTTCAAGTTGGTAAATCAGACCCCATTGTTCCAGTTGGTAAATCAGACCTCCTAGTTCCAGTTGGTCAATCAGACCTCCTAGTTCCAGTTGGTAAATCAGACCCCCTTGTTCCAGTTGGTAAATCAGACCTCCTAGCTCCAGTTGGTAAATCAGACCTCCTAGTTCCAGTTGGTAAATCAGACCTTCCAGTTCCAGTTGTTAAATCAGACCTTCCAGTTCCAGTTGGTAAATCAGACCTTCCAGTTCCAGTTGGTAAATCAGAACTTCCAGTTCCAGTTGTTAAAACAGACATTCCAGTTCCAGTTGTTAAAACAGACCTTCCAGTTCCAGTTGGTAAATCAGAACTTCCAGTTCCAGTTGTTAAAACAGACCTTCCCGTTCCAGTTGGTAAATCAGAACTTCCAGTTCCAGTTACTAAATCAGACCTCCTAGTTCCAGTTGGTAAATCAGACCCCCTTGTTCCAGTTGGTAAATCAGACCTCCTAGTTCCAGTTGGTCAATCAGACCTCCCAGTTCCAGTTGGTCAATCAGACCTCCCAGTTCCAGTTGGTAAATCAGACCACCTAGTTCAAGTTAGTAAAACAGACCTCCCAGTACCAGTTGTTCAATCAGACCTCTCAGTTCCGGGTTAGTAAATCAGAGCTCCCAATTCCAGTTAGTAAATCAGACCTTCCAATTCCAGTTGTTCAATGTGATAATTCAAAGATCATCCACAATAGAAGCCCATGATGAAAGAGAGAAATGGAAAATCCTGGATGGAGTCCAGGTGTGCAGTGAAGCCTTTATTTACCCGAATGAGACAAAGGTTCACAAGTTCAGATAAATCAGACCTCCCAGTTCCAGTTGGTCAATCAGACCTCCTAGTTCCAGTTGGTAAATCAGACCTCCCAGTTCCAGTTGGTAAATCAGACCTTCCAGTTCCAGTTGGTAAATCAGACCTTCCTCTTCCAGTTGTTAAATCAGACCTTTCAGTTCCGGTTGGTAAATCAGACCTTCCAGTTCCAGGTGGTAAATCAGACCTTCCAGTTCCAGCTGGTAAATCAGACCTTCCTCTTCCAGTTGTTAAATCAGACCTTTCAGTTCCAGTTGGTAAATCAGACCTCCCAGTTCCAGTTGGTAAATCAGACCTTCCAGTTCCAGTTGTTAAATCAGACCTTTCAGTTCCAGTTGGTAAATCAAACCTCCCAGTTCCAGTTGTTAAATCAGACCTTTCAGTTCCAGTTGGTAAATCAAACCTCCCAGTTCCAGTTGGTAAATCAGACCTTCCAGATCCAGTTGGTAAATCAGACCTTCCAGTTCCTGTTGTTAAATCAGACCTTCCAGTTCCAGTTGGTAAATCAGACCTTCCAGTTCCAGTTGTTAAATCAGACCTCCTAGTTCCAGTTGGTAAATCAGACCTCCTAGTTCAAGTTGGTAAATCAGACCCCATTGTTCCAGTTGGTAAATCAGACCTCCTAGTTCCAGTTGGTCAATCAGACCTCCTAGTTCCAGTTGGTAAATCAGACCCCCTTGTTCCAGTTGGTAAATCAGACCTCCTAGCTCCAGTTGGTAAATCAGACCTCCTAGTTCCAGTTGGTAAATCAGACCTTCCAGTTCCAGTTGTTAAATCAGACCTTCCAGTTCCAGTTGGTAAATCAGACCTTCCAGTTCCAGTTGGTAAATCAGAACTTCCAGTTCCAGTTGTTAAAACAGACATTCCAGTTCCAGTTGTTAAAACAGACCTTCCAGTTCCAGTTGGTAAATCAGAACTTCCAGTTCCAGTTGTTAAAACAGACCTTCCCGTTCCAGTTGGTAAATCAGAACTTCCAGTTCCAGTTACTAAATCAGACCTCCTAGTTCCAGTTGGTAAATCAGACCCCCTTGTTCCAGTTGGTAAATCAGACCTCCTAGTTCCAGTTGGTCAATCAGACCTCCTAGTTCCAGTTGGTAAATCAGACCTCCTAGTTCCAGTTGGTAAATCAGACCTTCCAGTTCCAGTTGTTAAATCAGACCTTCCAGTTCCAGTTGGTAAATCAGACCTTCCAGTTCCAGCTGGTAAATCAGACCTTCCAGTTCCAGTTGTTAAATCAGACCTCCCAGTTCCAGTTGGTAAATCAGATCTTCCAGTTCCAGTTGGTAAATCAGACCTTCCAGTTCCAGTTGGTCAATCAGACCTTTCAGTTCCAGTTGGTAAATCAGACCTCCCAGTTCCAGTTGGTAAATCAGACCTTACAGTTCCAGTTGGTAAATCAGAACTTCCAGTTCCAGTTGTTAAAACAGAACTTCCAGTTCCAGTTGTTAAAACAGACCTTCCAGTTCCAGTTGGTAAATCAGAACTTCCAGTTCCAGTTGTTAAAACAGACCTTCCCGTTCAAGTTGGTAAATCAGAACTTCCAGTTCCAGTTACTAAATCAGACCTCCTAGTTCCAGTTGGTAAATCAGACCCCGTTTTTCCAGTTGGTAAATCAGACCTCCTAGTTCCAGTTGGTCAATCAGACCTCCTAGTTCCAGTTGGTAAATCAGACCTCCTAGTACCAGTTTGTAAATCAGACCTTCCAGTTCCAGTTGTTAAATCAGACCTTCCAGTTCCAGTTGGTAAATCAGACCTTCCAGTTCCAGTTGATAAATCAGACCTTTCAGTTCCAGTTGGTAAATCAGACCTTCCAGTTCCAGTTGGTAAATCAGACCTTCCAGTTCCGGTTGTTAAATCCGACCTCCCAGTTCCAGTTGGTAAATCAGAACTCCTAGTTCCGGTTGGTAAATCAGACCTTCCAGTTCCAGTTTTTAAATCAGACCTTCCAGTTCCAGTTGTTAAATCAGACCTCCTAGTTCCAGTTGGTAAATCAGACCTTCCAGTTCCAGTTGTTAAAACAGACCTTCCAGTTCCAGTTGGTAAATCAGACCTCCCAGTTCCAGTTGGTAAATCAGACCTCCCAGTTCCAGTTACTAAATCAGACCTCCTAGTTCCAGTTGGTAAATCAGATCCCCTTGTTCCAGTTGGTAAATCAGACCTCCTAGTTCCAGTTGGTCAATCAGACCTCCTAGTTCCAGTTGGTAAATCAGACCTACCAGTTCTAGTTGGTAAATCAGACCTCCTAGTTCCAGTTGGTAAATCAGACCTTCAGGTTCCAGTTGTTAAATCAGACCTTCCAGTTCCAGTTGGTAAATCAAACCTCCCAGTTCCAGTTGTTAAATCAGACCTTTCAGTTCCAGTTGGTAAATCAAACCTCCCAGTTCCAGTTGGTAAATCAGACCTTCCAGATCCAGTTGGTGAATCAGACCTTCCAGTTCCTGTTGTTAAATCAGACCTTCCAGTTCCAGTTGGTAAATCAGACCTTCCAGTTCCAGTTGGTAAATCAGACCTTCCAGTTCCAGTTGTTAAATCAGACCTCCTAGTTCCAGTTGGTAAATCAGACCTCCTAGTTCCAGTTGGTAAATCAGACCCCCTTGTTCCAGTTGGTAAATCAGACCTCCTAGTTCCAGTTGGTCAATCAGACCTCCTAGTTCCAGTTGGTAAATCAGACCTCCTAGTTCCAGTTGGTAAATCAGACCTTCCAGTTCCAGTTGTTAAATCAGACCTTCCAGTTCCAGTTGGTAAATCAGACCTTCCAGTTCCAGTTGTTAAATCAGACCTTCCAGTTCAGGTTGGTAAATCAGACCTTCCAGTTCCAGTTGGTAAATCAGAACTTCCAGTTCCAGTTGTTAAAACAGACATTCCAGTTCCAGTTGTTAAAACAGACCTTCCCGTTCCAGTTGGTAAATCAGAACTTCCAGTTCCAGTTACTAAATCAGACCTCCTAGTTCCAGTTGGTCAATCAGACCCCCTTGTTCCAGTTGGTAAATCAGACCTCCTAGTTCCAGTTGGTCAATCAGACCTCCTAGTTCCAGTTGGTAAATCAGACCTCCTAGTTCCAGTTGGTAAATCAGACCTTCCAGTTCCAGTTGTTAAATCAGACCTTCCAGTTGCAGTTGGTAAATCAGACCTTCCAGTTCCAGCTGGTAAATCAGACCTTCCAGTTCCAGTTGTTAAATCAGACCTCCCAGTTCCAGTTGGTAAATCAGATCTTCAAGTTCCAGTTGGTAAATCAGACCTTCCAGTTCCAGTTGTTAAATCAGACCTTTCAGTTCCAGTTGGTAAATCAGACCTCCCAGTTCCAGTTGGTAAATCAGACCTTACAGTTCCAGTTGGTAAATCAGAACTTCCAGTTCCAGTTGTTAAAACAGAACTTCCAGTTCCAGTTGTTAAAACAGACCTTCCAGTTCCAGTTGGTAAATAAGAACTTCCAGTTCCAGTTGTTAAAACAGACCTTCCCGTTCAAGTTGGTAAATCAGAACTTCCAGTTCCAGTTACTAAATCAGACCTCCTAGTTCCAGTTGGTAAATCAGACCCCCTTTTTCCAGTTGGTAAATCAGACCTCCTAGTTCCAGTTGGTCAATCAGACCTCCTAGTTCCAGTTGGTAAATCAGACCTCCTAGTTCCAGTTGGTAAATCAGACCTTCCAGTTCCAGTTGTTAAATCAGACCTTCCAGTTCCAGTTGGTAAATCAGACCTTCCAGTTCCAGTTGGTAAATCAGACCTTTCAGTTCCAGTTGGTAAATCAGACCTTCCAGTTCCGGTTGTTAAATCCGACCTTTCAGTTCCAGTTGGTAAATCAGACCTCCTAGTTCCGGTTGGTAAATCAGACCTTCCAGTTCCAGTTGGTAAATCAGACCTTCCAGTTCCAGTTGTTAAATCAGACCTCCTAGTTCCAGTTGGTAAATCAGACCTTCCAGTTCCAGTTGTTAAATCAGACCTTCCAGTTCCAGTTGGTAAATCAGACCTCCCAGTTCCAGTTGGTAAATCAGACCTCCCAGTTCCAGTTGGTAAATCAGACCTTCCAGTTCCAGTTGTTAAATCAGACCTCCTAGTTCCAGTTGTTAAAACAGACCTTCCAGTTCCAGTTGGTAAATCAGAACTTCCAGTTCCAGTTATTAAAACAGACCTTCCAGTTCCAGTTGGTAAATCAGAACTTCCAGTTCCAGTTACTAAATCACACCTCCTAGTTCCAGTTGGTCAATCAGACCTTTCAGTTCCAGTTGGTAAATTAGACCTCCCAGTTCCAGTTGGTAAATCAGACCTTCCATTTCCAGTTGGTAAATCAGACCTTCCAGTTCCAGTTGATAAATCAGACCTCCTAGTTCCAGTTGTTAAAACAGACCTTCCAGTTCCAGTTGGTAAATCAGACCTTCCAGTTCCAGTTGTTAAATCAGACCTTCCAGTTCCAGTTGTTAAATCAGACCTTCCAGTTCCAGTTGGTAAATCAGACCTCCCAGTTCCAGTTGGTAAATCAGACCTCCCAGTTCCAGTTACTAAATCAGACCTCCCAGTTCCAGTTGGTAAATCAGACCTCCCAGTTCCAGTTACTAAATCAGACCTCCTAGTTCCATTTGGTCAATCAGACCTCCTAGTTCCAGTTGGTAAATCAGACCTACCAGTTCTAGTTGGTAAATCAGACCTCCTAGTTCCAGTTGGTAAATCAGACCTTCAGGTTCCAGTTGTTAAATCAGACCTTCCAGTTCCAGTTGGTAAATCAGACCTTCCAGATCCAGTTGGTAAATCAGACCTTCCAGTTCCTGTTGTTAAATCAGACCTTCCAGTTCCAGTTGGTAAATCAGACCTTCTAGTTCCAGTTGTTAAATCAGACCTCCTAGTTCCAGTTGGTAAATCAGACCTCCTAGTTCAAGTTGGTAAATCAGACCCCCTTGTTCCAGTTGGTAAATCAGACCTCCTAGTTCCAGTTGGTCAATCAGACCTCCTAGTTCCAGTTGGTAAATCAGACCCCCTTGTTCCAGTTGGTAAATCAGACCTTCCAGTTCCAGTTGTTAAATCAGACCTTTCAGTTCCAGTTGGTAAATCAAACCTCCCAGTTCCAGTTGTTAAATCAGACCTTTCAGTTCCAGTTGGTAAATCAAACCTCCCAGTTCCAGTTGGTAAATCAGACCTTCCAGATCCAGTTGGTAAATCAGACCTTCCAGTTCCTGTTGTTAAATCAGACCTTCCAGTTCCAGTTGGTAAATCAGACCTTCCAGTTCCAGTTGTTAAATCAGACCTCCTAGTTCCAGTTGGTAAATCAGACCTCCTAGTTCAAGTTGGTAAATCAGACCCCATTGTTCCAGTTGGTAAATCAGACCTCCTAGTTCCAGTTGGTCAATCAGACCTCCTAGTTCCAGTTGGTAAATCAGACCCCCTTGTTCCAGTTGGTAAATCAGACCTCCTAGCTCCAGTTGGTAAATCAGACCTCCTAGTTCCAGTTGGTAAATCAGACCTTCCAGTTCCAGTTGTTAAATCAGACCTTCCAGTTCCAGTTGGTAAATCAGACCTTCCAGTTCCAGTTGGTAAATCAGACCTTCCAGTTCCAGTTGGTAAATCAGAACTTCCAGTTCCAGTTGTTAAAACAGACATTCCAGTTCCAGTTGTTAAAACAGACCTTCCAGTTCCAGTTGGTAAATCAGAACTTCCAGTTCCAGTTGTTAAAACAGACCTTCCCGTTCCAGTTGGTAAATCAGAACTTCCAGTTCCAGTTACTAAATCAGACCTCCTAGTTCCAGTTGGTAAATCAGACCCCCTTGTTCCAGTTGGTAAATCAGACCTCCTAGTTCCAGTTGGTCAATCAGACCTCCTAGTTCCAGTTGGTAAATCAGACCTCCTAGTTCCAGTTGGTAAATCAGACCTTCCAGTTCCAGTTGTTAAATCAGACCTTCCAGTTCCAGTTGGTAAATCAGACCTTCCAGTTCCAGCTGGTAAATCAGACCTTCCAGTTCCAGTTGTTAAATCAGACCTCCCAGTTCCAGTTGGTAAATCAGATCTTCCAGTTCCAGTTGGTAAATCAGACCTTCCAGTTCCAGTTGGTCAATCAGACCTTTCAGTTCCAGTTGGTAAATCAGACCTCCCAGTTCCAGTTGGTAAATCAGACCTTACAGTTCCAGTTGGTAAATCAGAACTTCCAGTTCCAGTTGTTAAAACAGAACTTCCAGTTCCAGTTGTTAAAACAGACCTTCCAGTTCCAGTTGGTAAATCAGAACTTCCAGTTCCAGTTGTTAAAACAGACCTTCCCGTTCAAGTTGGTAAATCAGAACTTCCAGTTCCAGTTACTAAATCAGACCTCCTAGTTCCAGTTGGTAAATCAGACCCCGTTTTTCCAGTTGGTAAATCAGACCTCCTAGTTCCAGTTGGTCAATCAGACCTCCTAGTTCCAGTTGGTAAATCAGACCTCCTAGTACCAGTTTGTAAATCAGACCTTCCAGTTCCAGTTGTTAAATCAGACCTTCCAGTTCCAGTTGGTAAATCAGACCTTCCAGTTCCAGTTGATAAATCAGACCTTTCAGTTCCAGTTGGTAAATCAGACCTTCCAGTTCCAGTTGGTAAATCAGACCTTCCAGTTCCGGTTGTTAAATCCGACCTCCCAGTTCCAGTTGGTAAATCAGAACTCCTAGTTCCGGTTGGTACAGTAAATCAGACCTTCCAGTTCCAGTTTTTAAATCAGACCTTCCAGTTCCAGTTGTTAAATCAGACCTCCTAGTTCCAGTTGGTAAATCAGACCTTCCAGTTCCAGTTGTTAAAACAGACCTTCCAGTTCCAGTTGGTAAATCAGACCTCCCAGTTCCAGTTGGTAAATCAGACCTCCCAGTTCCAGTTACTAAATCAGACCTCCTAGTTCCAGTTGGTAAATCAGATCCCCTTGTTCCAGTTGGTAAATCAGACCTCCTAGTTCCAGTTGGTCAATCAGACCTCCTAGTTCCAGTTGGTAAATCAGACCTACCAGTTCTAGTTGGTAAATCAGACCTCCTAGTTCCAGTTGGTAAATCAGACCTTCAGGTTCCAGTTGTTAAATCAGACCTTCCAGTTCCAGTTGGTAAATCAAACCTCCCAGTTCCAGTTGTTAAATCAGACCTTTCAGTTCCAGTTGGTAAATCAAACCTCCCAGTTCCAGTTGGTAAATCAGACCTTCCAGATCCAGTTGGTGAATCAGACCTTCCAGTTCCTGTTGTTAAATCAGACCTTCCAGTTCCAGTTGGTAAATCAGACCTTCCAGTTCCAGTTGGTAAATCAGACCTTCCAGTTCCAGTTGTTAAATCAGACCTCCTAGTTCCAGTTGGTAAATCAGACCTCCTAGTTCCAGTTGGTAAATCAGACCCCCTTGTTCCAGTTGGTAAATCAGACCTCCTAGTTCCAGTTGGTCAATCAGACCTCCTAGTTCCAGTTGGTAAATCAGACCTCCTAGTTCCAGTTGGTAAATCAGACCTTCCAGTTCCAGTTGTTAAATCAGACCTTCCAGTTCCAGTTGGTAAATCAGACCTTCCAGTTCCAGTTGTTAAATCAGACCTTCCAGTTCAGGTTGGTAAATCAGATCTTCCAGTTCCAGTTGGTAAATCAGAACTTCCAGTTCCAGTTGTTAAAACAGACATTCCAGTTCCAGTTGTTAAAACAGACCTTCCCGTTCCAGTTGGTAAATCAGAACTTCCAGTTCCAGTTACTAAATCAGACCTCCTAGTTCCAGTTGGTCAATCAGACCCCCTTGTTCCAGTTGGTAAATCAGACCTCCTAGTTCCAGTTGGTCAATCAGACCTCCTAGTTCCAGTTGGTAAATCAGACCTCCTAGTTCCAGTTGGTAAATCAGACCTTCCAGTTCCAGTTGTTAAATCAGACCTTCCAGTTGCAGTTGGTAAATCAGACCTTCCAGTTCCAGCTGGTAAATCAGACCTTCCAGTTCCAGTTGTTAAATCAGACCTCCCAGTTCCAGTTGGTAAATCAGATCTTCAAGTTCCAGTTGGTAAATCAGACCTTCCAGTTCCAGTTGTTAAATCAGACCTTTCAGTTCCAGTTGGTAAATCAGACCTCCCAGTTCCAGTTGGTAAATCAGACCTTACAGTTCCAGTTGGTAAATCAGAACTTCCAGTTCCAGTTGTTAAAACAGAACTTCCAGTTCCAGTTGTTAAAACAGACCTTCCAGTTCCAGTTGGTAAATAAGAACTTCCAGTTCCAGTTGTTAAAACAGACCTTCCCGTTCAAGTTGGTAAATCAGAACTTCCAGTTCCAGTTACTAAATCAGACCTCCTAGTTCCAGTTGGTAAATCAGACCCCCTTTTTCCAGTTGGTAAATCAGACCTCCTAGTTCCAGTTGGTCAATCAGACCTCCTAGTTCCAGTTGGTAAATCAGACCTCCTAGTTCCAGTTGGTAAATCAGACCTTCCAGTTCCAGTTGTTAAATCAGACCTTCCAGTTCCAGTTGGTAAATCAGACCTTCCAGTTCCAGTTGGTAAATCAGACCTTTCAGTTCCAGTTGGTAAATCAGACCTTCCAGTTCCGGTTGTTAAATCCGACCTTTCAGTTCCAGTTGGTAAATCAGACCTCCTAGTTCCGGTTGGTAAATCAGACCTTCCAGTTCCAGTTGGTAAATCAGACCTTCCAGTTCCAGTTGTTAAATCAGACCTCCTAGTTCCAGTTGGTAAATCAGACCTTCCAGTTCCAGTTGTTAAATCAGACCTTCCAGTTCCAGTTGGTAAATCAGACCTCCCAGTTCCAGTTGGTAAATCAGACCTCCCAGTTCCAGTTGGTAAATCAGACCTTCCAGTTCCAGTTGTTAAATCAGACCTCCTAGTTCCAGTTGTTAAAACAGACCTTCCAGTTCCAGTTGGTAAATCAGAACTTCCAGTTCCAGTTATTAAAACAGACCTTCCAGTTCCAGTTGGTAAATCAGAACTTCCAGTTCCAGTTACTAAATCACACCTCCTAGTTCCAGTTGGTCAATCAGACCTTTCAGTTCCAGTTGGTAAATTAGACCTCCCAGTTCCAGTTGGTAAATCAGACCTTCCATTTCCAGTTGGTAAATCAGACCTTCCAGTTCCAGTTGATAAATCAGACCTCCTAGTTCCAGTTGTTAAAACAGACCTTCCAGTTCCAGTTGGTAAATCAGACCTTCCAGTTCCAGTTGTTAAATCAGACCTTCCAGTTCCAGTTGGTAAATCAGACCTTCCAGTTCCAGTTGTTAAATCAGACCTTTCAGTTCCAGTTGGTAAATCAGACCTCCTAGTTCCGGTTGGTAAATCAGACCTTCCAGTTCCAGTTGGTAAATCAGACCTTCCAGTTCCAGTTGTTAAATCAGACCTCCTAGTTCCAGTTGGTAAATCAGACCTTCCAGTTCCAGTTGTTAAATCAGACCTTCCAGTTCCAGTTGGTAAATCAGACCTCCCAGTTCCAATTGGTAAATCAGACCTCCCAGTTCCAGTTACTAAATCAGACCTCCTAGTTCCATTTGGTCAATCAGACCTCCTAGTTCCAGTTGGTAAATCAGACCTACCAGTTCTAGTTGGTAAATCAGACCTCCTAGTTCCAGTTGGTAAATCAGACCTTCAGGTTCCAGTTGTTAAATCAGACCTTCCAGTTCCAGTTGGTAAATCAGACCTTCCAGATCCAGTTGGTAAATCAGACCTTCCAGTTCCTGTTGTTAAATCAGACCTTCCAGTTCCAGTTGGTAAATCAGACCTTCTAGTTCCAGTTGTTAAATCAGACCTCCTAGTTCCAGTTGGTAAATCAGACCTCCTAGTTCAAGTTGGTAAATCAGACCCCCTTGTTCCAGTTGGTAAATCAGACCTCCTAGTTCCAGTTGGTCAATCAGACCTCCTAGTTCCAGTTGGTAAATCAGACCCCCTTGTTCCAGTTGGTAAATCAGACCTCCTAGCTCCAGTTGGTAAATCAGACCTCCTAGTTCCAGTTGGTAAATCAGGCCTTCCAGTTCCAGTTGTTAAATCAGACCTTCCAGTTCCAGTTGGTAAATCAGACCTTCCAGTTCCAGTTGGTAAATCAGAACTTCCAGTTCCAGTTGTTAAAACAGACATTCCAGTTCCAGTTGTTAAATCAGACCTTCCAGTTCCAGTTGGTAAATCAGACCTTCCAGTTCCAGCTGGTAAATCAGACCTTCCAGTTCCAGTTGTTAAATCAGACCTCCCAGTTCCAGTTGGTAAATCAGATCTTCCAGTTCCAGTTGGTAAATCAGACCTTCCAGTTCCAGTTGTTAAATCAGACCTTCCCGTTCCAGTTGGTAAATCAGAACTTCCAGTTCCAGTTACTAAATCAGACCTCCTAGTTCCAGTTGGTAAATCAGACCTTCCAGTTCCAGTTGGTAAATCAGACCTCCTAGTTCCAGTTGGTCAATCAGACCTCCTAGTTCCAGTTGGTAAATCAGACCTCCTAGTTCCAGTTGGTAAATCAGACCTTCCAGTTCCAGTTGTTAAATCAGACCTTCCAGTTGCAGTTGGTAAATCAGACCTTCCAGTTCCAGCTGGTAAATCAGACCTTCCAGTTCCAGTTGTTAAATCAGACCTCCCAGTTCCAGTTGGTAAATCAGATCTTCAAGTTCCAGTTGGTAAATCAGACCTTCCAGTTCCAGTTGTTAAATCAGACCTTTCAGTTCCAGTTGGTAAATCAGACCTCCCAGTTCCAGTTGGTAAATCAGACCTTACAGTTCCAGTTGGTAAATCAGAACTTCCAGTTCCAGTTGTTAAAACAGAACTTCCAGTTCCAGTTGTTAAAACAGACCTTCCAGTTCCAGTTGGTAAATCAGAACTTCCAGTTCCAGTTGTTAAAACAGACCTTCCCGTTCAAGTTGGTAAATCAGAACTTCCAGTTCCAGTTACTAAATCAGACCTCCTAGTTCCAGTTGGTAAATCAGACCCCCTTTTTCCAGTTGGTAAATCAGACCTCCTAGTTCCAGTTGGTCAATCAGACCTCCTAGTTCCAGTTGGTAAATCAGACCTCCTAGTTCCAGTTGGTAAATCAGACCTTCCAGTTCCAGTTGTTAAATCAGACCTTCCAGTTCCAGTTGGTAAATCAGACCTTCCAGTTCCAGTTGGTAAATCAGACCTTTCAGTTCCAGTTGGTAAATCAGACCTTCCAGTTCCGGTTGTTAAATCCGACCTTTCAGTTCCAGTTGGTAAATCAGACCTCCTAGTTCCGGTTGGTAAATCAGACCTTCCAGTTCCAGTTGGTAAATCAGACCTTCCAGTTCCAGTTGTTAAATCAGACCTCCTAGTTCCAGTTGGTAAATCAGACCTCCTAGTTCCAGTTGGTAAATCAGACCTTCCAGTTCCAGTTGTTAAATCAGACCTTCCAGTTCCAGTTGGTAAATCAGACCTTTCAGTTCCAGTTGGTAAATCAGACCTTCCAGTTCCAGTTGGTAAATCAGACCTTCCAGTTCCAGTTGTTAAATCAGACCTCCTAGTTCCAGTTGGTAAATCAGACCTTCCAGTTCCAGTTGTTAAATCAGACCTTCCAGTTCCAGTTGGTAAATCAGACCTCCCAGTTCCAGTTGGTAAATCAGACCTTCCAGTTCCAGTTGGTAAATCAGACCTTCCAGTTCCAGTTGATAAATCAGACCTCCTAGTTCCAGTTGTTAAAACAGACCTTCCAGTTCCAGTTGGTAAATCAGACCTTCCAGTTCCAGTTGTTGAATCAGACCTTCCAGTTCCAGTTGGTAAATCAGACCTTCCAGTTCCAGTTGTTAAATCAGACCTTTCAGTTCCAGTTGGTAAATCAGACCTTCCAGTTCCAGTTGGTAAATCAGACCTTCCAGTTCCAGTTGGTAAATCAGAACTTCCAGTTCCAGTTACTAAATCAGACCTCCTAGTTCCAGTTGGTAAATCAGACCCCCTTGTTCCAGTTGGTAAATCAGACCTCCTAGTTCCAGTTGGTAAATCAGACCTCCTAGTTCCAGTTGGTAAATCAATTCAATTCAATTCAGTTTATTTATATAGCGCCAAATTCACAACACATGTCATCTCAAGGCACTTTACAGTTCAACCAGATCATACAGTCAAATTGATACAAAGTTTTCTATCTAAGGAAAACCAGTTGATTGCATTGACTCATTGACTCAAATACAATCCCTCACACTAAGCATGCTTGTAGCGACAGTGGAGAGGAAAAACTCCCTTTTAACAGGAAGAAACCTCCAGCAGAACCAGGCTCAGTGTGAGCGGCCATCTGCCAAGGCCGACTGGGGTTCAAGGAGACAGAAGCAGAGATACAAGAAGCAGAGATACAAAAAGCAGCTGTAAAAGGCGGCCCCGTCCAGGAAACACACAGCCAGGCAGACGAGCTCCAAGGCAGCTCCCATGCCAGAGGATGAAGAGAGCACATCCACCCAGCCACGGCCAGAGAAACAGGACCACACTGGAAGACAGGCCGATCTCCAACATCTACAAACAAGGGTGTTGATGGAAGCAGCACAGCTGATGTTTCTTTCCTGGATGACGTCACAGCCAAACAGGAACAGACGAGGCAAAGCTACTCTGAGGAAAAGCAGAGAGAGCAGAAGGTTAGAGATTGAACAAACAGATTCTGCAGAATAGGAGAACAGAGAGAGAATGAAGCAGAATGATGAAAAAGGGGTCCCTATGTCCTCCAAAAGTCTAAGCCTATAGCAGCATAACTATAGAGAGAGAGCTCAGGATAACCTGAGCCACCCTAACTATAAGCTTTATCAAAAAGGAAAGTTTTAAGCCTAGTCTTAAAAGTAGACAGAGTGTCTGCCTCACGGACTAAAACTGGTAGTTGGTTCCACAGGAGAGGAGCCTGATAACTAAAAGATCTGCCTCCCATTCTACTTTTAGAAATTCTAGGAACCACTAGTAAACCTGCAGATTGAGAGCGAAGTGCTCTGTTAGGAACATAAGGAACAATCAGATCTCTGATATCAGATGGAGCTTGGCCATTTAAGGCTTTATATGTGAGAAGGAGGATTTTAAATTCTATTCTGGATTTAACAGGAAGCCAATGAAGAGAAGCCAGGATAGGAGAGATATGATCTCTCTTTTTAATTTTCATCAGAACTCTGGCTGCAGCATTTTGGATCAGCTGAAGGCTTTTAACTACAGTTTGTGGACTTCCTGATAGTAAAGAATTACAATAGTCCAGCCTTGAAGTAACAAATGCATGGACTAGTTTCTCAGCATCACCCCTGGACAGGAGATTTCTAATTTTTGCAATGTTCCTCAGATGAAAGAAGGAAATTCTAGAAACCTCTTTGATCTGGGATTTAAATGACAGGTCCTGATCAAAAACAACACCAAGATTTTTTACTTTATTATCTGAAATCAGTTTAATCCCATCCAAATGAAGTGACTGGCTAATCAGCTTCTTTTTCAGAGACTCTGGTCCAAAGACTATAACTTCTGTTTTGTCTGCATTCAGAAGCAGAAAGTTAAGAGTCATCCAGGTTTTTATGTCTTCAAGACATGCTTGTAATCTATGTAATGGGTTAGCTTCATCTGGATTATAGACAGATATAGCTGGGTATCATCAGCATAACAGTGGAAATTAATCCCATGCTGTCTAATAACTCTACCAATTGGGAGCATGTATAAAGTAAAGAGAATTGGTCCTAGCACTGATCCCTGTGGTACTCCACAGGTAACCTTTGAGTGTGTTGAAGATCTATCTTTAACATAAACAAACTGAATTCGATCAGATAGATAAGATTTAAACCAGTCTAGTGCTGTTCCTTTAATTCCAACAAAATATTCAAGTCTTTCTAAAAGAATATTATGGTCAACTGTATCAAATGCAGCACTAAGATCCAACAGGACGAGCACAGATACAAGTCCATTATCTGAGGCCATGAGAATATCATTAGTGACTTTCACCAGAGCTGTTTCAGTGCTATGATGAGCTCTAAAGCCAGACTGAAACTCTTCAAAAAGTTCATTATGGTGTAAGTGGTCGCAAACTTGTTTGGCAACTACTTTCTCAAGAATTTTGGATAAGAAAGGAAGATTGGATATAGGTCTATAATTAACCAAGTCATCTGGGTCAAGAGACGGTTTCTTAAGCAGAGGTTTAATTACAGCAACCTTAAAAGCTTTAGGTACATATCCCTGTAACAGAGATAGATTAATCACATCTAAAATGGAGGAGGAGATCAAAGGGAATACCTCCTTAAATAACCTGGTTGGAACTGGATCTAACATACAAGTTGAAGGCTTAGATGAAGACAATAATTTTGCTAATTCAGAAAGTTCAACTGGATCAAAGCAGTCTAAACCCGGTTCAGATTCCATGACTACCTCAGGTACAATCGTGGATAGAGGAGTGCTTATGATCTTATTTTTAATAACATCAATCTTATTTATAAAGAATCCCATAAAATCATTGCTGTTAAGAGCAGGTGGAATGGACGGTTCAACAGAGCTATGGCTCTGGGTGAGTTTGGCAACTGTATTAAAAAGAAATCTAGGATTATTCTTATTCTCCTCTATTAATGAGGAGAAGTATGCTGGTCTTGCTTTACAAAGGGTCCTCTTATACAGCAGTAAACCATTTTTCCAGACTAGGAAGGACTCCTGCAGGCCTGTGGAGCGATATTTTCTCTCCAGTTTCCTAGCATTTTGCTTCAAAGTACGCAGCTCTGCATTAAACCAAGGAGCAAGCTTTCTATTTTTAACGGTTTTCATTTTCAAAGGAGCTGCGTTGTCTAAGGCAGTACGCAGAGAACTAGCAACCCCATCAACAAAATCATCAACCTGTGAAGGGGAATAAGCTATACTTTTGCACTCTGCAGCACTGCTCAGCGACACAGAGGAGAGAGAAAGTGAAGCCGATTCTTTAAAATTTATAACTGCACTATCTGATAAAGATCTACTAAAATTGAACCTTCTTTTGGGGGAGGAGAACTCTGTTAAAGTAATCCTGAAGGTTATTAGAAAGTGGTCAGAGAGGACAGGGTTGTGAGGAAATACTGTTATTTCTTCACATTCTATGCCGTATGTCAGCACAAGATCCAAAGTATGAAGATGAGAATGTGTGGGACTATTCACATTTTGAACAAAGCCAATAGTGTCTAAGATAGCATCAAAGGCCGCTCTTAAGCTATCGCCCTCAATGTCAGCATGGATGTTAAAATCTCCCACTATGATGACCCTGTCAGTATTTAATACCAAATCAGAAAGGAACTCTGAAAACTCATCTAAAAATTCAGAGTAAGGACCTGGCGGACGATACAAAGTTACAAGAAGAAGAGGTTTTCTTGCCTTGAAATTTGGATGAGGGAAATTAAGGGTTAAATGTTCAAAAGAGTTGTAGGTATTAACTGTTTTGGGAGTAATCAGTAAGTCAGACTGGAAGATTGTTGCTACTCCTCCTCCTCGCCCAGAACTTCTGGGTATGTGAAAATTTAAATAGCTTGAAGGAGTTGCCTCGTTTATGCTCACATCAAATCAGACCTTCCAGTTCCAGTTGGTAAATCAGACCTTCCAGTTCCAGTTGGTAAATCAGACCTTCCAGTTCCAGTTGGTAAATCAGACCTTCCAGTTCCAGTTGTTAAATCAGACATTTCAGTTCCAGTTGGTAAATCAGACCTTTCAGTTCCAGTTGTTAAACCAGACCTCCTAGTTCCAGTTGGTAAATCAGACCTTCCAGTTCCAGTTGTTAAATCAGACCTTCCAGTTCCAGTTGGTAAATCAGACCTCCCAGTTCCAGTTGGCAAATTAGACCTTCCAGTTCCAGTTATTAAATCAGACCTCCTAATTCCAGTTGTTAAAACAGACCTTCCAGTTCCAGTTGGTAAATCAGACCTCCCAGTTCCAGTTATTAAAACAGACCTCCAGTTCCAGTTGGTAAATCAGAACTTCCAGTTCCAGTTACTAAATCAGACCTCCTACTTCCAGTTTGTCAATCAGACCTTTCAGTTCCAGTTGGTAAATCAGACCTTCCAGTTCCAGTTGTTAGATCAGACCTCCTAGTTCCAGTTGTTAAAACAGACCTTCCAGTTCCAGTTGGTAAATCAGACCTCCCAGTTCCAGTTGGTAAATCAGACCTCCCAGTTCCAGTTGGTAAATCAGACCTTCCAGTTCCAGTTGGTAAATTAGACCTTCCAGTTCCAGTTGGTAAATCAGACCTTTCAGTTCCAGTTGTTAAATCAGACCTCCTAGTTCCAGTTGGTAAATCAGACCTTCCAGTTCCAGTTGTTAAATCAGACCTTCCAGTTCCAGTTGGTAAATCAGACCTCCCATTTCCAGTTGGTAAATCAGACCTTCCAGTTCCAGTTGTTAAGTCAGACCTCCTAGTTCCAGTTGTTAAAACAGACCTTCCAGTTCCAGTTGGTAAATTAGACCTCCCAGTTCCAGTTATTAAAACAGACCTCCAGTTCCAGTTGGTAAATCAGAACTTCCAGTTCCAGTTACTAAATCAGACCTCCTAGTTCCAGTTTGTCAATCAGACCTTTCAGTTCCAGTTGGTAAATCAAACCTTCCAGTTCTAGTTGTTAAATCAGACCTCCTAGTTCCAGTTGTTAAAACAGACCTTCCAGTTCCAGTTGGTAAATCAGACCTCCCAGTTCCAGTTGGTAAATCAGACCTTCCAGTTCCAGTTGGTAAATTAGACCTTCCAGTTCCAGTTGTTAAATCAGACCTCCTAGTTCCAGTTGGTAGAACAGACCTTCCAGTTCCAGTTGGTAAATCAGAACTTCCAGTTCCAGTTATTAAAACAGACCTTCCAGTTCCAGTTGGTAAATTAGACCTTCCAGTTCCAGTTGTTAAATCAGACCTCCTAGTTCCAGTTGGTAGAACAGACCTTCCAGTTCCAGTTGGTAAATCAGAACTTCCAGTTCCAGTTATTAAAACAGACCTTCCAGTTCCAGTTGGTAAATCAGAACTTCCAGTTCCAGTTACTAAATCAGACCTTCCAGTTCCAGTTGGTAAATCAGACCTCCCAGTTCCAGTTGGTAAATCAGACCTCCCAGTTCCAGTTGGTAAATCAGACCTCCCAGTTCCAGTTGGTAAATCAGACCTCCCAGTTCCAGTTGTTAAATCAGACCTCCTAGTTCCAGTTGTTAAAACAGACCTTCCAGTTCCAGTTGGTAAATCAGACCTTCCAGTTCCAGTTGTTAAATCAGACCTTCCAGTTCCAGTTGGTAAATCAGACCTTCCAGTTCCAGTTGTTAAATCAGACCTTTCAGTTCCAGTTGGTAAATCAGACCTCCTAGTTCCGGTTGGTAAATCAGACCTTCCAGTTCCAGTTGGTAAATCAGACCTTCCAGTTCCAGTTGTTAAATCAGACCTCCTAGTTCCAGTTGTTAAATCAGACCTTCCAGTTCCAGTTGTTAAATCAGACCTTCCAGTTCCAGTTGGTAAATCAGACCTCCCAGTTCCAGTTGGTAAATCAGACCTCCCAGTTCCAGTTACTAAATCAGACCTCCTAGTTCCATTTGGTCAATCAGACCTCCTAGTTCCAGTTGGTAAATCAGACCTACCAGTTCTAGTTGATAAATCAGACCTCCTAGTTCCAGTTGGTCAATCAGACCTTTCAGTTCCAGTTGGTAAATCAGACCTCCCAGTTCCAGTTGGTAAATCAGACCTTACAGTTCCAGTTGGTAAATCAGAACTTCCAGTTCCAGTTGTTAAAACAGAACTTCCAGTTCCAGTTGTTAAAACAGACCTTCCAGTTCCAGTTGGTAAATCAGAACTTCCAGTTCCAGTTGTTAAAACAGACCTTCCCGTTCAAGTTGGTAAATCAGAACTTCCAGTTCCAGTTACTAAATCAGACCTCCTAGTTCCAGTTGGTAAATCAGACCCCGTTTTTCCAGTTGGTAAATCAGACCTCCTAGTTCCAGTTGGTCAATCAGACCTCCTAGTTCCAGTTGGTAAATCAGACCTCCTAGTACCAGTTTGTAAATCAGACCTTCCAGTTCCAGTTGTTAAATCAGACCTTCCAGTTCCAGTTGGTAAATCAGACCTTCCAGTTCCAGTTGATAAATCAGACCTTTCAGTTCCAGTTGGTAAATCAGACCTTCCAGTTCCAGTTGGTAAATCAGACCTTCCAGTTCCGGTTGTTAAATCCGACCTCCCAGTTCCAGTTGGTAAATCAGAACTCCTAGTTCCGGTTGGTAAATCAGACCTTCCAGTTCCAGTTTTTAAATCAGACCTTCCAGTTCCAGTTGTTAAATCAGACCTCCTAGTTCCAGTTGGTAAATCAGACCTTCCAGTTCCAGTTGTTAAAACAGACCTTCCAGTTCCAGTTGGTAAATCAGACCTCCCAGTTCCAGTTGGTAAATCAGACCTCCCAGTTCCAGTTACTAAATCAGACCTCCTAGTTCCAGTTGGTAAATCAGATCCCCTTGTTCCAGTTGGTAAATCAGACCTCCTAGTTCCAGTTGGTCAATCAGACCTCCTAGTTCCAGTTGGTAAATCAGACCTACCAGTTCTAGTTGGTAAATCAGACCTCCTAGTTCCAGTTGGTAAATCAGACCTTCAGGTTCCAGTTGTTAAATCAGACCTTCCAGTTCCAGTTGGTAAATCAAACCTCCCAGTTCCAGTTGTTAAATCAGACCTTTCAGTTCCAGTTGGTAAATCAAACCTCCCAGTTCCAGTTGGTAAATCAGACCTTCCAGATCCAGTTGGTGAATCAGACCTTCCAGTTCCTGTTGTTAAATCAGACCTTCCAGTTCCAGTTGGTAAATCAGACCTTCCAGTTCCAGTTGGTAAATCAGACCTTCCAGTTCCAGTTGTTAAATCAGACCTCCTAGTTCCAGTTGGTAAATCAGACCTCCTAGTTCCAGTTGGTAAATCAGACCCCCTTGTTCCAGTTGGTAAATCAGACCTCCTAGTTCCAGTTGGTCAATCAGACCTCCTAGTTCCAGTTGGTAAATCAGACCTCCTAGTTCCAGTTGGTAAATCAGACCTTCTAGTTCCAGTTGGTAAATCAGAACTTCCAGTTCCAGTTGTTAAAACAGACATTCCAGTTCCAGTTGTTAAAACAGACCTTCCAGTTCCAGTTGGTAAATCAGAACTTCCAGTTCCAGTTGTTAAAACAGACCTTCCCGTTCCAGTTGGTAAATCAGAACTTCCAGTTCCAGTTACTAAATCAGACCTCCTAGTTCCAGTTGGTAAATCAGACCCCCTTGTTCCAGTTGGTAAATCAGACCTCCTAGTTCCAGTTGGTCAATCAGACCTCCTAGTTCCAGTTGGTAAATCAGACCTCCTAGTTCCAGTTGGTAAATCAGACCTTCCAGTTCCAGTTGTTAAATCAGACCTTCCAGTTCCAGTTGGTAAATCAGACCTTCCAGTTCCAGCTGGTAAATCAGACCTTCCAGTTCCAGTTGTTAAATCAGACCTCCCAGTTCCAGTTGGTAAATCAGATCTTCCAGTTCCAGTTGGTAAATCAGACCTTCCAGTTCCAGTTGGTCAATCAGACCTTTCAGTTCCAGTTGGTAAATCAGACCTCCCAGTTCCAGTTGGTAAATCAGACCTTACAGTTCCAGTTGGTAAATCAGAACTTCCAGTTCCAGTTGTTAAAACAGAACTTCCAGTTCCAGTTGTTAAAACAGACCTTCCAGTTCCAGTTGGTAAATCAGAACTTCCAGTTCCAGTTGTTAAAACAGACCTTCCCGTTCAAGTTGGTAAATCAGAACTTCCAGTTCCAGTTACTAAATCAGACCTCCTAGTTCCAGTTGGTAAATCAGACCCCGTTTTTCCAGTTGGTAAATCAGACCTCCTAGTTCCAGTTGGTCAATCAGACCTCCTAGTTCCAGTTGGTAAATCAGACCTCCTAGTACCAGTTTGTAAATCAGACCTTCCAGTTCCAGTTGTTAAATCAGACCTTCCAGTTCCAGTTGGTAAATCAGACCTTCCAGTTCCAGTTGATAAATCAGACCTTTCAGTTCCAGTTGGTAAATCAGACCTTCCAGTTCCAGTTGGTAAATCAGACCTTCCAGTTCCGGTTGTTAAATCCGACCTCCCAGTTCCAGTTGGTAAATCAGAACTCCTAGTTCCGGTTGGTAAATCAGACCTTCCAGTTCCAGTTTTTAAATCAGACCTTCCAGTTCCAGTTGTTAAATCAGACCTCCTAGTTCCAGTTGGTAAATCAGACCTTCCAGTTCCAGTTGTTAAAACAGACCTTCCAGTTCCAGTTGGTAAATCAGACCTCCCAGTTCCAGTTGGTAAATCAGACCTCCCAGTTCCAGTTACTAAATCAGACCTCCTAGTTCCAGTTGGTAAATCAGATCCCCTTGTTCCAGTTGGTAAATCAGACCTCCTAGTTCCAGTTGGTCAATCAGACCTCCTAGTTCCAGTTGGTAAATCAGACCTACCAGTTCTAGTTGGTAAATCAGACCTCCTAGTTCCAGTTGGTAAATCAGACCTTCAGGTTCCAGTTGTTAAATCAGACCTTCCAGTTCCAGTTGGTAAATCAAACCTCCCAGTTCCAGTTGTTAAATCAGACCTTTCAGTTCCAGTTGGTAAATCAAACCTCCCAGTTCCAGTTGGTAAATCAGACCTTCCAGATCCAGTTGGTGAATCAGACCTTCCAGTTCCTGTTGTTAAATCAGACCTTCCAGTTCCAGTTGGTAAATCAGACCTTCCAGTTCCAGTTGGTAAATCAGACCTTCCAGTTCCAGTTGTTAAATCAGACCTCCTAGTTCCAGTTGGTAAATCAGACCTCCTAGTTCCAGTTGGTAAATCAGACCCCCTTGTTCCAGTTGGTAAATCAGACCTCCTAGTTCCAGTTGGTCAATCAGACCTCCTAGTTCCAGTTGGTAAATCAGACCTCCTAGTTCCAGTTGGTAAATCAGACCTTCCAGTTCCAGTTGTTAAATCAGACCTTCCAGTTCCAGTTGGTAAATCAGACCTTCCAGTTCCAGTTGTTAAATCAGACCTTCCAGTTCAGGTTGGTAAATCAGACCTTCCAGTTCCAGTTGGTAAATCAGAACTTCCAGTTCCAGTTGTTAAAACAGACATTCCAGTTCCAGTTGTTAAAACAGACCTTCCCGTTCCAGTTGGTAAATCAGAACTTCCAGTTCCAGTTACTAAATCAGACCTCCTAGTTCCAGTTGGTCAATCAGACCCCCTTGTTCCAGTTGGTAAATCAGACCTCCTAGTTCCAGTTGGTAAATCAGACCTTCCAGTTCCAGTTGTTAAATCAGACCTTCCAGTTGCAGTTGGTAAATCAGACCTTCCAGTTCCAGCTGGTAAATCAGACCTTCCAGTTCCAGTTGTTAAATCAGACCTCCCAGTTCCAGTTGGTAAATCAGATCTTCAAGTTCCAGTTGGTAAATCAGACCTTCCAGTTCCAGTTGTTAAATCAGACCTTTCAGTTCCAGTTGGTAAATCAGACCTCCCAGTTCCAGTTGGTAAATCAGACCTTACAGTTCCAGTTGGTAAATCAGAACTTCCAGTTCCAGTTGTTAAAACAGAACTTCCAGTTCCAGTTGTTAAAACAGACCTTCCAGTTCCAGTTGGTAAATAAGAACTTCCAGTTCCAGTTGTTAAAACAGACCTTCCCGTTCAAGTTGGTAAATCAGAACTTCCAGTTCCAGTTACTAAATCAGACCTCCTAGTTCCAGTTGGTAAATCAGACCCCCTTTTTCCAGTTGGTAAATCAGACCTCCTAGTTCCAGTTGGTCAATCAGACCTCCTAGTTCCAGTTGGTAAATCAGACCTCCTAGTTCCAGTTGGTAAATCAGACCTTCCAGTTCCAGTTGTTAAATCAGACCTTCCAGTTCCAGTTGGTAAATCAGACCTTCCAGTTCCAGTTGGTAAATCAGACCTTTCAGTTCCAGTTGGTAAATCAGACCTTCCAGTTCCGGTTGTTAAATCCGACCTTTCAGTTCCAGTTGGTAAATCAGACCTCCTAGTTCCGGTTGGTAAATCAGACCTTCCAGTTCCAGTTGGTAAATCAGACCTTCCAGTTCCAGTTGTTAAATCAGACCTCCTAGTTCCAGTTGGTAAATCAGACCTTCCAGTTCCAGTTGTTAAATCAGACCTTCCAGTTCCAGTTGGTAAATCAGACCTCCCAGTTCCAGTTGGTAAATCAGACCTCCCAGTTCCAGTTGGTAAATCAGACCTTCCAGTTCCAGTTGTTAAATCAGACCTCCTAGTTCCAGTTGTTAAAACAGACCTTCCAGTTCCAGTTGGTAAATCAGAACTTCCAGTTCCAGTTATTAAAACAGACCTTCCAGTTCCAGTTGGTAAATCAGAACTTCCAGTTCCAGTTACTAAATCACACCTCCTAGTTCCAGTTGGTCAATCAGACCTTTCAGTTCCAGTTGGTAAATTAGACCTCCCAGTTCCAGTTGGTAAATCAGACCTTCCATTTCCAGTTGGTAAATCAGACCTTCCAGTTCCAGTTGATAAATCAGACCTCCTAGTTCCAGTTGTTAAAACAGACCTTCCAGTTCCAGTTGGTAAATCAGACCTTCCAGTTCCAGTTGTTAAATCAGACCTTCCAGTTCCAGTTGGTAAATCAGACCTTCCAGTTCCAGTTGTTAAATCAGACCTTTCAGTTCCAGTTGGTAAATCAGACCTCCTAGTTCCGGTTGGTAAATCAGACCTTCCAGTTCCAGTTGGTAAATCAGACCTTCCAGTTCCAGTTGTTAAATCAGACCTCCTAGTTCCAGTTGGTAAATCAGACCTTCCAGTTCCAGTTGTTAAATCAGACCTTCCAGTTCCAGTTGGTAAATCAGACCTCCCAGTTCCAGTTGGTAAATCAGACCTCCCAGTTCCAGTTACTAAATCAGACCTCCTAGTTCCATTTGGTCAATCAGACCTCCTAGTTCCAGTTGGTAAATCAGACCTACCAGTTCTAGTTGGTAAATCAGACCTCCTAGTTCCAGTTGGTAAATCAGACCTTCAGGTTCCAGTTGTTAAATCAGACCTTCCAGTTCCAGTTGGTAAATCAGACCTTCCAGATCCAGTTGGTAAATCAGACCTTCCAGTTCCTGTTGTTAAATCAGACCTTCCAGTTCCAGTTGGTAAATCAGACCTTCTAGTTCCAGTTGTTAAATCAGACCTCCTAGTTCCAGTTGGTAAATCAGACCTCCTAGTTCAAGTTGGTAAATCAGACCCCCTTGTTCCAGTTGGTAAATCAGACCTCCTAGTTCCAGTTGGTCAATCAGACCTCCTAGTTCCAGTTGGTAAATCAGACCCCCTTGTTCCAGTTGGTAAATCAGACCTCCTAGCTCCAGTTGGTAAATCAGACCTCCTAGTTCCAGTTGGTAAATCAGGCCTTCCAGTTCCAGTTGTTAAATCAGACCTTCCAGTTCCAGTTGGTAAATCAGACCTTCCAGTTCCAGTTGGTAAATCAGAACTTCCAGTTCCAGTTGTTAAAACAGACATTCCAGTTCCAGTTGTTAAATCAGACCTTCCAGTTCCAGTTGGTAAATCAGACCTTCCAGTTCCAGCTGGTAAATCAGACCTTCCAGTTCCAGTTGTTAAATCAGACCTCCCAGTTCCAGTTGGTAAATCAGATCTTCCAGTTCCAGTTGGTAAATCAGACCTTCCAGTTCCAGTTGTTAAATCAGACCTTTCAGTTCCAGTTGGTAAATCAGACCTCCCAGTTCCAGCTGGTAAATCAGACCTTACAGTTCCAGTTGGTAAATCAGAACTTCCAGTTCCAGTTGTTAAAAC